>PVIU01000537.1:0-305042 GCA_004026605.1 Ondatra zibethicus
GATGGGCCTTGGACTTCCAACAGGGCAGGGCACCATGCCCTCTTTCAAGGAAGAAGGGGGAGGAAGGAGGGGTGGGGAGTAGTGGGAGGGGACCGGGAGAAGGGGAAGAAAGGAAAAAAAAATTTTTTTTTATCTTTAATTATGTTCTTGAATGGAAAAAATAAAACAAAACAATGTATGGAAAAAAAATTTTAATAGGCATAAATAAACTTTTCTTTTTAAAACAAAAAAAAAACAAAAAAAAAAGAAAGTTTGTGGGGGACTATTTTTATGTAGATTTTGGCTATGAACAAGGACTTGATTGAGTGAATCCTTTTCACACAATGGTTTCATGGTGTGTGAGGAGGTATCCTATTGCCCTACAGGAAAAGTCAGGTTTATACACTGATAATATACTGGGATACAGTATACTGGGATACTATAGAAGGGAGAAATGTCATGATTTCACAAGATTTTTACAGAATTGACAGTGACTATCCAAAGAACAGGTGGGCCTGTAACTCTGCAAAAACGGGTTAGTCCAAGTGGATGTGTACAGATACATTTCCCGTGGATTGTCCAGTAGATCTGTCAGCTGTACATCTGGATACTGTATAATACTTTCAATGTGTTTTTGTTTGTTCTTATAAACAGTTAATTCACATGTACTTTTTCTTAATCTCTGCTTTACATTTTACATTTTATTTTTAGGTTTTTTGAATCAAGGTCTCAATATGTAGCTCTGACTGTCTTGGAACTCACTATGTAGACAAGACTGACCTCGAACACACAGAGATCCACCTGCATCTGCCTCCAAGTCCTGGAATTAAAGGTGCACACCACCATATCCAGCTTTTGCTTTATTTTCTCTTATTAGTGGTGAACTGGGTTACAGTTTCTCCATCTGTGTTGTCACTTATCTATCTTTGTGTTTGTGTACTGGTTGCAGATTTTCCTGCATCCTTGTTAGTACTTGTTGTCTGTTTATAATGTAGAGATGCAGTTCTTCCACACCCTTGCTGGTACTTGTAATCATCTCCCATTTTATTTGTGGCCATTCTCATGAGACTGGTGTTAATTTGTTTTTCGGATAGCTGATGTTGGGCATCTTTTCAAAGATTTACACATATTTTTGGGTGAAATGTCTGCTCAGGTAATTGTTCATCTTATAGTTTCATCACCATTCTATGAGTGAGTTGTAAGAGTTCTTTATGTTTTCAATGTGGTTTTGTTTGTTCTTATAAACAGTTAATTCACATGTACTTTTTCTTAATCTCTGCTTTATTACTTTTCTCTCTTGCTCTCTTTTTTCCTTTCATGAATTTTTAAGGGGGAGTCTTTCAACTCTCAGTAAAACTGATGCCCATTTCAAAGATCAGAGAGGACAATGAATTGATAGGCCAATGACAAACTACCTTACCCTGTTCTTCAGTTTTCCTTCAAAAAGTACTTATATAGATTCTCTCATGGTGGCCCATATTCATGATCCCAGTAATCAAGAGGCAGAGGCAGGAGGATTCAGAGCTAGAGTCAGCCTGATACAAATACACATACACACACCCTGTCTAGAGCCAGCCTGAAACACACACACACACACACACACACACACACACACACACACAGATGTTTAAATCAAAATAAAACAAAAGTAGTTACGTAGTCCTGCATCTGCTTTCTTAATGCTACTAATGATATCACAGTTTTACACTTCATGTCTCAGTAGCCGCTTCCACTGTGCATTATCTTTTGTCACAGTTACTTGAACAGTCAGGGGCATGGATGGAACAACAGACACTGGCTATCCTACGTAAGCTAAAAGTATATTTACTGGACTACGGATATTGCTCAATTTGTAGAGTTCTTAGGAGGCAGGCATGAAACTCTAGGTTAGGTTCTATCCATTGTCACATAAATCTGGCATGGTGGCACACTCTTGTCATCCCAGCATGTAGGAGTTGGGGGGCAGGAGCATCCAAAGTTCATGATCATCTTAGCTATAGAGAGCATTTGAGGCCAGCCTGAGATACATGAGATGCTGTCTCAAAGAAAAAAAGAGCAAATTTATTGCCTGATGTTAGGAATTTTTCAGAATTGTTAGTGAGACTGCAGAACAAATCTCATACAATGGGAAGACTATGGGAGGCAGCTCCTGGCAGGATCTACAGCCAGAGCCACCCCATAGGTGTGGGGACACCAGTTCTCAGAGTCTCAGGCACATACATTTGCCTATACTCCATATTCAAAGGACATTGAGGTTTTGGAGTCATATTTTTTAAACTTCTTGATGTGAGACAGATTCCATCTTACTTCAGTATTAAAAGAAATCCAGGTATTCATCCAACTTAAATTGTAAACAGAATGAAGTTCCATGGACCACAGTTTCACATCTCACTTTCAGGTCCTGCTTTATTTCCCTTCTCCTTCAGATACAGTATTGATTATTCTCACTTGTGTTTCCTGATGCAAGCTTCCAGCATCTGGTGGACATGCTTACTCATCCTCAAAACTTTTACACAGTTTCACTAAAGTCCATAACAAGTTTCATTCTTCTAGTTTGATATCTCAGCAATTTTGTCGTTATTAACCGCTTTCTACTTCAAAGACTTTCTTCTCCCAGACCTCAAGTTTCTCAAAGCTCTCCTCTAGCCCTGACTTAAGCATACCCATCTACTCCCATTGTCTCATTTCCCAATGGTAGACTAGCCGAGGCCTCTGAACATCCAACTAAATGCTTCCTCTTAGCATTTCAGAGGCATCTGAGGTAGCACTTCTGAAATCATACTTGAGTTTCTCTTTTCTTCTACTATTGCTCTACAACAGTGGTTCTTGACCTTCCTAACGCTGCGACCCTTTAATACAGTTCCTCATGTTGTGGTGACCCCCAACCATAAAATTATTTTGTTGCTACTTCATAACCATATTTTTGCTACTTCTATGAATTGTAATGTAAATATATGATATGCAGGATAACTGATATGCAACCCCGAAAGGGATCATGCATGACCCACAGGTTGAGAACCACTGTTCTACCAGAAGTGACACCAATGGTCAACACCTGTTTCTGCTAGCAAACTGGTGTCTTTGACTCTTAACTCCTTCACATCTTCTCAGCTTTATTTCCAGACAGCTCCTGGCTGTCACCATTTCTCTTTTCCTCTTGCATGTCACATGGCCAAGTCACCATCAGCCATAGCCTGAAATAGTTATCCCACAGAAGAGTCGTGCGGATAATGTTATTCTTCAATTTTTAAACACCTGCCCTTAGGAGGAAGCCTGAACTATCTAATGTGTCTCTTATGCTCTCTGATCTCCAGAGTTTGTTATCTCTGTTTTCCTTCTTGGTTTTGATGTTTTAGCTTTATTGAACCTCTCAGCTGGCAAGCCTCTTCCTACCTTAGTTGTCCCTCACATGTGGAAAGTGAGACACTCAACCTACTTAACTGTTTATAGAATACAAATTCTCACAATGTTTTTAAAATTTCCAACCCAGTCCTCTTTTCTGGCTTTTACATGGGAGGGGCTCTGCTTTTCAGGGGAGGTGGGCATGTGAATGCTTGCTTTTACTGTTCTCCGTCATGACACACATCTGCCTCGAAGGTTAACAGCTGTGAACCGGCACAATAGGTGGATGCAGCAGTGGAACAGCTGCAACAATGCAAGACAGCGCTGAAGCCTCTTTTACATCTTAACCAAAGTAAGGCCTCAGCGGCAGTTGAGTTAATCGATGAATATCTGGTTTCATTGTAGTGAAAAATAATATTTTCTTTATTATTTCAGTGAGAAATTCCCTTTTTAAAGTGTATTCTACTTTATTTGAGAACAATGTTATATGTGTAATATCTGTATAAAGCAGAAGTGAACTAGTTTATAAAACCAGGTAGTGTGTAAAGAGTAAAAGAGTGACAGTGAAAATCCTAGTGAACACAGCTTTACTTTTTTCAAAGATGGAATTGGAAATTCTGCTGGGATGGAGTATGGGTCAGGGCACTGTCAGCTGGAAGTCACAAATGCTTTGGGAAATAACTTTATAAATTCATTCATCTTAATGTAGCAGAAAAATCCAGAGCAGGACAAGCTTTTGGCAACAGCTGACCTAGTGGCACTAATATCCTCTGTAGTCTTCTTTGTTTTTGTAGTTTGCTTCCTTTGCTATGGCTTACATTCTCAGCTTCCTACAGCAGCTCTGTCTAATAGAGTAGAATGAAAGGAGCTGGAGAGATAGTTCTCTGCTCCTCCAGAAGACCCAGGTTCGATTACCAGAACCCACATGATGCCTCACAGCCATCGGTAACTCCAGTTTCAGGGGCTCTCTTGTCCCTCTCAGGCCTCCATGGACACCAGGCACACAGTGGCACAGACATGCAGACAATCACTCATGCACATAAAATAAAAATTTTGAAACCTTTTTAAAGGAAATATAATAGGAGGCAACATTTTAAATTTAACCATTCTAGTGACTACATTTCAGCAAATAAAAAGAAACATTTGAAATTAAATTTAATAATGTCTTCCATTTAATTCAGCTGTCTAGCACATTACTGTTTCAGCATGTTCTTGGTGTAAAAATGAGTAGGGGAATATTTTATATTCCTTTCTTACATTAAGTCTTCAGAATTAGTATTTTACCTTGAGAGCACATTTTCAAAGCACAGCAGCAGGGCACTTTCAGTGGCTTCTGGGGGGAGCCATTGAGACCATGACACCATGAATCCATTTGGGAGCCATGTGGATAAGATGAACTGAGTGATGCAGTGCTAGCCAAGGCCCACTCTGGGAGGATAATGTTAAAACCAAGGTTTCTCTTTGGGTTTTCTTCTAGAAGTTTCATGATTTTGGATGTTATATTTAGGTGTGTGGTGTATTTTGAGTTAGTTTAAGCTTGAAATATTCCTCAAGGTTCTACTTTTTTAGATACAGATTTCTTGTGTTCTCTGTTCGGGTATGGAAAATGCCATCCCATCTATCTTGAGTTGCCTTGGCACCTTTGACAGAGCTGTGATGGTCTTGTTTTGTGTAGCCACACAGAGTTCAGAATCAGCTTGCTGATGTGTGTCACAAGCCCTTCAGGAATTCTGAATGGCTCTTAGCAGTTAACAGAGAAGCATCTTAGTGACACTGTGTCTCCTGACTGCTCTGTTTACTTAGAAGATCTTTGATCTTTTTCCCCTTGAATTTTTCATTTGTTACTATACAGATTCTGAATCGATGTGTTAGATTTATAACAGTGTTTTATGGTTTGGTGTTATTGTAAATGCTACTTAATTTTTAAAAAGATTTATTTATTTTGACTTATCTATATGAACGTTTTGCCTTTATGTATGTATGTGTGCCACGTGCATGGTGCCTGAGTTAGTCATCCTTTGGAACTGGTGGTTGTGAGCCAACATGTGGGTGCTGGAAACCAAACCTGGGTCCTTTGTAATTGCAGCAAGTGCTCTTTACCCACTGAACCACCTCTTCAGCCCTATAAATGGTACTTTTTAAGAAAAACAAGCAGCTGGGTGGTGGTGGTGCATGCCTTTAATCCCAGCACTCAGGGAGGGAGAGGCAGAAGGAGCTTTGTGAGGTCAAGGCCAGCCTAACCTTCAGAGTGAGTTCCAGGAAAACCAAAGCTACACAGAGAAATTCGGTCTAGAAAAACTTAAAAGAAAAGAAAAGAAAGAAAGACAAACAAAGCAAATCACTTAGATTCTACATCATTCCTAGTGTGTAGAAATGCAGGGTTTTTTGTTTTGTTTGTTTTGTTTTTTATCTTTGAGTCTGGCAACTTTGCTGAATTCATGTAATCAAAAAGTAGGGCTCCCTCCCTCCTTCCTTCTCTCCCTCCCTCCGTAGAAACCTTGAGTTTTTATATATCATAATTATATCATCTGTGGATGAGTGTTTGTTGTATTGGCTAAGGTTTTGGGTATAGTGCTACTGAACAACTGTTAGAGCCACAAACTTTGTCCTGTTTCTGTAGTGATGAAAAGCACTCTACCTTTCATTATTAAGTATGATGTCAACTGCACGGTTCCCATGTCCCTCATCAGTGACAGGGTGCCCATTTTTAGTTTACTCCAACTTTTGGACATGAGTAAGATGATCAGCTTCATTAGGTGCTGTTTTTGTAGTTATTAATTCTTATTTAGTCTGCTATGATGGTGGCTTGCATTGGTTTACTTTTAGATACACATATACCCTCTATGGTGTAGTATCTGTTCACATATTGCTAAGGATCCTTCTCATCTCACTTCATAAGGAATAATGTACTTCTCTTATCCTGTAATTTAACTTTATGTCTTCTTCATTAGGATAATTTTTGACCTTATTCAAACAGTTTGTTTTCTTCTAGTTTAGTTTCCGAAATAAATTAAATAAAACTTTTAATTAATTTTAATTAAATAATAAAATAAATAAAAACAAACTGGCATTGTTTTCTCACGGAATAGTTAATCAAGTTGTCAATGAAGCCATCCAGGCATGGAATTTTCTTTGTTAACATATTTTGTAAGTGCAAACCCAGTTTCTTAAGTAGCTACTTGACTATTTAGGCTATTTTTCTTGGTAGTTTATGTATTCAAGGAGAAGGTTTATTTCATCTAAGTTTTGGGGTGTGTGTGTGTGTGATATAAATATCCCATTTGAGGTTTAGCACTCCACAGTCACTTATTCTCTGTGCTCAGTTATCATTCTGCTTTGGCCTCCGAGGTGGCTAGGACCACAAACGTATGACGTATGTCACAGTGTGTGTGTGTGCATGCACACATGTGGTTTGAATGCTCCTTTGAGCACAATAAAGATTGATCACAGGACAAGCACCCTACCACTGAGCTGTCCCAGTCCTGATTTTCATCTTTTATTTATCATGTGTTTGTATATGTTCAATAATCCTGGAGCACTTAGGATTCACAGTGTTAACCAGAGTTGACATAAAGGGCCCTAGAACAAAGCAACTGCCAGTTAAGAGTCAAACCAAGAAGCCATAGTATTCTCTAGCTCTCTTGCATCCTAATGTTCATCACTCATGTAATAGGATCTGTTACTGGAGAACTGGGAAATTGCCTGGGTACTTGGGTGATGCAACGTAAGATTAGAAACACCTTTGCTAGCGCACCTTCCCAACAGAACATGAAACAGATTAACAGAGAGAGCTATTAAGTAAGTTTATGAAATAACAATAAGAAAATAAAGTCCATTTTGAGAGAATAGCAAGGAGTGCTGATGAAAACAAGAAGAGAGAACTGGCTGCCCTGAGTCTCGACTGATTGTAACATTTATGAAAGTGGATATGAAAATTTCTTTCTGCCCAGGATGACACAAGCCTTGGGTGTGAGAATGCACAGCATAAGAAGAAATTCTTACTATGGTTGCTGTTGATTTGGCTCTGTAGTCAAAGGCTGATTGCTCTGTAGGACCCAGAACTCCGAGTAGGTGCTTGAAACAGGAGAGAGCCAACTGTGTTTACTACTGCAAGTGGACAGTCGTAGCTTTTGTTAGCTTTAGGCCAGGACGGACTAGCTAATTGTATTAATCCTTACTGCCATCACTTTATCCTTCAGGTCTGTAACTGGTTTAAAGTTCTGCCCTGGCTCTTCTTTAACCTAACAGTTATAAGCCCCGAGCTTCACTTCTAGTTCATTTGTAACCAAGTGTTTGGGGGGGTTGATTGCCAAAAGGTTAGTGTTGGAAGGTGTTAAGCTGCCTCTGATAATTTGCCTCATCTCCCAATTCCTGTACTTCCTGCCTCCCACACCAGAACTATGGATCTGCCTCTTTCTTACCCACATTAACAGACATTTCCTCTATGCAGATGTGAATGAGTACCTTAAAATATGGAAACGCTTGAATGGTTGCTTTACCAAATACGACAGTGATTCTGTTGCTTAGCTAAAATGCCCTAGGACACAAGAAGCTACTTTTTAAAAATGAATTTATTTTTAAATTCTGTAAGCTTGTGTGTGGGTATGTCTGTCAACGGTTATGTGAACATGAATGCAGGTACCCCCAGAAGCTAGGGGGTCAGAACTTTTGGAGCTGGAGTTACAGGTCATTGTAAGCCACCTGATAGGTGCTGGAATTGAACTCAGGTGCTCTATGAGAGTGGTACTGGCCCTCAACTGCTGAGCCAACTCTTTAGCCCAAGAAGCTACAATGTGATATCAGTAATTAGTATAATAAGGTAAAGAATTATTTAGTAGACCATTTCAAATGGGTAGCGCTTAGCTTAGCACCTGAATAACAAGAAAGAACCAGGCGTGAAAAGCACATTCTAGGTAGATTGTGCACACTGTCTGTCTCAGAAACAGTAATGACCTTGATAAACAAGCTGCCTGGGCCCAGGGCACAGTGAGCGAAGAATAGAGGCCAAATCTTGTAAGGCAGTGTAGTGTATACAAAGCACAGTAAGGGATTAAATTTATTCTGTGTGTAGTGGAGCCCACTATGGATGGGACTTTAAGTAGGGGTGTGACATTATTCGAGTCCAGATGAAAAATACTGTGGCTGCCCTTGAGAACTGCTGTTAAGCTCTGGTTCCTAAGTCCTTTACTTTCCTCCTCACTGCACCGCCCAGGAGCTCTAGCAGACACTGCACTTGTAGAAAGTGC
The DNA here is from genome assembly GCA_004026605.1 of Ondatra zibethicus. NCBI lineage: Eukaryota > Metazoa > Chordata > Mammalia > Rodentia > Cricetidae > Ondatra > Ondatra zibethicus. The sequence continues at coordinate 8,568 of PVIU01000537.1, forward strand.
CTGGCTCCAACCACACAAGAAAGTGTTCAGTTTTTCCATCATAATTGTGATCAAATTTTAGGTATTTGGTAAATCATTATTTTGAAGAAGTTTTTTTCATGCATATTTTGCTGAGCTTTGTTATTGTCTTTAAATCATGAGTTGAAATTTTCTGTGTTTATTGAAATGGTCATAGTTCGCTTGTTAATATGGTAAACCACATTGAGGGGTTTGGAATGTTAAACCATCTTATACTCATTGTATTAGTCAGGATTGCAGGGACCTTTTTGTATCACTGGGCTCAGCATGTCAGTTTATCATTTCCTAATATTTTATTAAGGCTCTCTGTACATGTTCCCAAGGGACACTAACACATGGATTGCTTTGCCCTTAATGTATTTGACTTGGTGTTACAGTGATACTAGCCCTGTCTGTTGAGTTGAAAAATGTTTGCTTGCCTTCTGTTTTCTGAAATAGCTTATATGAATTGGCATTATTTCTAACTTAAATGCTTGGGAGAATTCACTGTGAAACCAAAAAGCTGAACAATAAAAAGAATTGATAAGTTTTATTTAATCAAAGCCTTTTCTTCTAAAAGCATGATTGAATAGCAGCAGGAAGGTCATATTACAAATGGATGTGTGTTCATTTAGGTGTGATTTCTAGCCTGATTTTGTGATGTGTCCTCCAGTGGAGTGTAGAAAGGTCAGTGCTGAGCTTAACTCAAGAGCCTCTTGTATGCAATTCTAACTCTGACACTTGTGAAACATACTGTTAAATTACTGAAGGTTTTTTGTTTGTTTGTATGTTTTTTGTCTTTCAAGCCTCAATTTTCTTTTGTTGTGAGATAGAAATACTAATATTGACAGCCAAATGAAGAAACAGACAATAATAGTATACACAGTGGTATGGCTGTTAGTGTATTCTCATTAGTTATTGTCATTTATATGTGCTTAATCCTTAATAGTGTCTCCTATTCAGAAAACAAACTATGTCTTAAGAAAAGTCTAAAATATTTTTTACTCTTTCAATAGAAGTATAAATTCCAATTTAATCTTCTGATTCTTGATGACTGTGGAAGTCAAAAGTGGGTATAGCCAAATTATTTTCATGCTCTCTTTAAGGAAAATGCAATCATACTATTGTCGCATGCACTCTGTAGTTTATGTCTAGCTAGTTCCTGTTACCATTGTTTTATGAGCAATCAAAAATGTTAGTTCCAATGTTAGTTTTATGAGCAGACACAGTAAATGATAATCATTGTTACTGTATGGGTTAATATTATGACATTTTAAGGATATGCTGTATGTTATGTAATTGAACCAGAACAACAAACTAAACAATCATTAGTGTACTTTTTGCCTGAAAACTTCCTCTTTTTAAGTTTTAATAAAATTTTACCAATCTACAAAGCATAAGTATCCACTATGAGAAATGAAAGATAGTTACGTGGTTCTCAAGAAATTATTAGGCATTTTGAGCTACAGAGAGAATAATTTCATGTCAAATGAGAAAACCTTGAGGCTTCATAAATCCACTTGTCTTTGGCATAGAGAAAAATGATTAAGTATCTGAGAGTTATATAACAGACTCAGCCATGCATCACAAGTTTAAACTTTGTACAATATAGATTTCAATCTATGTGAGTGTTTGCTTGCATCCATGTATGTGCACATACATGCCTGGTGCCTTTGGCAGTCAGAAGAGAGAGTTATATCCTCTGGAACTGGAGCCGCAGTAGATAGTGTGAGCTGCCATGTGGGTGCTGGAAACTCAACCCGGGTCCTCTGCAATAACAGCAAGTACTCTTAACTGCTAAGCCATCTCTCCAGCCCAAGAATCTTTTCTTCTTTGATACATCAGTGAACCACAAAGTTACAAACAACAGCTCTGGAGATGAAACTCCATATTGATCTAGAACTATGACTTAACAGAAGTGCAAACAGCACAACTTATTATTATACCTTTTTTCTCCCACTGTCTCAATAGCTGTGTAGTGTGCTTTTTTTACTTTGTATTTCTTTTTTTTATGTTTGATATTTGCCTCTACATTTTTCAAATACCTTCATGCTTTCATTTGATGTTCAAATGCCCAACAATGTAGGTAAGTTGGTTTTACAGCTACTTAAACATAGGAAAATTACAAGCAAAATAACAAGACCGAGATAGAATCCAACGATCCAGAACTCCTGGTTCAATGCTTGTTGAAATGGTATTTGCAGATCATTATTCATCTACTTACTCATTATTTATTATGTAACAACCATGTTCCAGGAACTATTTTGACCAAGAGGAACAGGGACATACATGTTTTCTACCTTCCTAAAGCTTCAGTGTAGCAAGGATCATCATTTAAATAACCATACAAATGCAAAGCTGCACTCCAATGAATACTGTATGAGAACTTAGAATGTGGAGTGTTGACCTTGTCAAACTGACAGGAAAGGGGTCCCTTGGGAAATGATGAAGTTCAGGTCTGAGGGCTAGGTATCACATAAAGAAAGGAACTGTCAAGGCTAGACAAGCGGGGGGCATCTTGTGCAGAACAGCCACCACTGCAGAAGAGGACATGCCAACTGCAAGAGACTGGAGGAAGAGCAGGAGTTGACATGGAGATCACAGTGTAGTAGATTCTGACCACCCACAGCTGAGAAATGGTGTTTATTTTGATAAGTCCCCTGTGTCATGTAGGCATGTTCAAGTCTTAGTGGCTCCTGCTTTATTTTACCAATTGCTTCCTAGTTCATCTAGAGGGTTGACAAAACTAAGCAGTTAGGGAACTGCTAACTCCATTCACAAGTCATCAGATTAACTCTTTGCGGGAGGTCTATCACTTTAGGGAATAAAGGAAGAATTCACCAAGCTGGTGACCTTTGGCCTAGGTTTTATTAGTGCATCGAATTACTAAAGCAACTACTCTATAAAGACATGAAGAGAGAATGAAATGATACCCCTTGCTGCTTCAGGAATGTAAATACTTTTCTTTTGCTGTAGCCCTTGTATATGGCATTTGTTTCTAGACTATCATTCCCACATTGTCCTAACAGACAGAAGTCTGGTAGCTTGTAAAGTTTTGTTTAGCTTAGTGCTTGTCCTATTAGGTTAGAGGTGTGGACATCATTTTCTCTGTTCTGCAGAGAAAGCCAGCTGAGGCAGATTGATTTGTACATCGTCCCATTTCAACACCACTCTTCATTTCCCAACCACTGCAACGAAGAATCTATGTCAAAGTCTGTTGTCTGGAATATGGGAAATTGATGGGATTCTAGTGACATAGGAACTCTGCTAATAATTTGAGACAAATGACAGCTACCTTGCCTTTAATGAAATGAGGGTAAATGGACAGTTAGAAGTATTCTCAGTGAAAACAGAAGTTGGCATGTGGAGAAGTAGAGGTTGGATAAAATGTCTCTAGTGACACGTTATTTTAGTATTCGTTAAACTCACCTTACCTACAGTGGGGCATTTGAACACAAAATGAAAAGCCTGAAGGTACTTTGAAAGATACAGCAGTAAATATCAAACATAAAATCGTGCTACATAGCTACTGAGGCAGGTAGAAGGAGAAGGGTGTGATAATTGAGTTGTGCTGTTTTCACTTCTGTTGAGCCACAGTTTTGTATCAACGTGGAATTTCATCTCCGGAGCCTCTGAAGTGACTCCTTGCTAATCTTAGAAACTCCTCTTCCTGCCTTTGTGTAAGACAGTATTGCTCATCTTCACATATGAGTCCAAATTACCCAAGGATGGTTTTCGCTTTCTTTTCTTTTCTATGGTCTAGCACATGTTGTGTTGTAGTGCGAACACCATCTGCATGCCTGACCATGAAGTGATTTTCTTTTCTCACAGCCTTCGTTAGGCTGCTCCTGTGTGTTACCTCATCACAGTCACTGCACTTGAGTCTTCTATGAGGGACAGCCATGCCATGCCCGGAATGTATGTTCAGAGCTTCAGCCTTCAGCATCAGAAGCCTGGCTGGAGTTAGAGAGCCCCTCTTCCTGCTCAGTTTTGGTCTGCCTGTCTTGAAAAGATCCTTTATCTTTTGGATCTACCCTTTACTTCTTCAGAGCTCACAAGCAGTTCAAAGAAACATATGGCAAAGGTGCCATTTCTCTCATTGTCTTGTTTCCTGCGCCTTTCTCCACCCCTAGGTTCCTGTTGAATCAGTGCTGTGAACTCCAAGGCAAAATGCCCTAGATGTGTAGGGGGTGTTACTGTCCCACTCTTTCTGAATTTTTTTTTTCCTGGAAGTACTGAGGCTTGAACCTAGGACCTGGTGAATGCTAGGAAAGCGTTCTATATCTGAGCTGCCTCCTACGGGAAGTTCTTACTAATACTTGGAATGAGTTCTGCCAGCTTGTGACATGTACTTAAAAAAAAATCCTTTAATAGGTATTCATTCATTTTCAATTGAAAAATTCAAAAGGTGCATAAAGGTAGACTATTGAAGTCTCTTTACTACTTCTATCTCTCAGTTCTCCCTCAGAAACTTAGGATTACTGGTTTCTTCTAAACATTTCTAGAATTATTTGATGTGTGTATAGAAACAAGGCCATGTGTGGATAGTTTTCCTTACCTCTTCTTCCTCTGCAACTGACAAAAATACTTTGTCCTTTCTTGTTCTTTTCAATTGAAATCTATTTCATAATGGCATGTAAGGACTTTGTTTAATTTTTATGGCTGTATTGTATGGTTATCCCATAAGTTGTTTCTCTAGTCACCTTATGGTACCAATGTAGATTATTTCTGATCTTTTGTTCTTATAAATAGTGCTGCAAGGAATGACCTTAACTGAAGTCACCTTGCCCTGTGTGACTGTGTGTTCCTGGATTAATCTCCAGAACTGGAATTGCTTGGTGGAAGGTTATAGGCATTATCATTTTTTTGTAATAACTCTGAAGGGGTTATTTGTTGTTGCCATTGTGTATTCATAGACCCTGGTGTGTACTCTGGGCTGTCTTTTAGGTGAACTAGCTTTGTCACCATTGGATCTTGTTTGATGACTGTTCTAGCAATGCCTAGGCAACAGAAAATAAACCAGGGATATGAGAAAAGAGAAAAATTGGCTTTCTTTCACAGTGTAGGGGAGATAAATATCTCCTCCATTCTTCTTCAAACATTAGAACTAAACTAACATATTATTTAGAGAAAAGCACACAAATTTTATTTGATAATTTTATTTTCCACGGGGACCCTCCCAAGAAGAATGAGGGCCCCAAGAAGCAATTAGTACCAAAAGCTGGTTTAGACAATTAAAAAGCTTTCAGTCGGGTAGTTAATCTTGGAAAAGTGACTAAGCAGGTAAGGTTAGTTGAACAGGGTTTGTTTATGTAGATTTCTTCCATCCTGGACTCCTGATAAGAATGTCTTCCTCCTCAGTACAATGAGGGCACCTTTCTCACGGCAGTTCCGTCTCCTGCTCTCATGAAAGTGCCCTTCTTGAAGTGCTGCCTTCAGAGTGCTTTTAACTAAAGCAACTCACATGACAAGCCAGTGTGTTTGGTATGGCAGCGTTTTTCTAGGGACAGGACAATATAAAGCATTAGTTTTCTTTCCTGCTACCAATCAGAGTGTTAGCTAAGCTGGGTGGTCTACAGTGGCAGGTACGTGGTGTCTGGAGATGCTGAGGGATGCTGTTACTTGCCTGTGGGGACAGGTGCAGAAGATCTTGTTTATATCAAAAACCAAAGCACTGATATATATGTAGTCTCAAAATTGTAGATACTGTGTAGGTTAAACAGTGTGCATCCACAGGATTGACTCAACTATACCCTCAAAGAAAAAATTGTTGAGAATTTAGGAGCCCAGGAAAGTGACTCAGTTGGTAAATTGCTTGCCACACAAGCATGAGGATCTGAGTTGGATTCCCAGCACGCACATGGAAATTCAGGAATGTTGGTGCACACCTAATTCCAGCCATGAGAAGGTGGAGAGAGACTACCCCTAGAGCTTGCTGGTTAGCCAGTCGGTCCTAGTCAGTGAGATCCCGATTCAGTGAGAGACTGCCTTAACATGATAAGGACGAGAGTGATTGAGGAAGACACCCACAGCCAATATCTGGCCTCTCCTGGCATCTGTACTTACACTTGCACATTCAAAAAAATATTTGTCACAATTTAGTTTGAAGGAAGCCAGCTTTTGTGGGTGCAGAAGTTCTTTGGCCCTATCTTGGTCCTTAGATTTGTGTTTTGTGGAAGTTGTAATTACGTACAAGAAAATATATAAGACAAAATCGAGAAAGCAGTTATTTAGCTACATTAATACAAGAGAAGAGTAGTTCTTAAATGGAACAGTAGCATTGGAAGAACCTGCAGTGGAGTATAATTGGCAACATTTGGTTTAGCATATGCGTGGTATGTGCAGTTCACCATATAAAGAGTAAGCTTTTCCAGCTACGAATTTCAGTTTAAAATAATGACCTGTCATTATTCCCTTAAAAGCAGTATTTGTGAGTCTACCACCAGTTCATATGAGTGTAAAATGAAGCATTTTCAGTCTTTCACAGAGGCTTTTCTAGTGCCACTCTCTCTCTCTTCCAGTTTTTTGAGACAGGGTTTCTCTGTGTATCTTTCACTATCCTGGAACTAGCTCTTGTAGACCAGACTGGCCTCGAACTCACAGAGATCCACTTGTCTCTGCCTCCCAAGTGCTGGGATTAAAGGCGTGCACTGCCACACCCAGCGTCTAGTCCACTTTTTGAAGTAAATTTAGTAAGATATAATTCATCTACTTCAGGTAAATTCACTTATGTTTAAAGTTTTGTAACAACATCTTCCAAAATCCACAGAAGATACTCCTTTTAGATTTTTCCTTTTTTTTTTTTTTAAAAGAAGCATTCTGTAGCCCTAGGTAGCCTAGGATTCATAGTATCCTCCTACCCTGGCCAGGAGGCTGAGGTACTGTTGTGAGTTACGGCTGCCTTTTGGAAGATACTTTGTTTTCTCTTTTGTTTTAAAATCTCTTCTGTGATGATTATACCTCTGCTTACTCTCTTATATCCCCCTTCTCCTCCTTACAAGATCCTGTCCCACATTCATGTCCTTTTGTTTTGTGAGCACTGACTTTAACCACGATGTCTGTGTGTCCAAGGGCAGAACTAGCCAATGGAGCCTGGTGGGCTCACTTTTGGGTCCACAACTGAAAACAGTGACTGCTCCTCCCTCAGAATCCATCAGTATTTAGTAGTTTAGTAAGGATGGTTAGGGCCCCATGAGCTTCTTCCTGATCCATTATTGGCTGTTGACAGGTTCTGTGCTGTGCAGACCTGGTAGATATTCTTAAGCATTGTATAAAATAGGTATTTTCACATTTTTATTTATAGATGAACACAAGTAATAAAGACCGGGTGTACATATTTAGCATATTTATTGTGCTGGTTAGAAATAATGTAAAGAATTTAACATCGATTTGAATCTGGAAATTATCCCAAAGATTAAAGAGTTCTTGTGGAGTTAGAGAGATGATGGCACAGTGGTGAGGAGCACTTAGCTGCTCAGTCAAGAGGACCAGATTGTGGTTCTTAGCACCCACATTAGGGGGCTTACAACCTCCTTTAGGTCCAGGTCCCAGGGAATCTGAAGCCCCCTTCTGGACTTTTTAGGTACTCACAGACAGGCACACCCAACACATAAGTGAAAACAATAAAAATAAATCTCTAAAGAACTCTTTCCATCTATAATTCATAGCACAAAGATATTTTGAGAGCTGGTGTTATATCTAGTTGCATACAATAAATGAAATGTATGGTGTTAGCTTATACTTGTTATAAAATTCTGGGCTCCTTGATCTTATCAGTAGATAACTGAAGGAAATAATTCAGAGTAAGGGGTCTATAGTTCATGAAAACTATAGCAGATAAAGACAAGATAAATTGTTACTATTTCGAAATAAATATATGCTCCTTTTGGGATTGAAAGTCATGGAGAAACATAGAAAGTAGAGATACTTAGCTCTGAACTCTTTTTTTAAAAATGGGTATTTAGAAAAACTGAGTCTCCCCTGTGGTGGTTGAATGAGAATAGCCCATAGACTCAAATATTTGAATGCTTGATCTCCAGTTAGTGAAACTGTTTGGGAAGGATTAGGTTTGACTTTGTTGGAGGAAGTGTGTCACTTTGAGGTTTCAAAAGTTCATGACAGGCCCAGTTAGCCCCTCTCTGCCTGGCCATTGTTGTCTCAACATGTACTACTCCTGCCTGTCCTGCCTGCCCGCTGCCATGCTTCCCAACATGATGGCCATGGATTCTATTACCCTCTGGAATGGTGAACCCCAAATTAAATGCTTTCTTTTATAAGTTGCCTTGATCATGGAGTTCCTTCACATCTATAGAAAAGTAACTAAGACACTCCCCATCTCAGCTCCATAAACTTGGAAGCTGAATACTAACTCTGTAAGAAGTAGAGTCAGCACTCTATGGGGTGCCGGACTATGAATGGGATAAAGCTTGGGGCAGCTCTCAGGAACACTCCTAATTTTGTAGTTATTGTGATTCTTTACTTCAAGTTATCTTTGCCAAGCTTTCTTCTTCCCTGTCTCTTTTTTTGTTTTTAAACGGGGGTTTGTATAGCCTAGGCTGGTCCTGAATTCTTGCCTCTTGTCTCAACCTTCTGAATACCGCAATTACGGGTGTGTGCTATCCCTCCTGGCCAGCTCATCTTTTCCCTTGCAGTATGTGGAGAGCTCAATTCCCTGGTTCTCTGCCTTCTGTACTCACCTAGTAAATTGACAGCAGTGCTTTAAAGTTTGTCCAAGGGTAGCCGAAGATGCTCTCTAAAGTGCTGAGCATATACAAAAGAAAACTAACTTGTTGGTGTTGGAATTTGGCCCTTAACAGTTCATACTGGGTTTCCTGCTGAGTTACCACATAAGGTGATTAGCTACGGAAATATTTTGTACTTCTAAGTAGAAACTATAGGCTCCTTTTGATTTTACATTGCTACAAGGGCCTCCTGCTTAGTCTGTGTTCTAATACCTTACCCCTTGTTCACATACATCCTGAACATGATAGGCTAGTTCTGGACTCAAGATCTTGAAATACCCCTTATCTACATGATTGCTCCCTACCTTCATTCAAGTCTTCATTCAGGTTTAACTTCCTCAGTGAGGGTTTCTGAGCACGCTGTTTAAAACTGTATTCCTATAACCCTCAAGCCGTTTCCTCTTTCCCAGCTTTCTTTTTCTCTTTTTTGTTTACTATGATGTAGAGTCTGTATTGACCCTTTTCTGTCTTTCACTACAGGAATATAAGCTCTATGTGCCCAGAGCTTGTATTTTTTCATTACTGTGCTTCTCACGGCTTTGCTTGTTTTCGGTGCTCACTAAATGTTTGCTGAATGCGTGAATGACAAACACAAGGACTGCAGGACTTGAGGCCTAAAACATACACTCTTAGGTAAAGGGATGTCAAATGTTAGCCTGTTGTACATTTTTCTTAGCATAGTATTTCAGAAAATATATTAGCAGTTAACAAAAGTTATTGTTTAATGGTGACAAGAGAAAGCTTCATTCTGTACATTTGTAATATTCTAAAACTCAGTAAAATCTATAACTGATGCTGTTTAAAGTCCTTATGTTTCTAGATATCTGTATTTTTTTTTAATCTGTTGTGTTCATCTTTGTAAACACTAGCTTGGGAACTAGATTTCTGGCTCCTAGTGTTAATGACCGGCGAGTTTTGTCCACCACACAGTATGTCTGTCACTGAACCAAATTTTGCAAAAAAAAAAAAAAAAAAAAAAAAAAAAATTCCTCTGTGGGCCAGATGACTCAGTAACTCAGTGAGTTGCCTGTCACCAAGCTTTGTGACTTGAGTATAATCCCCAAGACCCATATGGTAGAAGGATAGAACTGACTCCCACAAGTAGTCAGTCCTTTGACCTCCACACATGCACCATGACATATGTGTGCCCCCCATCATAAACAAATTAGAAAAAGTAAATGTGTCCCAAAGACTTTTTAAAATGTTTTTTTCTTCACTAGGTAGCCGGGCATGAAGGTGGGAACTGAAGTCTCAGATCAGCCTCACTGGAGGGGGCTCAGGCTCTTTGTCCACTAAGGAAGAAGAAAGTTAGGATGTGGAGAGAGATGATGGGAGGTGAAATAATCAGTCACCATTCTCTTCAGGGGATGTATGGAGTTTTCTGCCTCCTGAAATCAGAAGGTCATGTTCACACACACACACACACACACACACACACACACACACACACACACACACACAGACGTTGCATACTCACATAGGCTCAATTGAAGCATCATTGATTTTAGCAGAAATGGCCATTAAGTCTGGGGAAAGCAGGCAATTGTTATAACTTTCATGTCAGGTACTATCTACAGTGAAGCTAGTGAGAGCCACAGGCCATACAGCTCAGCAGCGCCACTTCCAGAATTAGTGATTTCAAGTCCCCTGTAGGGGCGGATCTGACTGTGTGGCCCAGGCTTGCTTGTGGCCTCAAACTTGCTATCCTCTTACGTCAGCCTTTTGAGTGCTAGGATTACAAGCATGAGCCACCACAGAATTAGGGAGGGCTTGTTTTATTTATTAATTGTTGGTGGAGGATTGTGTGTGCCACATTTCGTGTGTGAGGCCAGACACAACTTTTCTGGAGTCAGTTCTCAGGTTTTCAGACCGCGCAGCCTGCCCTTTGTCTGCTAGCCAGCCCACTGGCCTAGACTTAGCGAATTTTAAAGCTGACTAAATGCAAGCAACTAGGTGAAAGTGGGTACCAAGAGTCAGAAGTAACAAATCAAAGGGCTGGTTAGAAAAGTGACTAGGTCAGTGGTGTTTTCTGGTAATGACCAAATTTAGGATTTGTCGTCCATTGGGTCTTGGAGACTGGAGTCTTAATGCTTGATGGTAGTAACATTCTCGAGAATGGCACCAGGGTTCTGCTGAGGTGCTTTACACCTGAAAAAGATGAGTATTTATGATTACAGGGCCTTGTTTCTACCAGTGCTGATGGATGCTGTGGCTCATCTAGGAAGGCTCTGTGTGTGCTTTATCAGACTTTTTTGTTTTCGTTATAAACTGAGGTGACTGGAAAATATGGTCTTCTCATTAGCATCAGTTAACCCAAGATGTTTTAATTTACCCTATTGTAGCTTAATGAACTCACTTTCTTTAATTTTGTAATTATTTCTGTGATTAAGCATTAGGAAACTGCTGGATTGAGGGGAGTGCAAAAAGACGGGGACATTTGGATCTCCATTTGTCCAGGGTGATAAGCTTTGCTCTGGTGATTGTCACTTTATTCTGCCTGTGAAGGTGAACAGTAGAGGCTTCAAATGAGTGAGTAAGCAATAGGTAGGGATTGATTCCCTGAATAAACTATTATATTGTACTATCAGAATATTCCAGATGTATGCCGAGCAGAAATAGATTCTGCTTTAGGTCAGAGGAGAGTCTCTTTTAAAAGATCAGCTGCTTGTAAAGTTACCAATCACAATGGCAGGGATTCTGCCCACATGGTTTTCAGTTTTCCTACTGTAGGGAACTCCAGGGACAGTTATGGATTAAACGGCATTCTGAAGCTGTTTTGTTTCTAAATTCTAGTTTAGTGTTCTAGGTACCCCAGGGACCTCTGACCTTAACACAGTTTGATTCTAAGTATAGTGTAGACGTGGATTATAAATTGTTGGTCCTGGGAACATACACTGTTCATCTTTCAAGAACAAAACTCATTTATTTCTATAATATATGATTAATACATGCTTTTAATTGCCTGAAGAAATGGTCAGTTACATATTTAAAATTTTAGTATTAGAGTCTTTGTGCTTTCCAAGTTAGAAATTTAAGACTATCTTATGCGAATGAGAGTTGAAAATAGGTATTTTTACTGGGTGGTGGTGGTGCATGCCTTTAATCCCAGCAGGTGGATCTCTGTGAGTTGGAGGTGAGCCTGGTCTACAGAGTTGAGTTCCAGGACAGCCAGGGTTGCACAGAGAAACCCTGTCTTGAAACACCCTGCCTGCCCCCCAAAAGAAAGAAAATAGGCATTTTCTTTCATGTCTGCACTAAATAAAGATTTGTTTACTGCTCGTCAAGTCAGCACACGGTTAAGGAATGAGCCTGCAACAACTGATAGGAAACAGACCTTGCTGTTAAGCTCCTGTTTTAGTATAGAAGACGGTTACATGTAGCATGCTGTAACAGCAGATAGAAGAGCACTGTAACGGGCATTGGCTGTCATTCTGGTTGGCAGGGTGCTGCTGTATTACAGAAGGATCAGAAGAGCTGATTGGCTAGAGGCAGGTACTCACTATGAGAGATGGGAAGTAGAGGTTAGAGACTAGTTTGGGACCATTTAAGGCCTCTGGCCCAATATCTGATATGCATTCCTTTGAAATGTTTGTATCTTAGGTGCTATCAAATTTGCCTTTAATGATGAGTTTTGTTAAGTATTCAGCTTGGAATTATTGCTGTTGTAGCATACACACACACACACACACACACACACCTATGTATCATGCATTTTAGTGCTCATATTTGAATCTAGGGCCTTGAGTATCCTAGGTAAACACACAATGTCTAAACTACATCATCAAACCCATGAGAGATATTTTGATAATACTAGGCTCAACTTTCCTTTATACCCAGGCAATATTATATGTCACCTAAGATACATGACATTGGGTTACTGTATAGTTTTCATTGTTTTTTAAACCATAGTTTCAAAGTAAGGGGGCTGTTTAAAAATCCTGGACTTGACTGGGCATGGTGACGCACACCTTTAGTTTCAGAATTCGGGAGGAAGAGGCAGGCGGATCTCTGTGAGTTCGAGGACAGCCTAGTCTGCATGGTCTACAAAACGAGTTCCAGGACAGCCAGAGTTGTTACATGGAGAAACCTTGTCTCAAAAAAAAAAAAAAAAAAAAAAAAGAAAGAAAGAAAGAAAGAAAAGAAAAGAAAAAAAAATATCTTGGACCCCCCCCCCCCCTTACCTCAACTTTGAGCTCAGTGGGCCCTAGGTTAACTGGGATTTTCTCTTGTAAAAGGTGTTCATGTGTTTTTGATGCACAACTGCTCTAGCCTGACATGGAGAGAATATTCTGCATGCTATCACCAAGTTTTACAGTAATTCAGTAAGAATGGAATGGGGTCATATGTATCTTAACAGTACTAAGCCCATGGAATTGAAACACCCTGAGATCTCCATAAAAGGGACTTGGATGTATATTATAGACAGTAGCTGCTCCATACATGGATTTTGAATATATGTGTACCTGAAAGCAAAGCAGAGCATATAGCTACAGGTCTTTTAGAAACAATGAAGCCACAAAGAAGTGACCTCTCTGGTGATGTTGTGAAGGTGCTGATGGATTCTGTTAATATATTAGCTCTATATGTACAGGGAGAGGTGCAGGCTCAACTCTGACTAGGGATAAATGTTCCTTGAATTCACAGCATAGTTGAGTTTCCAGATACATGCTATTAATAATAGGCAAATTATAAAGCATGCAATGTAATTTCTAATGACCAAACTAGCCACGTTTTAAGTTAATCAAGACCAATAATCTCTGTAGTATTAGACTGTCATAGAGATTGTGGCAGGCATGTGGCAATTCTGGGACTCTTCTGATCGTGTGTATCGATACACCTGGGGATTATCATGAGTTACAGTGGCCTAGGGACTCTGTGCCGGGAGCCATATAGATGAGGATGCATTCCTTTCTTCCTTCTGTTAATAAATATGTGCCTTTTATGTTCCAAATACTGCTTTAAGAGCAGGTGTAGCTACTAGGAAATAGTGACACAAAGAACAGGTAGTTATACGTACTTGGTATGCGATTAGAAAAAAAAAGCAAATATGTGATTGTTTTGCTTTTTAGAATAAAAATGGAGTTTAGAGAAGAAAGCTGAAAAAAAGTGTAATTGTATCCTGGGTGTTTGCTCAATGACTGTGCAAACAAACTATACATTATCTAAAAAATACACAAAAAGACTCATGGTGTGCACTGTATCTAAAGTGAGTTTCTAGGACCTGGGAACTTGGTTCCCTGACGCCGCTGCTGAGAACCAGCTCTCAGCAGGTCAGGACCTGAAGAGGAGCTGCAGAGTCAGCTGCTAATCACACAACTGACTCACACACAGATACCTCTCCAGCATGTCAGGGTCTCTTTTATTTTTCCCTTACCTCTCTCCTGATGTTTTTCTTCTACATACAGCTACATGCACACACAGGAGACTTTTCTGAGGGCCAAAGCTTAGTTCTTCATTTTATTTTTCTTTCTGTTGCTTGTTCTCCTCTGTTCTTTCACTGGTTTCTACCCTGATGTTTCCTTCTTCTTCCCTGCTCTTCTCCTTCTATATCTTTCCTGATGTTTTCTTTTTATCTCTTCCCTGATGGATTCCTTCTACATCTTTCCTTTTTCCTTTCTTATTTTTTCCCATACAGCTTATGTACCCCAGCAAAATTTGAAAAAATAATAAATATAAAATATAAAAATTACAAAATGGTTATATTCTATTTTTCTCCAAGTGAATGATTATAATGAATACAAGAAAAACCAGCTTGTTTCTTATTTCCCTTACATGATTAAACATTTTACTTATTAATTTGTAAAAAATAAATTATTCCCAAAGACCCACATACAATCATGTCTAAGCAACTTGTTATAGATTAACAGAGTATAAGCAAGCAAGGTGTTTTTCTCAGTTCTTTTACTGGTAGGCTGCATTTTGCTGTTACAAAGAAAGGATCAATCGTTTTATTATTTATCTCTAAAAGTAATATTATAAAAAATTTGAAATAATCACAAATCTAAACTTTTGTATATAAAACAGTTATTTCTACTTTTAATCTTCAAGGTGCACACCCAATTACCAACAGGTTCTTTATTAAATTATATCAGGAAGCTGGGGGCAGAAATGGGTACAAGAATTAATCATCACCTTTGATCACCAACCCATCTTTAGCAAGAAAGGCACACGTCAGCTATTAATAACTGGGCTGCCTTTGTTCTTGTTCCTTGACCTCAATGAATCCCTCGATCAACTATTAAAAGTGTGCCTTTCTTAACTTTAAATCGTTCCCCAAGATTTTCTACATCAAAGCCATTAACAAAAACATCTAAATCTAACCTTACTAACAATCTGCTTATCTAAATTCTTTCTAAGGATGGTGGTTGAATCATTAATCTGCTCCAGCAACAATGCCTGGAAAAAGTCAATCACTATTTTTTTAGTCCCTAGTAAGGGATTAGAAATCCTCTTAGAGTTTTCATACAACTCATAGATTTTGAGGGACATGGTGACCTCGAGGGCAATAAGCAGCGATATGCTCAATAACAGCATGAAGTCCTCAGGACATTTAGTCCCTGGGGCTCTGCCTCTCCAAGCCTCACCCAGTGTGAGTAAGCTGACCGGCAGGTCATATTTCGTGAGTTCCAAACTATTTGCACTTCCATTGACATGGCCTCCAATGCTGCCCTCTTTACTCTATAGAAGTCTTGTGTTGGGTCTGAGGAGCCATGCTCCTTAGGGAAGCTCTACCATCATACTGAAAAAAGGTCCTGCAAGAATAAATGCCCAGCTTGGAAGCTGCAGATGTTATGCTGATATTTTAAAAGTTGTGTGTGTGTGGGGGGGGGAAGGACAGAAATTTATCAGTGTCTGTCAAGCCAGGTGAGTTGAAGTGAGAAGAAATAACCTTAGAATCTAGAAAAGCAAGATCTTTATCAGTAAATCTCTCCATGAAGTTTTCCCAGCACTGGGAATGTAGAAGCAGCAGGGGTATCTGCAAGGCTGTATGATCTTGACAGGTAGGGTGTGTAATAATTCTTCCAGAGTAAAAAATCTCCATGGTATGTGATACGCCTGTTTAATCATGAATGCTGAACATGCTCAGTGCATCACATTGAAGTATTTGCTCCAGAGAAACAATACAGAAATGATAATGGCATCATTAACCCTACAGTTTGAAGATGAAGCTTGTAATTCTGTAAGAAAAGCTGATTGACCTTGGGCAGCTAGTGTCTTAATGTTCCTCAGGTGATTGTGAAGTTCAATAAATTGGTTCACATAAAGCCTTTGCCCAGTGAATCTGGCTGAGAGAATAGCCATTAAATTTATAGTCTGAAACTACCTGGAGGAATTATTTGAAAAATTAGTATTAGTATTTTATAACTTTTTGGTGGTTGTGGTAGGAAGGCACACAGGGTCTCAGGCTAGTCCAGAACTCACTTTGTGACTCAGGCAGGTCTTCCCGGTGCTAGGATGGATGGCATGAGCCACTCTGAACAGTCTAGTCTTCTTCTCCTTCTCTTCCTCCCTCTTTTTCTTCCTCCTTCTTTTCTTTAACCCTTTGGAGCTGAGGACCAAACTGAAGGCCTTGCACTTAGTAGGCAAGCACTCTACCACTGAGCTAAATCCCCAGCCCCCGAGCCCTAATATTCTAACCATGGTGCATTTTAAATTTCTGTATGTGTGAATCTGTCTTCTCACATGTCACCAACCATTCTTCACCCCACATTTACCATCTGCCTCTCAGATAGATGCTAAATATAGAAGGCAGTATTTATCTGGAACTATTCAAAGGAAAAATGTTTGATGTGAGTGAAACACCTCTGATTAATGTCCTAAAGCATAAGCTTTTAATTGTTTTGTCTTTAACAACAACAACAAAAAACTTGATTCAGGCTGAGGTTGTACTGTGGTGGAGTGGGGCCTAGCATGTTTGAGCCCCAGGTTCTGTCCTAAATTCTGTCTTTAACTTCTTATTGGCTAACTCTCACATCTTGATTTAACCCATTTCTATTAATCTGTATATCACCATGAGGTCGTGGCTTACTGGGAAAGGGAGCTCCATGGCGGGTTCTCACTCCCAGAATTTTTTTCTTTCTCCCAGAATTCAGTTTTGTCTTCTCCACCTACCTAAGTTCTGCCCTATCAACTAGGCCAAGGCAGTTTCTTTATTCATTATCCAATGAAAGCAACACACAAACAGAAGGAACTCCTGCACCAGGCCCAGGGTGGGAGGGTGCTGTAGTGTCTGCTTGTTAACTGTCCAAACTGTGTGTTGGGTGCATTAAGCAGTTAGTTCCAGATTCTGTGTTTGCAACACGTTTGCAAATTTCTATAATTTTTTTCTTCATCTCTGTCTCTGTATGTTTGTGTGTGTATGTGCTTGTGTGTATGTGAGCAGGTGTGAAGGCCAGAGGCTAGTACCAAGTGTCTTCCTCATTTGCTCTCCCCTTATTTTTTGAAGACAGGTCTTCACTGAACCTGGAGCTCACTGATTAGCTAGCATGGCTGGCCAGCAGGCCCCAGAGATCCTCCCATCTCCACTTCTCCAGAGCACCTCTGTGCCTGGCCTGTTTTAACTAATTAATTATTTATTTTTATTGGTAATTTATTTTTATTTGCTTTTAATTAATTTATTTTTGTTGTTTTATTTTTAACATGGATGCTGGGAATCCAGCTGTCTTCATGTTTATGCGGCAAACACCCTACCCTGAGCTGCCTCCGCATCCCCATTCTTTGTTTTATTGAGACAGGGCTCTTAACTGACCTGGCACTCCTGGGTAAACCAGGCTGGCCTTGAATTTGCGGTGATCTCTGTCTCTACTTCCTGAGTGCTAGTATTAAAGTCTTATACCACCATTCTGGCTTAGGTTTGTTTTGTTGTTGTTATTATTATTTATTTATTTATTTATTACTATGTGTCTATTGGTGCATGGTGAAGGGAGGGTGGCAGTCTCATCTGTCTGTCACAGAGCAGGTGAAGGTCAGAGGACTACATTCTGGTGTTGGTTCTCTTTTACTTTTTTGTGGGTTTGAAGCATTGAATTCAGCTCACCAAGCTAGCACAGGAAATGTCTTTACCAGTTGAACCATCTTGCTGGCTCATGGTATAGCCTAGGCTAGTCTCTAACTCATTTTCTCCTGCCTCAACCTCCAGCATATCCTGTTGATCTTTTTAAGTTTGTAATTAAAAAAGAAATTTGTCAGATATATAGTTAAAAAAAATCAACAGGAAACTCAATAGTATTTACCTCTGGGCAGAAATACTGAGAGCTATCAGATCAGTTTTTGTTCGGGCACTGTTATTATTTGCTTTTGCAAGCTATTGAAGACCTGTCTCTGGCCTTTGTTAAAATGTGTAGAAGGTCTAGCATCTTCTAAATTTTGTCATTAGATATGTTGCTGTGTTATTGTTTACCATTATCTTTTTCTGACTGGAGTATATATTTTTATATATAAGAAAAAATTTTGTTACTTTTGCTGAGAAATGCAATCAGCAGTATTTTCAAAAGTAGATTTTCTTTGTACTTTACACTTATTTTAAAGACAGGTATTTGTTTTTAATCAGAAAGAAAGCTATGGCAGTCACTTCATTAACACTGTAGTTTAGAGTACGTGGCTGCACAGAGTTTCTGACTTTACTGTGCACCCACCAGGGGTGTCAGTCCTAGGTAGACACTTGGGTCTTGCTTAAAGTAATTAAATGATGATGGGTATTTCAGTGGGAGTCTTTCATGTCAACATTTTTACTAATTGACTTCTGATTTGTATCTTAATTTGCAATTTATGGAAATAGTTGTTTCTATCTACAGATTAAGATTTGAAATGCCGATAAATTTAGTCTTTGGTCTTTGATTCCTAAACCATGAATAGATGTAGGAGAGAGAGAGAGAGAGAGAGAGAGAGAGAGAGAGAGAGAGAGAGAGAGAGAGAGAATGAATATTGATTCTAATCAGAATATTGATTTGCTAGCCTTACTCTGTCACTCATGTGTGCTGTGTTAGTCATATGAGTCAGAAGAATATTTATCTGTTTTTAAGTTGGTAGTAATAGCTACTACCAGTGCTAGTTTCTGAAGTGCTTGATCACTTCCTCTTAAAAACTAAAAACATTCTTCAGTATATTTGTGATAGTTGAGACTCAGAGAAATTGAGTCCACCTAGCAGCAAGATAAGCATTACACTTAGCAGTATACCCCAGAACCCACCTGCAGCTAAGCTATGATGGGGCATGCTTTGTTTTAAGAGTCTTCCTTAGTGCCTGGTATTGTGGAAAAGATGGCTGAAAGCTGGGGAGTGGAGCTCAGTGGGAGAGTGCCACCCTGGCATGGATGAGGGCCAAGGCTTACTCTCCAGTTAAGGGTTTGTTGAATGCCATTAGAGTGCGTGCATCTCGTTGCAAGTTTAGATCCACTTCTGTGGGTGGTTCCTGATAGCAAGTTAAATTCGGTGATTTTTTTTTTATTGCTCTCCCCCCCAAGGAAATCATTTGGAAAGCTATTAATGTCATTTTTCTGTGTTTTTTGTTTTTAAAGTTTTGCTTCAATTCAAAATTCCAAAATAATTTTGGAAAAAAAGATTAGTAGATATTAACTCTTAATATAATACCCCAAAGTTGCATAATTAAACTTTTTATTCAATGCTGAGTTATATAACTGTTTCTCAATTTCTGTCTTTATTCTACAGAATGGTAAATAAGGCTGGCCGTCTCTGGAAAGGCCACTGATCCGCCTCATGTAAAGTATGCTCAGTTCCTTCCCAGTGGTGTAAGTATCCTTCTCGGCTCTAATGTTAGCTGGTTAGGACTGTGACTCAGATCTGATGACAAATGCTTTCAGAATTCAAAGAATTCATTTCAATGGCATTTATTTCTTTATGTGTGTGGTGGTCCTTCTATTTCTTTGGCTTGTTTGTGGAGGTCAGGACAGGTTGGTGGAAGGAAGTACTCTCCTTCTTGCATGTAGGATCAAATGCAGGTTTAACGGCAAGCACTTTTATACTCTGAGTCATCTTGCCTGACCAAGGTGAAAGAAATTTTTAGGAAACTATTCAAATGGTGTATGTCTTTGACATCAAGTTAAACAAGTGTAATCATATGGTGAGGAATGAGGTTCAGACCTGTGAGGTTTTTGTTTTTTTCTTTTTTCCATTTTTACTTTCAACATTGTATTTTGACATTATTTTCCATTTAAACATAAAGTTTTCATATTTATTATTTCCTTAAAAATTATTTTATTTTAATTATGTACATGTGTGGGTCTGTACTAGTGAGTGCAGGTGCCCAAGAAGGCCAGAGGCCACAGAATTGGAGTGATTGTTAGCTGTTCCGTGTAAGTGTTAGGGACCAAACTCAGGTCTTCTACAAGAACAGTAAGTGCACTTAACTGCTGGGCCTCCTCTCCGGCCCCGTCATTTTTTTTTAACTTTTTAATTAGCCTAGAAGCTGGTGAAGTAGGTGGTTACGTGTTGGCAAAAGCTCCAGTTGCATTCTTAGGAATAAGCAGAATATGAAAGCATGCTCTCTTAATGCTTGATTTGCGTGCAAACTCCTAAGGACACCGTAGCCATTTCTCTTTCCCTACTGCAGATGATAACGCAGTTCTGCCTCTTAGCTAATGTAGTCGCTAGCTGTTCTTTGGAGTCAAGGCAGAGAGATACAAATGGAGATGGTGGTGTTGTGTCAAGAATGTTTTTGTGCTGGAATATGAACTGTAACCACCAGTTCATATAAAATAGGCCTCAGAATAAAAGTATTCCGGGAATTTCAGAAATTAGAGAAGATAAAGGGCCTATTAGCTCATTAAGTGCATCTTTAGCGTCTAGTGCAGAGTGCCTTGAGTCTAAGTAATTTCTAAAATTTGGTGGAGTCTGTTTCACTTAAATTTCTTCTGTTTTGGTTGGCAGTTCTATAATCTAATAAATAGACATTAAGATTGGGTTTTTTTATTATTTAGGTTTCTCTTTGAAGCCCCCTCCATCCCCCAACACACACATACATTGATCCTGTGATTTAATGCAAAGTCTCTGGAGGAGATCCAGATGATAGAACTGTCGCCTGAGTTTCTGCTGAGTAGCTGTGCCCTAGGAAAGGCGCTTTATCTTTGGGACTTTGCCCTCCCTACTCACCCTTGCCTGCCTGCTGCTTTCTTTGTCTTTTTCTGTTCCTTTTCTTTTTCTTCCCCACCCTTGTTTTTGGAGACTGGAGTCTCACTATGTCTAAAATAGCCTGGAACTTGCTGTGTGCCTCAGATTAGCCTTAAACTCTACAAACATTCGGTCGTCCTCCTGAGTGCTGGGATTGTAGGTGTGTACTACCACATCTGGCTCCTTGACACCAAATGAAAATAAAGAGATGATCAAAATATGGTTTCACAAATCACACATTCATTGGCACACAAAGAAACGCCTCTGCTTGGTTCACAGTTCTTTTTTTCTTTTCTTTCTTTTTTTTTTTTTTTTTTTTGCTTTTTCAAGACGGGGTTTCTCTGTGTAACAGTCCTAGCTGTCCTGGAACTAGCTCTTGTAGACTGGGCTGGCCTCAAACTCAGAGATCCGCCTGCCTCTGCCTCCCGAGTGCTGGGATTAAAGTCATACATCACCATTGCCCGACCCTATTTTGTGTTTTGAGATAGGGTCTTGTGTAGCCCAGACAACCCTCAAAACTTGCTACATGGCCAAGGATAACCCTAGTCCCCTTGCTTCATCCTCCTAAAGTTTCTGAGGAGTGGGTCAGTAACATGAACAAACCTCAGAGGACTGTACTTAATGTACAGTTTTGGTACATCTTAACCACACAGTGAGTTCCTACATTTTTGAAGCTTAGGTGTTCAGTTAGTGTAGTACTGGTTTCTGTGGGAAGTAAAGCCTATGACCCATGTGTACCTTTAGGGGCATGATAACATCTCTTGATATTCACTGTAGAGATCTGCAAGATCATGAAGAGGACACATAGAGATCACCTTGATTGACTGCTGAATGCTTAGCCCCAAACAGAACATCTATGCCATCCCCTCCAAGGCCTTGCAAGGCCCAGAACGTTGAAGAGAAGAAGCAGAAGGACTGTGGGAACCACAGGATAGAGGAGGGCCGTGGGAATGCTCCCTTCTGTGACATGAATGCAGTAGCCAGTGCATTGTATACACATTATTGTCACAATTTTTAAAAGAATTCATTCAATTAAAATAGAAAGCAAAATTAAGGAATGTCTTGCCAAATGAAAGCAGCAATAAGATTTTTTTGTTTTTTTTTTCCTGTGGGATTTTTCTTTGGTTTGTTTTCTTTTGTTTCTTTTTCAGCACTTGATACTGGAGAGCAGTGCTGATAGCAGCAGGTGAAGTTGCAAAGCTTTCAAATTATCTGTCAAACTTAAATGTTTTGAAGGCTAGTAGTTCTAGTCAGCAACTTTCTACAGGGTCTGGGGAGCTGTAATGTAACATTTCTAAAAGAAGGGAGAGTTCTCAAGTGAATGGGTGTTGACTCCAGATTCTCATGTACAGGACTCTAACGCTACTTAATATTCTCTGGCCTGTAATCTCAGTACTTGGGACACAAAGGCTGAAGGAGCAAGTGTTTGAAGCCAGCCTGAGCTACATAGCAAGGCTCTGTCTCAGACATGTCAAAACATCAAAGTACTTTACCCTCCAAGAGTAAAAGGAGGAGCTTCATGAGCTGCATCCTCAGATGATGGACATCAACTCTGCTCTATCTTATAAACGTATTTGTCATGTAATGCAGTGTTTGCAATCATTTTAAAGCTGTATAACAGATTATCCTCCAAACTGCACAAAATGGAACTCAATCAGTGCTAATTTAAAAAAATACTAAGCTTGATTGACACACTGGAATGAAATATAATTATACATTTCACAAAATCTTATTATGAAAGGGACATTTATAGGTGGTCTATAGTCATAAGCTGTTCTTAGGCTTTAGTCTGTTTACCTAATAATTTGAACTAAAGAATCATTTTACACTGCAATGAAGCTCAGTTCACTGTAAAACATTATTTCTTACTTACTCTTACATGTCATTTTCTTATTTGAAGCCACGTATTTGATAGAGGTAATAATCAAGAGAGGGAGCAATGTACATAAATAGTAAGGGCCTGGAATGTTTGAATCATCCTACAGTGACCACATAAAGCAAAATGGGTTCTGCCTAGTCATTCTGGACAAGATAAAAACAGCAGAAATGGCTGGACGGTGGCAGTTTCACGCCTTTGATCCCAGCACCTGAGAGGCAGAGGCAGGCAGATCTCTGTGAGTTCGAGGCCAGCCTGGTCTACAAGAGCTAGTTTCCAGGACAGGCTCCAAAGCTACAGAGAAACCCTGTCTCAAAAAACAAAACAAAAAAAAAAAAAGACAAACAGCAACAACAACAACAAAAAAACCAGCAGAAATGATCTGGGAGAAAACTTTGTCTAAAAGTTAACTATTGATGCTTTGCAGTTTATGTCATTTTTGCCCCTATGATTTCAGTGCTAATTAATCATTTCTTAATGCTTTAGCTAGACTCTTCTGTTGTCTGTCTTTGGAATATCACTTATAAAGGTATATCCCAGGCCTGTGGCCTATCTAGAAAGGTTTTAGGTATTATTGCAAAATATGGTCAATATCTCAAGATGTACTGTGGTCTTACAGTATCCGTGTAGGAATTGAGCTTTAAGTCCTGAACTGAATTGTTCTTTTCTAGTTTAATCTTGTCTATCTTTGTCTATCTTATTTGAGTCTCAAAATTCTTAAATTATTTTCAATTAGTGTTAACTGGAGCCTTCATTCAAATTGGTAATTTAAAGCAAAACTGCCCCTTATCCTGTAAGTGATCTTTGTGCATCAGATAAGTAATTTAGCTCCTCCATGTCATCTTTTGTCATGTGAGGATCGCTGGCATTCTGGTCCTAGATGACCTCTATAGGTCATTTGCTGCTGCTAGTTTATGAAACTGCTTACACTAGGTGAATTATGAGAAGTACAAATGGAATATGGCATAGTGTATCCTGTCATGTGTATTGATGTGCATTGGCATCTTATTCTCAATGTCTACAAGAGCTCCTATTCATTCATGTTTGCTTGTGTTTTCATTGTTATGTGCATGATGTGATCCTACTCAGGATGCTGTTGTCCTCCTCTAAGTTACTCTTTTGATCCTGGCAACTGTGACCTCTGCTTTAGCTCCCTTGGCAGTTGGGGCTGTTCTTGGTACAAATTACAGATATCCATTTAAACACAGTGAAGTGTAAAGGGAAGTTGATTGTTTCACCAAATGAAAGAAGAGCAGGGTTGTAAGAAGCTTAATAATTATAGGGCAACAATAGGATGCTGCAGGGCTTTTCCCTTGTTATCTGCATTTTTTGGTTATCTGCTTTGCTTTATTCTTCCATCAGCTCCTTCTTCGTGAAAGTATTCCTATGACTTAGCACAGTTACACTTACTGTCCATCTTACCATAGTCTAAGTAGAATGTTTTGAAGAGAGCCCAGTTTTTATCACTGTGGTTGTCTGTTCACCAGAAGTTGATTTCTGTGAAGAGCTGACCCAAGAACATGTGCTTAGGAATGATCGGGTGTTCTGGGTAATCAAGGTAATAGGTGGGCCCTATTGCTCCCCTTATGATGGATGATACTGGAATAAAAGTGGTCTTCTGTTGTTAATGGATCCTAAATGGTATCAAGTATTTCAGATACTGTGAAATTCTTTGCTCATAGATAGTGTTGTGTCATATAGAAGGAGGCTTGAAGAACTGCGTATGACTTGTGATCTACACTGACTGAACAGGATAGGAAAATATGGTTAACTTTCCTGCATATAGATAAAATAGTTCTTAAAGTTAGACATCTAAGGGAAGAACAGTTTGTGAAATACTTTGATTGGATGAGGACTGAAGGTACCAAAGCAGGGCTTTTAGTTTCAAGGGAAAGTACCTATGAAGATGAAAAAATAATTATGAGGGGAAACTAGAATTTGCCAAGCTAGTAAATTCAGGGGTAAATTATTTGATTTGGCAACTATTTAAAAAGAAAAAAGTGGAGCCAGAGAGGTAGCTCTGTGGCTCAGAGTGCAAACTGCTCTTAAAGAGTGCTTGAATTTTATTTTAAGACAGGTCTCACTAAGTTATAGGATGGCCTTGAACCATGTGGGCTGTGAAAGTTGTTATCTTTGTGCCACCAGGCTGGCCTTAGACTTTCTGAAAGATATAAAAGTATCCTAAGTCCTGGTTTCCTTAACAGTTCATACTGTAACATTAAAACAAAACAAATAAATTGTATCTAGCACAGAGACTTGCGGTGAGGATTACGTGAGGTTATACTATATGAAATTCTTGCCCAATTTCTTAGTTCAATTGGATTTTTCTACAGTACAGAGGTTGAAGAAATAGTAAGCCCTCCATAAGGTTTAGGGGACTACCTAGAGCACATTTGTCTTTAATGGATAAGAAAATGTCTTGACCTCTGTTTCTCTTAGTAATTATTTATTTCAAGGCTATTCCATGCCACATGTCATATCTGTGACTAGAAAATACAGATTAGAATAAAGATGGTTATCATTTTCAAAAATACTGAATTCAAAAATCAGATTTTAGGGCCAGAGAGAGATGGTCAGCAGTTGAGAGCACTTGATATATTTGCAGAAGACCTGGGTTGGGTTTTCATTCCCCACATGATAACTTACAAAATTTTCTGTAATTCCAGCTCCAGGACATTCATTGTCTTCTTCTGGCCGCTCCTATTATTGCATGCCCATACATACATGCAGACTGATACTCAATACAAAATAATAGACAAAAACATAAATCTTTTTAAAAGTCAGCTATTATTTTAAAAAGTATGCCTTTATGATGTAGCTAATGTCTTAAAATACTAAGTTTCCCTCTAAGAAAACATTTTCTAGTGTTCTACAGTATCTTATGCTAGTTTAGGTGGAAACATATAGAACCAATTTTCAAAATATGAATAGCTCCAGTTGGCTGTACACATGAGGGATCCATTCAGAGAGCATGTCACAGAGATGAGAAGCTCACAAAACTGCTAAGCTAAGAATTAGAAGCAGTGCTTGGTGTGTTGTTATATTTGTATAACCAAGTATTTGTGTAGTCACTAGCATTTGCTTAGACTAAGCCAAGCAAAACAGTTTTCACTGAATGACCTAACAGTTCTTTGTCAGTTTTGCTGATATTTGGAAAAGCAAGATAACACAGACTTTCCCACCAATTTCCCATTAATATGCTAATATACATCAATCTATTTTGAAATTGAAAAAAAACTGTACATTACCACATAGTCTAAGTCTGATGCACTATAAATCACTGCCTGACCTATTAGCTCTAATTTCTTCTTCTTCTTTTTTTTTTTTTTTTTTGGTTTTTCGAGACAGGGTTTCTCTGTAGCTTTGGAGCCTGTCCTGGAACTAGCTCTTGTAGACCAGGCTGGCCTCTAACTCACAAAGATCCACCTGCCTCTGCCTCCTGAGTGCTGGGATTAAAGGTGTGCACCACCACTGCCCGATTTAGCTCTAATTTCTTATTGGGTAGCTCTTACATCTTAATTTAACCCATTTCTATTAATCTGTGTATTGCCACATGGTTGTGGCTTACCAGCAAGGTTCTATCCAGTGTCTGTCTCTGGCAGGGCTACTGACTTCTCCTTGACTCCGCCTTCTTTCTCCCAGAGTTCAAATTTTCCTGTCCCCCACCCCCCCCTCATCTCCTATCCCCCTCCCGCCTAGCTCTATTCTGCTAAACCACTGGCCAAAACAGCTTCTTTATTCATTAACCAATAAAAGCAACACATATACAGAAGGACCTCCCACACCAACTATATGTACTTTACCTGATGAATTGGCATTTTTAACATAATAAACATTTTGTTTCCAAATTTGGTTGGTTATCAAAACTGGAAAATATAATTTTTATTCTATTATAATTTAGGTTTTATGTTATAACTGATACACTCCTACTAAAGTCAGAATTTGTACCAATCCAAACCACAACAAAAAAGTCTATTTCTTTTCTTTCTTTTTTTGTTGTTGTTTTGTTTGTGAATGTGTGTTATTAATATGTGTATGAAGGCATGCGGAGGCCAGAAGTGGATGTTAGGTGTCTTCATCAGTTGCTCTCTACCTTATTTTGAGACAGGGACTCTCACTGAAACCATAGCTCATTGACTAGCTTGACTGGTGGTCAACAAGCCCCAAAGATCCACCTCTCCAATGCTAGAACTGTCATGTGCTGCTGAGAGTTCTTGATGGTGAAATGTTTTTGTTAGTTGACAATAAAGGCACTTCATTTTTATCCTATTCTCCCCACAGTTTGCTGGAAACCATGTCTCACTATACAGATGAACCCAGATTTACCATAGAACAGATAGATCTGCTCCAACGTCTCCGGCGTACTGGGATGACCAAACATGAAATTCTCCATGCATTAGAAACTTTGGACCGTCTTGATCAAGAGCAT
This sequence comes from Ondatra zibethicus, assembly GCA_004026605.1. Classification (NCBI taxonomy): domain Eukaryota; kingdom Metazoa; phylum Chordata; class Mammalia; order Rodentia; family Cricetidae; genus Ondatra; species Ondatra zibethicus. The sequence continues at coordinate 35,736 of PVIU01000537.1, forward strand.
AGTGATAAGTTTGGAAGGAGATCCAGCTATGGGGGAAGCTCCTATGGGAACAGTACCAACAATGTTCCAGCATCTTCCTCTACAGCCACAGCTTCCACACAGACCCAGCACTCCGGAATGTCCCCATCACCCAGCAACAGTTATGATACCTCCCCACAGCCTTGCACTACCAACCAAAATGGGAGAGAGAGCAACGATCGATTGTCCACATCTAATGGGAAGATGTCGCCATCTCGCTACCATGCAAACAGCATGGGTCAGAGGTCATATAGCTTTGAAGCCTCAGAAGAAGACCTAGATGTAGATGATAAAGTGGAGGAATTAATGAGGTTAGTTACTTTGCCTATTCTGAATTCCCCCAAAAGAGCTATGTTTTTAAGATTGTTTTTAAATAATAGCTTGTATTTCAAAAACTTACCAATAAGAACAATGGTTTCTCCCTCCCTTCTTTGGAAATGAAAGTAAAACTTGAAATTGTGGTTTTAGGTCAAACTTTTTTTTCTTTTCTACTTCAGCCCTTTTGCCACATGATGAGGCTTTTCTGGTTTCTTGATTTGTCCAAGGGCTTTCTTTATTTATGCTGTTAGCAGATAGTTTCTGACTGATAGTTTATTTAATTCAGTCCTTACTCCTTCATTGTAAATATTTTTCTGAGTGGTGAGATAGATTTACCATGATGTAGAATACATGCACTCCTCATATTTCTTTACATCATTTCAATCAGGGCAACAATTTGAACAACTGTTGGGTCAGAAGTAATTTTCAGTAAGAAGCATAGATACCATCCTGCCCCTAAAAGTCTGAAGTTCTAATTTTAGTAGTAGATACAACATCCACATGTACTCCATACCTCATCAGTTGCCAAGTTAGCATGTGCACTTAGAGTTTAAACACACACACACACACACACACACACACACACACACACACACACACACACACACACAGTGAAGCCTACTTTCAGCTGAAGTAATTTGGACTTTGTAGCAGACCTGGTTCACTTTGAGGGTAACACACATGTGTTTTCTATCCTATGTGCAGAACTAGGAACTTCCGTAAGCACATGGTGTGGGCTTGGTATGTTAGCTGAGTATATAAATTTAGCCTAAACCTTAAGGGTATTCTGCTTTGAAATAAGGATATCGAGCTAGTTCAGGGGATAAAGGTGTTTGCTGCTAAGCCAGAAGACTTGAGTTCCATCCCTAGAACCCACACAGTGGAAGGAAAGAACCAATTCCCGAAAGTTGTCCTCTGACTACAAGCATGTCATGACACAGGTATTCCTGTACATACACATATAGTCAGTAATTTAGTAATTTTTAATTTTTTAAAATAAAATAAATAAAAATTTAAAAATTATTTTTAAAATAAAAATAGGAATATACATTTTTTATTTTTTATTTTATTTTATTTTTTCCTAGTTAACAAACCAAAAAAAGGCATATCTTTAAAGGCATATCTTTTGGAGGGCCAAGGCAGGAAGATTGCTTGAGTTCAAGGCTAGCATGGTAACTTCTAGGCCTGTCTTGCCTACAGAGCATTGATCTTTCTTTCCAATAAGCATCAAAAGAAAAGCAATACAGATGAAGCAGACTTTGGCAAATGTAGTAATACCTCAGGGTGCAGCACATGTTTTCAGAGGCTTCACATTCTACACTAAGTGGTTAAAATTAGGGAGTTTTTACAAACAGAAATGCCAAAAGCATTTTTTCAGAATATTTAAGTTGCTGTGTAAAAATGATTGCTTTGTGCTGGAGAGATGAACTCATTGGTTAAGAGCACTTGTTCTTGCAGAGAACCTGAGTTTGGTTCTCAGCACCCATTTGGTAGTTCACCACCATCTGTAACTCTCATTCTAGGAGCTACGAAACCTTCTGACCTCTGCAGGCCCAGGGAAGCAAAATACTCATATGCCTAAAATAATCTAAAATTAAACATAAAAGGCAAGAGGCTGCAGATAAATTAGTTATAGTTGATAATGAACAGAATTGTAGACTTGTCAGAAGTAAAAACAAAAGTTGTAACTGAGTTTTAACTGGTCCTGAAGATTTTCTGACATCAGGACAGAATGATGGTGGCTTGACAGTGCTGTGTGAAGATTCATCCTGTCGCACTTCAGTGAGGAGACAGCCTTTGACACATGGCCTCTACTGAGATTGTTTTCAGGGTAGAGTTGCAACACATAGAATCCTTGGCTGCAGGGACGGTGAGGTACATGTAATGAAGAATATCATACAGGGGCTGGAGAGATGGCTCAGTGGTTAAGAGCATTGCCTGCTCTTCCAAAGGTCCTGAGTTCAATTCCCGGCAACCACATGGTGGCTCACAACCATCTGTAATGAGGTCTGGCGCCCTCTTCTGGCCTGTGGGCATACACGCAGACAGAATATTGTATACATAATAATAAATAAAAATATTAAAAAAAAAAAGAATATCATACATCATCGACAATCAGTGTTAGCAAGCTTTTATACTCTGAAATACAAGAGATCAATGAGGCTTTTGGTTCCTCTTCAGCTATTAACACAGGTGCCCAAGGCTCTGCTGTTGCTGGTGACTTTCTTAGTGCTCAAGATTGAACCCAGGGCTTTATCTTCCACTGAGTCACATCCTTGGCCATAGATGGTTTTAGGAATTTAGCATCTATCATTGTTTAGAAAGGAGCAGCATTTGGGCAAATTAGTTACTTTATTCATTGAAGTTTCATGAGATTTTAATTATCCCATGTAGAGAAGATAGTTAAATAGCATTTATTTGTTCAGGTGCTACCTTGTTCTGTTTGTGCACGTTCACTTGGGTACAGTCTCATGGGAATAACGTGTGTTTCATCTTTGTGCTCTCAATTGTGCAGTTATTAGGATGCTTTCTTCTTCCCTTCCTCTGCTTCTTGCTCAGAACAGCTCCTCTGACATTTAGTAGGCTAGGGCCCTCTAGACCTCTGGTCCCTCCCTGATCCTCCCACTCCAGCTTTACTCAAGTGTACCCTTTCTCACTGTTCTCAAGTTTGCTCAAGTCCTCCTTAGGACTCTGAAAAGTTGACTGAATGGCTGCTCACATGATGTTTGCAGTCCCAACAGCCATGCTGGGTGCTTGATCAGAGAACCTGAATTCATGAAAATTAATAATCTGCTCAGGAAAGTTTGATTATTGGGCAACTGAGCCTAAATTATATCCCATGTCTTTATTATTTTGTTGCTCGTATATTTTATTACTGACATTATTTATGCTTATAAATTACATGAGGCTTTAGGAAAGGCAATAATTATAATTTTTCTAAACAGTGTGAATGGCCTTTCTGGGCTTGCCCTGCTCCTTCCCCGACATGGTATCTGCTACTTCAGATCAGTCACTTACTATAAGTAATGAATTCTTATTGGTGAGATATTAGAGAAATTTTCAAACTGTAGCTCTTTCTGGGTATTCTGTGTCTGTCTAGTGATACACTGTCCTTCCTGTTTGCTAAACACTGACATGACAGTGACCTGGAATTGGTGGGCTCTAGTAGGAAGGATGGATACCTGAGGGCCTTCCTGCTTCCTGTGCCGTGTGTAAAATCCACCTTTTTCTTGCCCACAGCCCCAGCCTGCAGGTACTCCATCCTAAGACATGCTTTGCAGATTTTGTTAATTCAGTGAATCTATATTACAGTATATAATTTTAAAGTATATAATGGAGATTTTTTTTTGTGTGTGTAGCTTCATCAGGTTATAATTGTACCCTTGATCATTTGTTCAAGAGTCAGACATTTTCTTTTCTAGTTTTGAATTGAGGTCAGAAAATGAAGAAGAAAGCCACACTAGCATGTAAATTCTCAGTAAATGGTTGCATGTGCCAACAGTGAAAGCCAACTCATTTTACATTAGGACATCTTAAAAGGCCTATTAGTATGTAAGTATATGCATAGGAATGTATGTCTACATCCACTAATAGAATATAGCAGTGTTTTCCTGTGGTCATGTATGCGTTATGAGATAATGTAAATGAGGCTTATTGGAATTAGTAATGTTATACATTAAGCATGTTGCTCTATACCATCATACACCTCATTTTTTTACAAATTTTGTACAAAATTCTGCAAGTTCATACGAACTTGGTTATGTGTATGCCTGACACTAAAACATAGGCTGAGCATCCTTGAGCCATGGTGTTTTAAAATTCAAAACTTCTGAGCACTCTGGTTCACAAGTGAAAAATAATAGAACACATTCCTAGACACAGAGTTATTTAAAATACTGTCTCAAGTTACATTTAGTTTCTCTATATAATTATGTAAAACATAGTTGAATTTTGTGTTTATACTTGGGCTCTGGCCCTAAGATAGTCATTATAAATATGAAAATAGTCCCAGATTTAAAAAAGAAAATCTGGAAAGGCTTCTGGTCCGACGTACTTCAGTGGGGGCTCTCAGCCTGTATTTACTTGTGCAGGCAGGGTGTTCATGCTCTGTAAGGGTAACACCACTAAGTGGTGGTGCGCTCTCCATCTTCTGCATGTAGAACAGCTCTCCCTTTCCTGTTCTCTCTTTAAATTGTGCTTTGTATCTGCACAGGGAGAAAGTCGTGTCTTTCAACTGTGAAATACACTGTGTTGGCTTCATCTTGGGGTGACTTTGAGCTAGCTCCCTTTATAACATCCAGAAGAATGCTGAGGGTGTGTTAACTCGTATGAGTCATACTAAAGCATATTATTTTTAAAATATGAGCCCTTTAATATGCTTTCTTCCAGAAAACAAATCAGTGTAATTTTGAATCACCATAAATAACCTCTCCATCCTGATTTGGAAAACATAAATGTACTTGAAAATAAGAATTTAAAGCTGTTGTATAAATTATTTAGATCAGGTTTTCCATTTTATAGCCTTTAATCTCTAGAAAATTTTCACTCATCGAACAAATTAAGTTTCATTATATGAAAAACCCATGCTGACTATGACAGAATCTTTGTACTAAAGAACTTTCCAGGCTAGTAGGATAGATGGGCTACAGAATAGCATTGTGTCCTTACTATAATTGTTAAGTGTTAGCTTTGCTCAGAGATCTTTCTTTGTAAGCTATGATGATCGGAGAGAACTTATCTAGATAGATGACAGCTACATCATATCTTCTTAATCTGAAAGCCAGGTGTGGCGGTAGTCCTCTGGAATATGAGTACTTAGGAGGTGGAGGCAGGAGGCTTGCTGTGAGTTCAAAAGCAGCCTTGGCTCTGTAGCAAGACCATGCTCAAAACAAAACAAAGTAAAGAGCATTAGAATCAGGACAGGGTGGTGGTGCCACTAGATCCCAGCACTCCAGAGGCTGAGGCAGGAAAACCTCTGGTTCAAAGGATCCTGGGTTGGACCCCTGCCTCATACTCCTATTCTTGGATACAGACACATGTAAAAATTTTGAAAATGTTTTGTCAAAAAGGCATTCCTGATGAATTCTTACATATATATTAGAAAGTTAATAGTGATGTTAACTAGTTTAAAAGGAAGGCAGTAGTCAGTGGCGGGTAGAAAGGGAGCGCTCCATTCTGCTTAGAACTCCACCAGATGAGCAGTGCCGCGGTTTGAGAACAGCAGCAGGAAGACGTGGCATCATGCACTTCAGCTGAGACCAAGTGCTTGCTTATGTTGGAAGTAAAAGCACTTCAGGAGTGGGCAGTCTTGAGGTATGTGAGATACTTTGGTGGAGTAGGAGAAAGGATTCATTCTATTTAGTCAGAATGTCAGGCTGCCAACAAAGGGAGGAAATATGGAATCGAAGACAAGAGAGTCATATCTGTGTAAGTGATCTTTCACGCTAGCAAATAGGTGATTCCGCAAGGTTGAATAGCAGTTACAGGAGCAGGCGAAGAAGACAGAGAGCCAAGCCAGCCCAGTAGAATGAACTGGACAGTGAAGGCAAGTGATGTTACTGTTTTTGCAAATACCTAGTGAACCCAAGCAAACAGGCGTTCTTCTAAAGTGACTTTAGAGCACTTTGTCCATGGTGCTTTGAGGCACCTGGTCTAAGATGTTAACTTCAGTCTGACAGTTACAGTTGATCATTTGGTTCTTCTTTTCTGTGGATCCTGTCGGACTGTTTTATAGAAATAATAGTTTGTGTTTATATAGTACATTTACAATTTCAGAACTTTCTACTTCAAAGAGAGTTCCTTTGCACATATTATATGCATGTATGTATATATATTTATATTGTTTTTATATCATTCAGTTTTTTATTTCATTGCTTGGAAGAACATTTTAAAGGCTCCCCTACCCCCAATGTTAGAGATTGAACAAGGGTCTTGTACATGCTGGGGACACATACTGCCACAAGCTATATCCATGACCTCTGAAAATCCTTTAAAATTTGGGATAGGTGGGAATCAACAGGAATGGAGAAGAGGAGAGGAGAGAGAAAGGACCAGCTGGAGTTGAGAAGGGGAGAGGAAAGGGACCAATGAGAGTGAAGAAGGAGTGAGGATGGGGGCATGGCAGCCAAGGGACTGGATCAAAGTACATTATACACATGTGTGAAAATGCCATAGTGAGACCCATTATTTTGCACAATTAATATACACTACAGAAATGCAAATATTTGGAAGGAGTGTGTTAACAAACGATGAAGCTAGAGCACAGTGGCTTTCCTTCGCATGTTTCTGTCTTTAAGAAGTGGAGGGGCTGGAGGTTGAGACTAGGATGGGTCTTATGATGCTAGCCAGGCTTTTAGGCTTTTAGCCACACCCCAATCTCTTTTTAAAATTGTTTTCTCAAAAAGTATCTATGGTAAAGCAGTAAAGAATGTCTGTTTAAACTTACTGTGAATACTTTAGAAACCTGCATAATATATAAGAATGGATAATAGGTGGTGAGTGGGTTTCTGCTTTCTGAACACTGGGGACTCCTCCTGTCTTGCTGTAGTCCTTTAATAATGCCATACTGCAAGGCCGTGAGTAATTTAGGCTGGTTACATAGTTGAGTTTATCTGTTTTGTTTGATTTAATGTCTGCTCTAGGTGCATTTGATTTAAAATGAGTTGGTTTAAATTTGATTTTAAATTATTAGTCAAGAGAATACCATTTGCTCATTTGGCCTATAAAAGTACATTTTTAAATTAAATCTGAACAATTATTCTCAAATATAGTTTTATTTTCCAAGATCATTTGGTATGCTGAAATGCAATACTTTATATAAAAAATTCAACTTAACTTTGTAGTTATGTCAGAAGACAAATTATTTGGTTTGTGTACAAGAGCCGTCTGAAATACCTACTGCTAAAGTCATCTCTTGCTCATAATTGGTCCAGAGTCCAGAGACAGGCATTTTGAAAGAAATGTAGTCAGCATGTAGATTGGAATCTAAATAAGTTTGTGAAATTTTAAGTATTATATTAGGCAGCTAAATTTTTGTTTTCTTGTTACTGCTTGACTGTGACTTCCTGTCAGTAACTCAGGGATGTTATAGAGCTACATATTGGATGCTCAATATCCCATCTCTTCTCTTTTTCAAAATTCCCCAAGGCAGGGACATGGCCCAGATAGTGCTGTGCTTGCTGCACAGGAATGAGGAACTAAGTTCACATCTTCAGCACCCACATAAAAAGTCAGGCACAAAGTGGCTTGTGCCTTTGGCCCTGAGGGGATCCCTGCAGCTCATTGGCCAGCCAGTTAAGCAAACTAGTGAGCTCTGAGCTCAGAGACAAGCAGAGACTCACATGTATACAGGCTATTGCACAAGTCCAGCTCCACAGGAAGCATGGCATCCCCAACACTTCCAGGGGAGGGGACTGAAAGACCTATCAACTTGAAATTGCAGGTTGGTATCATGCTCTGATAGAATACTTCTGTTTCTTCTCCAATCTGCAGTGAGACTTGAGCCCTATGAAATTTGTGGTTCGTTCACAAAACAGTTTTTAAAGGTTTGTGATGTCTTTGTCTTAGATCAAGGGTCAAAGGTTTTACTGTGAATAGCTAGTGGTTAACGTTTTAGACTTTGCCAAGAGGCAAAATCGAGGGTATAGTATAAACACAACATACAAGAGAGAAAGCTGGGAATGGCAGCACACGGCTGCACACCTAGCACTCAGGAAGCTGAGACTAGGCGATCTGTAAATTCAAGGCCAGCGTGAGCTAAGAGACTGTGTCTCTGGAAACTAAAAATGAGAGATAGGAGGAGAGAGAGAAATGGCCACAGCCTTTCCTGACAAAATCCAACATGGAACTTGTAATCTTAGCACCAAGAGACTGAGATGGTAGGATTGCCTTGTGTTTGAGCACCTCCTGGAATAAGTAGTTTCAGGCTCGGCTAGTGAGTGAGTTCCAGTCAGGCAGTGGTGCATGCATTCAGTCCCAGCACGCAGGAGGCAGAGGTAGGAGAATAGTTCAAAGCCAGCCTGATCTATAGGGCGAGTTGCAGTACAGCCAAGGCTACACTGAGAAATGAGAGAGAGAGAGAGAGAGAGAGAGAGAGAGAGAGAGAGAGAGAGAGAGAGAGATTGAGTCCCTGTATTTAAAAAATGGAAAAAAAATTCAATATGGAATCTTAGTAGTTGTATACAGTATGGGGGAGTTTATACAATGTTTGTAAAAGTAAAAGGAAGAATGATTTAAAAAAATTATTTGCAAAGGTCCATCTGAGAAAGATTATTAGTTTGTGATTTATATGAGAGCAGATGGCAGAAGATTGACTTGAGCTGAGTTCCTTAGTGTGTTGACCTTGTTTAGATAAGCTACCATGATTCTGTCAATTTTCATCCTGAGCAAGAAACAGTGCTCTGGCTTTATAGTCTTTAGGCTCCTATTTAATTTTTATTTATTGTTTGTTTTGGTAAAAGAATGAGTTGTTCTTTGTCATTCTTATGGATGTCTGGTTTATGAAAGCATGCTGACTTTCTAAATAGTTTGTAATGGACCAAGAGTATAGACTACCAAGGTTGAATAGTATACTTTTTAGTATTAACTATTTTGTGTATTTATTATATGTAATATGAAATTAATAATTACTTTTAATATGAAACTGTTACTGTTTCAAATCATCCCACATTCTTTGGGGAGGGACTTATGCAGAAGGGAGGGAGAGGAAGCAGCTAAGGGTGTTTCTTACAATGCTAGTATTTTCATTTGTAAAAATGGTGTTTATTCTGCCCCTGAAGCATTTCCAAGATTTTAAGATGAGTGTCACTTCTACAGTTCCTCCATTAACCTGCAAACCCACAATCTTACTTTCAGCTGATTTTCATTGCTGTTGCTTTTTATTTTTCCAGGACTTCTATGTATGATTTATTCCCCAATATTGAGACCATACATACTGTATATGTCAACCTTATTCCTAATTTAGATTATACACAGCATGCAATTAATGGTCCTCCCACATGAGACTTGTATACACAGTGGCATTCACTGAGGTGTCTGTCTGATGGTGTGACGTTTCAGGACTGGAGTATTTGGTGTTTCTTGATTTGTTGTAATTTCATATTTTCACCTAAGTTTAGTCTGTTCCCCTTTTATTTTTGTGTCCTTCCTTTCTGTGTTCTCCCCACCTCTCTGCTTCACCTTTTAGCAAAGATGAGGATTTCTACCTTCAACATACATTGTTGGTCTTGTCTTCTGTTTTTGTTAGGAGGGACAGCAGTGTGATAAAAGAGGAAATCAAAGCCTTTCTTGCCAATCGGAGGATTTCCCAAGCAGTTGTTGCACAGGTAACAGGTAAGAGCCGGAGAGCCCTTTATTCTAGAATCATGTCTCGTCTCTGCCGTCTGTGCAGGTGTTGGACTATCGCTTACATTCCCATGCTGCAGCCCTGTCGGCTTGGGCATGGTGACGGAAGCCTGGGATCTAAACCAGTGCCTCTCATAGCACGGACATGCTCCAGTCATTTTTTTTTTAAACTTGTGTTAGTAAATTTTGTAACGTCAATAATAAGAATAAAAAGTTCCCTAATTTATAATTGAAATGGGGATGTAGTTTCCTCTTGATTATGATAGTGCCTGTGACACATGCACACAGCTGCTGTCTGTGTCTTTACTTTTAAAAGCTTTGCAGTCCTCTAAATTAAATCTTGGACTTTACTAGTAAAACGGGACTCATGACGAAATACAAGTCTTTGTTTTCCTTTTTTGTTTTGGGGGTTTGTTGTTGGGACTTTGGTTTTGTTGTTGTTTGTTGTTTTTTGTTTTTTCTTGAGACAGGGTGGCATGCATGCAGTTGAGGCTGGCCTCAAACTCACTCTGTGGCTAATAATGACCTCTTGCGGCTGGGATGTTTGCATCCCCCATCCCCTACTGAAAACTGTCTTTTGAATGACCTTTTCTGTATGTGAAAGCTTTCCTCACACCCCTCTTGAGAAGATGAGAGTCACCATTGTCTTTTTGTTGTTGTTTCTATCCCATTCCATTCTCCACCCGACCTAGACCTCACCCTGACATGTGGTGTATATGTATCATTTTGGAACTCTTGAATCTGGGTGTAGGTATGCCATCACTGTTCATGTGTGCCCGTCCTTAGTTATAAAGTTCCAGAGGAACCAGAAGTTCTTCTAATACATTTACATTTGCTGTGTTATTATACTTTCTGCACTGACAGTGCAAGAATTACCATCACCACCCCTTTTTGCTCACAGTTGCAAACTTATGCCTTGGGGCATCTTAAGCCCTTGCCTCAGTTTTCATACTTTGTGGTTACAGGTTGGCATCTGAGCTCCTCCAGCTCTGATGTTCCTTCTGTGTTGGAAATGCTGGTACATACTGAAGTAAATATTCTTAAGAGGTTGTTCCTGCTTAGTAATTGAGTTAAAAATGTAACTTCAGAGTTAAAAGTATTAAATTTCATTCCCTATACCTATGTCAGCCAACCCTTTATGATATGTATACATACATGCAGGTGTATATATTTTACCAGTAATATTCTTTGTTACTGGCAAAAAGACTTTTAAACATGGCCTCTATATAGAAGTCTTAATAGTAAAGAAAGGTGTGTGAATTTAATTATTTAAGTCTTTAGGTGTTTGCCAGTGAGATGTGTAAGATAAATTATTAATCTTTATCTTAAAAAGCTAAGTTACAGTGCTTAACACACTATGAGGGCAAGTCGTGCGGGTGTTACTGAAACTTGTGATGTGGTAGTTTATGCCATGATGGGGATCTTGTCTTTTTGTACCCTTACTTTAGCCTCTAGGACTATAAGCAATATATGTTCTGCTTTGCAAACCTGGGTGCATGGGGAGCAAGACAAATTTGTAACATGATAGAATCAGAAAGTTATTTTTGTTCAGAAGAGAATATTTCTGAGTATTGAATATACTGAATCTTGAATCATCTTAGGCATGAGTGTGTGTGTCTGTGTGTGTGTAGGACAGAAGACAGCTTGAGTAAATCCTCTCCTTCTACTATGTGAATCCTGGGATCAAACTCACCTTGCCAGGCTTTATGACAAATTCCCTTACCCTCTGAGCCAGCCCTTGTCTTGGACTTGTAAAATAGTGGCTTTGGATGAGTGACCAACATTGTTGCAAATCATAAAAAGATACCTTTAAAGGTCTTCGTATGCCAGATATGGTGGCATATCTAAAAGCATTGTTTCATAATGAGTTAAACACAGTATATCAAATATTTCCATTTTAGAAAGGGAAACTGAAAGATGTCTTACATCTTGCTATTCAAAATACAGTCCAGGAAATAGCAGTTTTGGCATTAGCTGAAAACTTGTTAGACATGTAGGAATACACGATGGCACCTCTAAATCTGCTGAAGTAGAATTTACATTTCAGCCAGATCCCCTAATTGATTTAAGTTGGAGAAGGACTGTTCTAGGAAACTGGAAAACTTTCCAAACATGAGTACCAGTTGGTAGGCGTTGATTATCATTGCCTTGTTCAATAATACCATCCCCCATTTGGGAAAGGAAGAGCTGAGAAAGACTTAGACATTTGTTACCTGTTATACACATGGCCTTCCTTTCACCACCATAATGATGGGATATTGTTAAAAATGTCTTCCCCATTTCAGCTTCACCTCAAAGAGGTTTTCCTCTTTGTTTTTGTTCCAAAGGATTGGATTCACATTTCTGTGAATCTACCTTTGGCCCTTCATTGTCTAAAACAAGAAATTAAAAAAAAAAACAAACACAAAGCCATTTATTTTTGTGTGTGTTCCTGCATAAGTGTCACAGTGTATGTGTTGGGGTGAGAGTTTCTTTTTTCTTCTACCATGTATGTTCCAGGGATTGAACTCAGGTCATAAGCCTTGGCAGCAAGCACCTTTATCCGCTGAGCCATTCTGCCAGTCCAGGAAATTCTTATAATGCAGCCCCTACATCCATTTTTATTGCCGTCTTCTATTGTAGTTTTGAGAGTCCTGCTCATTTGCATGCTCCCAAATTCTTGGTTTACCAGAAGGCCTTTACCTCCTCAGCATAGCTCTATCTGTTCTTACTAACCGCACCTCATTCTGTTAGGGTGGCATCCTGACATTCTGACATTGGTTTAATCCTCACCTGAGTGATGCAGTTTCTTCAGAGGGTCTGTACTGCCCTTTTACAGTACACACCTACCTTGCCACCTGTTAGATCTAGTTGAAGCACAAAGGAGCTGGGTGTGTTTAGCTCAAACCACACATCAAAAGGTACGCTGAGGCACTGTTTCAGGGTTGATTGCTTGCTCAACAGTCCTATACATTTTTGTGGGTAAGAAAGTTGCAGGACTTTTTTTTTTTTTTTTTTTGCTATTTTGTTTTAATCTACAAAACAGGAGGATGAGGAAATTAATAAGCAGGCTAATTTACTTTTTCTCTATTGGCTAACGCACTGAGCTGTGCTTCTCATGTATTATGAATTAATCACATTTGTGTCTCGGCCTGTCCAGCCAGGAAGCTAACAGAAACAACACTTCTCATGTCTGGAAAGAACAATGAGTTAGTGAAGCCCTATGATTGACCCACTCGGGGGAGGGTGAGCCTGGTTGAGGAAGCCTTCCTGTCCCTGCAATATCTGGCCATTACCTAGACATGCTTTTCTGTTGTTCTATAGCAGATTCTCTGAAAGTCATTTGAGTTCAACTCTAATATGTGAAATCAACCTTAAGATAAAAATCAGAGCGGATGGCGCCTAACAACAGAAAATGCTAAATAAAAAAGTATAGCAAGGTGCAAAATTCCAACACATGTGCTGTTCCAGAAGTAAATGCAGAGGCTGCTTTTTATAGATTTGGAGGGCTTCTATAATAAGATAAACAAGAAGTGCAGGGGTGGGGTCTGTATAAATAATATCCTGCTGATAGGAGAAATGACAGTGTAAACAGGATATAATAACAGTGCCTGCCGAATTCCCAGCATGTTATTTGTAGATTCCGTCACAGTCGCAGCTGCTCCCACCATGGGTGGATTTTTACCTCTGCAAGAGGTCGGCCAAGATTCTAGCTTCTCACTAACAATGATAGGGTGGTGAGCATAGCCTTGGCTTTAGTAATAAACACTTGCATTTTATATTCACTGTCAGTAAAATGTTTTCTTAGGCTGTTTAAGAATTTCTAAAACAAACAAAAAAATTTAATGACCTCTGGGAAAAATTGGGCACACACAGAATAAATGAGTAAATATACAAAGGTTGATGAGTATTATCAGCCAAAGAAATATACTAATTGGTGTCATGTCTTCTGGAAAAAAAGTGAATACATGGGAGAAGAAAAAGTTAGCATCTCTGAATTTTAAGAACTTTATTATAATTGTGTTGAATTGTTGGGGTAAGCAGACACTGAGTTCATTCTTTCTGTCATTTAATCATCTTGTGACCCACAGCCTCGTTTTCCTTACTTATAAGATGTGGGACTTTGACTCAATAATTGTTCTCTTAGTCATTGTAACAAAATGTCATAAACGGGGTAGTATACAAACATGGAAATGTATTTCTCATAGTTCTGGGGACCAGGAAATCCTGAGCTACATCAGGTTCCATGCTGGGACTGCCTGCTTTTCTGGCTCATACGCTACTCGTTCTTGCTGGGTCTTCTCATGGTGGAAGGGGTGAAGGTGCTAATCCTGTTCATGAAGGTCTGCCCACGTGACTTGTTCCTCCAAAGGTCCCCACATGTGAGCATCACCTTAAAGACGAGGATCTCCATAAAAGCTTGAGGTGGGCATAGACATCCACACTATAGCAGCTCCACTTTTCCCCACTTGTCCAGTTCTATCTGCTCTTAAACTGCAAGTACATTTGGTACTTAGATCTAGCAATTTCACTTCCAGCTATAATCAAACCACTTCCCTTGTTATATATCTCTAAAGTGAAGAAAGAAAATATTATATATGAGTCAACTATTTTACAATTGCAAAAAATGTATTGCTCTTTTTTTTTAATCACAGAACTTTAGACCAGATGTTATAAACCAACTAAGATATCAGTTTATATTTTTAAAACTAAACTTTATTCTCTAGAGCAGTTTTTAGTTCACAACAAGATTGAACAGAAAGTTGAGAGACTTCCAAAATATCTTCTGGTCCACTATGCATACCCAGTCCCTACTCCACTGTCACTGCCCACAGTGTCCCACTCGTTGCAGTCAGCGAACCTATGCTGATATGTCATATGCTAGGAACTAGCACCCCTAGTTGACAGTACATGTCAACTCTTGGTATTGTACATGCCATTGGGGTTTTGACAAAGGTCAACAATGTATGTCCACAATTAAAATACCACACAGGATGTATCACAGCCCTCAAGGTTATCTGTGCCCTGCCTGTTTGTTCTTTGCTCTCCCGAAGTACTGAAATCATTCATCTCTGCCAAAGGGTCTTGTCATTGGAGTCAAGTCTTGATAGCGTCCACCTGTGTTCTTTAGTGTCTAACTGCATTTAAGGTTCCTCTGTGTCACTTCATAGCTCAAGCACTCATTTTCTTCTACTGATGAGTAATATCTGGTTGTCTGGATACCACGCCTTTCAGTTTCCTACTAGTGGATGTATTACTTTGAAATCTTGTCAATTATGAATAAAGTTGTTATTAAAAAGTAGAATTTATATCTAAATTAGAATAGCAGTGTTTCTAGAGCCTAAATCAGACTGTGGAATTGTTATAACAGTCAGAAATAATTCATTTGCTCATCTGACAAGACTTTATCAGAATTTCACTGGCTTTAAGTAGATATCCAGTTTGAAGGCTATCTGTCATCTGTCTACACAAGCAGGCTTCGAGGTGGGAGATAGTGACTGTCTCCAAATTAAATGTTTGGAGCTGTCGTTTCTACCCAGAGGCTTCCCACTCGTTCTGAGCAAGCTCTCTCTACAGTGTTATAAGTGTTTTGTGTCATGTGTTAGGGGCTTTCTCTTGTTTTACAGCTCTTGGAGACTGATTTTTATTTTATCTTCCTCTTCAAATTCTGGATAAGCTGTTTGCTTGTAAAACCAGCATGTGTGGGCACACCATTTTCCCGCATGGGAAGAAACCCGCCTCTGACGTGCGATGCCCATATTTTCTCCCTCTGGCGGTGGCTGAGAAGCTCAAGTGCAGAGAGCTCCTGAGGAGGCTGGGTTAAACTGGCCTGTGTAGTCACTGCAGTGTATGTGTTCCTCTGGGCTTCCATAATCCCAAGCGCAGTGTGAAGGGTTGCACGTTTCCATGCCGAAGTTAGGTTGGTTGCCAATCTTAAAATGAGAACCATATTCCCTATTTGAACTTAAATCAGAAACCACATTAAACTGCCTCACATGCCCATTAGGCTTGCCAGAGACTGCCGAAGGTGATACGCGGCTCTGCTTTCCAGGGCATACTCAGCAATTCTCGTTTCTGTTTCTTTCATCACCTAAGATTGAAAAGCCAACTAACAAACAAACCTGTACATAAAATGTAATGTTCCTTTGTGAGATAAAATAATTTCTTGCCAGAATATAATTTTACTTTTTCTTACCATTAAGTAATAGTGAATTGAGGTGGTGGGGCGGGAGCAATGACACTTCCTGAGCAAAGGCTCTCGCTCCCCAAGCCTAATGACTTTGAGATCCATCCGTGGAGCTCACTTGGTGGAAGGGGAGAACTCCTGAAAGTTGTCCTCAGACTGCCACATGCATGAGTACAGGCAAAACAGTAGTGCATGTTTAGAAAAGAAAAAGAAAGAAACAACAACAACAGAAGAAACCTAAGCCTGGTGACACATGACTATAATCCCAGCACTAAGAAGGTAGAGGCCATGCATGTAGTATCAGGCATTCAGAATTATCCTTGGTCGAACTCAAGATCAGCCTGAATTATGTGAGGTCAGGCCCTAAACAAACAATAAATACTTAAAAACAAAACAGGAATAAATGTCCGAAGGGGCATACCAGTGTCCTAGGAAGGAAGTCAGGAGGTACTTCCTGTGAGATCGTAGTTCACCCAAGGCTAAGCTGTACCCATGTGACTGTCTCTAGGAATCCCCGGCAGATGTGTGGATAGTGTCCTGCTTTTGAGCCTGTTCACTTAAAGGGCCTATCCCAGATAATATTTCCACAGACTTGTCGTTGTTCTTTATGAGGAACTCCCTAGAAGCCAACATTTTTGGTTCTGTATTTAAAAAGCAGGAAGAGTCTTGCTATGTCATCCTGGCTAGTTTGGAATTCACTGTGTAGCTCAGTGTGTCTCCAACCCTACATCCTCCTGCCTTAACCCTTTAAATGCTGTGACTTTATAGGCATGTGCTACCATGGTCTTTTTTTTTCAGGTGGGGAGGGGTTGAGACAGGATTTCTCTGTGTAACAGCCCTGGCTGTCCTGGAACTCACTGTGTAGACCATTCTGTCTTGAACTCACAGAGATCCATCCGCCTGCCTCTGCTTTCCAAGTGCTGGGATTAAAGGCATGTGTGGTGACCACCCGGCTATAACAGATCTATTCTCTGTCTTTATTTTTGTTTGTTTGTTTGTTTTTCATGGTTTGTTTGATTGTTTGAAGTAAGACAATTTTTATTTTAATGTTTTGAGTTTGCATCCTTTTAAAAACTAGAATATGTTATTTTCTATTTGTTTTCTTTGGAGAGTTTTTAACAGAAAGATTGCCTTTTACTCCCAATCTCTTCCACTGCATAGATGACTTTTGAAGGCTGTTACACCAGCTTCCTTTGATTTTCCCAGGAGATAGAGTGTCTTTGAAATATTTGTGTGTGTGATAATCTTAAGGCTAATATCTCTTAATCTTTGTTGGTCTGTGTGTTGAGTCTCTGGTTTGGCCTTCTCATTAGGCAAGTGACTGCTGTGAGTTCTAGAGCCAGTTGTTCTGCTTTGTAGCGATATGCACCCTTTAGGCCAGACCTCTTTTTAAAGAGTTCTTATTTGTAGCTGTAATTGATGTGACACTTACCAAGTGCTAGATGCTATGCTAACTGCTTTCTATAATTGAGAAACAGGTGTGAAGTTCCACAGTTAACAGATGAGAAAACCAAGGCAAGGAGGTGGCTGGCTGACCCATCGCGTAGCTTCTTGTTGGCTGTAGTCACGGTTCCTAAGCTTAGGCAGGTCAATGCAGTAGGATGTCTGTAGTCTGAGGCCAAGGATGAAACTGCAGCTGTGTCGGGCCTGGGTTCAGAATAAGCTTCATTTTTAGTTTATCACCTGCTTTCCAGAGAGTAACTTTTCCTGTTCCATACCCAGTGAGGGGCTGAATCAGGATTATGAATCTAGGCTCTGTTTAGTTCTGACCAGCATCCACTGCCCATTTATCTTTCTCCAAATTGACTTTGTGGGGCTAGGCTACTCAAAACCAAATATGTTGATCACAGTTTTATAGTCCTAAACTATATAGCATGAACATAGAGAAAGAATAAATTAAAAAATAAATTTACCCCCCCCCCTTTTGATGGAGTCTTCACTGTTATGAGGGCTGGCTTTGAGCTTCTGTGCAGAGACTTAGTATGTGCCGTCTCTCCTTGCCTAAATTAATTTTCTAAGGGGTCATGGTGTGAAAATGCTTCTCTTCCTGTTATTTTGCTATTGTCCTTCACTGAAGATATAAATATTAGTTTCTTTAGAGATACTTTATGTATTTATAAGCAAATAGGTGTATGTGTAAACTTTTTCTCTTTTTGTGCCAAGTAGGTGACATGCCATATATAGTATTAGCTGTCTATGCTTTTTAACTTGGGAATTATCCCGTGTTAGTATGCAAAGAATATTATCATACTCATTAATCAAAAATCTAGCATGCCATCTTTTAGATAGCATAATTTCAATCAGGTATTAACATTTAACAGTTTGATGTTTTTGCCTTTATTCCCTATATAATAAATGTTAACTAAATACAAGATAAAATTTCCACTTGGAGTGTGTATGTGTCAGTGCACATGCTGGGGAGTAAAACCAGGTCCTTAATGCATGCTAGGCAAGTGCTCTTACACTGAGCTATAACAGACCCAGTATATAATTGTTTACTTTATTCTTTAAAATACAACTCGTATATTTGTAACATGTTTGTTTTGTTTTGTTTTTTAAATTTAAGTCCCCTGGTTTTAACCATGTAATTATCTTCTAGGAGTTTAATCCTACAGAAATACTTGCTTATATCTCTAAGGATGACTGTATAAGAATGTTCATTGTATGTGATATGGTAGCAAAAGACTGAACTTAAGTGTCCACCTGAAGGATGCTAGTAGGTAAATTATGGCACATTTGCATTATGTGTAACTGTCAGTTCAGAAAAGAATAAGATAACTCTTTTAGGCAGAGTGAGTGAGTAAGAGAGTCAGCTATATCCAGGTCATTAGGTTACTGCTTTTCCTAGTTTGTTGGATAGTCAATATTGGGTAGGTCTGATGCGTTGTTGTATCTAAGACAGTGGCCGGTTTTCTTCTATATTGTTGTAGACTAGTACAGAATGTTACTTTGTTTGACTTTGATTTATTGAGTGAACTCTGCTCTTCCCAGGTAAATCCCATGTAGTCATGGTGTAATTTTTTTATATGTTACAGGATTCAGTTTTCTGGTATTTTGTTGAGGATTTTTACATATCCGTTCATATGGTATATTGAACCCCGGTCCTCTTTCCTCTGCTCTGGTTGGAGTGGCACTGCTCTCACGGATTGAGTTGGGAGCAGTTGGTAGTTTGTTTGGTTTTTTCCTTTAAATTTTGTTCACTTTGTTTTGATTATAGACCTGGTTGACATACCATTATCCACACACTTTCCTTAGGACTCTTTTTTATCTCTGCAGAGATAAGCCCCACCTCCCTCATGCTTTAATGATTGAGTCATCTTTTTCTTGGTCAGTGTATCTGACTGAAGGTATTTACAACTTAAGTTTCCATCAAGTACTGCCTTGGTTCCTTCATTACAAAAGTTTGTGTATGTTGGGTTTTTTGTTTCTAATCATCTCAAAGTATTTTATAATTTCCTTATGGTTTCTTCCTTGACTCATTGAGTAGGAAAGTGTTGTTTAATTTCCATATGTTATTGAATTTCCTAAGGTTCCTTCTGTTTTCACATTGAACTCAGGATCTTGTGCATATTAGGCATGCACTCCACCACTGTTCCTTATTCCAGATTTCATGGCAATTGGAGAACACACCTGTTTATTCCTTCTGGAAATAGTGTCATCCCTTCTGGATACTGTCACATGCACACTTCCCCTGTAGTTTGAGGACTGAGAGATATGTCATTCCCTAAAGGAAAGTTAAAGTCACCTTGGTAAACATTTCAGAGCGATGTGTTTTCTTCACGTGTTAGGTAGAATGTTAGGCTTTGTTTCCTGCTCATGCGTTGTTTCCTTATTGCTCTCTAATTATTTTACTTCTGGAAAGTGGAATTATTGATATTACCATTTACTAGTCTTATCCGTTTCTCCCTTCAGTTCTCATAAGTTTTTTTAAGTTCTGTTTTGTGTATATGTTTTTAGTTATATCTTCTTATGCATTGACTATGTGTTTGTGTTCAAGGCCGTCTCGCTGTGTAACTCAGGCTTACTTGGAACATTTGACTGTCCTGTCTCGACATCTAAAGTTCCAGGATTATGGGCATGTACTACATGTACCCTGTGAATTCTCTCAGCATTGAGGATGCTTTTTTTTTTCCCTATAGTATCAAGATTTACATTACAGTTTATTTTGTCTGGTGGTGGCTGCTTTCTACATGATCTGCCTTTTCCAATATTGCTTCCAGTTTATTTGTCTTTGAATATAAAACCTGTGTCTTACAGACAGCATACAGTTGAACATATATTTATTCTTCTCTCATACAGTACATCCAACTGCAGCTCCCCTTCCCTCTACTTTTCCCATTGTCCCCCACCTCCCCTTTCCCCGAGATACACCCTCCACCCCCCAGAAAAAAGAAGGCCTTCCAGTGATATCAGCCAAACATGACACAGCAAGATACAATAAGACCAGGCACAAACCCTCCCATCAAGGCTGGGTGAGGCAACCCCCTGTAGGCAGAGACTGATCATTTGTTTCCCAGCTGCTCAGACCCAAATAATCACACAGAAACTAAATTAATTGCAACACTGCTTGACCTATTAGCTCAAGATTCTTATTACTAACTCTTACATCTTAAATTAACCCATCTTTATTAATCCGTGTATTGACACAAGGCTGTGGCCTAACAGTAAGATTCTGGCAGTGGTGTCTTTCTCCTTCAGCATCTACATGGCATCTCTTTGACTACCCCCTTTCTCTCTCTCTCTCTCTCTCTCTCTCTCTATATATATATATATATATATATATATATATATCATCAGCTGCCAGAGACAGTCTCTCTAGTGATGACTGTACTAGGCACTGATTTATGAGTAGCAGAACATCATTAGGGATCTATTGATTTTATTTATTTAGTCATCTATTTATTATTTTTGTCAGTCTTATTTGGTTCTACCCTAGGTCTCTGGGCTCTATAGCCTCTAGTTTTGGGTCATCCGGACAGTGTCGGGCATGGCCTCCCTCTCTTGGCACAGGCCTCAAATTAGACTAGTCATTGGTTGGCCACTTCCACAAGTTCTGTGCCACCATTGTTCCAGCACACCTTTCAGGGGACAGACTTATTATAAGTAGAAAGTTGTGTGACTGGGTTGGTGTCCCAGTTCTACCACTGGAGCTTTGCCTGGTTACAGAAAATGAACACACAGTTTCAGGCTCCATATTCTCCACTATTAGGAGTCCCCACTGAGGACGCCTTTGTATATTCTAGGGAGTTTCCACTGTGCTAAGTTTCCACATCGTTCCCCCTTTAATCTCTCCCTCTACCCAACACCCCAACTTGATCCCTCCTAGTTTCATCCCCATCTGCTCCAGTCCACCTCCCAAATCTATTGTATTTTCCCTTCTCAGGGAGATTCATGCATCTTCCCTATACACCTCCTTGTTACTTAGTCTTTCTGGATCTGTGGATTGTAGCATGATTATTAATTACTTAACAGCTAATACCCACTTATAAGTGAGTACATACCATCACTCTGGATAATTTTTTTCCTAGTTCCATCCATTTGCCTCCAAATTTTATGGTGTCAATTTTTTAACTGTTAAGTAATACTCCAATATTTAAATAAATGTATTACATTGCCTTTATCCTTTGTTTGGTTTTGGGACATCTAGATTGTTTCTAGTTTCTGGCTGTTATGAATAAACAAGTGTACTTTGGGGTATAGCTGGGTCTTGAGATAGGTTGGTTCTCAATTTTCTGAGGAACTGCCATATTGATTTCCAAAGTGGCTGTACAAGTTTGTACTCCCACCAGCAATGGAGGAGTGTTCCCCTTGCTCCATATTCTCTCACCAGCATGAGCTATCACTTGTGTTACTGATTTTAGCCATTCTGATAGGTATAAAATTGAATCTCAAAATTTGCATTTCCCTGCTGGTTGATACTGACATCCTCCTTTAATCCCAGCACTCTGGTGGCAGAGGCTGGTGGATCTTTGTGAGTTCAAGGGCAGCCAAGATTACACAGAAAAACCCTATCCTTAAAACCAAAGCAAACCAAAACAAAACACCAAAAAATAAACCAATAACAAACAAACAAAAAACCTTAATTCAAAATTTGCATTTCCCTGATAGCTAAGGATGTTGAACATTTAAGTGTTTCTCAGCCATTTGAGAGTCCCCTATTGAGAATTCTGTTTAGAGCTATACCCCATTTTTAAGTTAGATTGCTTGATTTGTTGATGTCTAGTTTCTTGAGTTCTTTATATATTTTAGATATTACCCTTCTGTTGAGTTGGCATTGGTGAAAATCTTTTCCCATTTCTGTAGGCTACCATTTTGTCCTATTGACAGTGTCCTTTGCTTTACATAAGCTTTTCAGTTTCGTGAGGTACCATTTATTAATTATTGATCTTAGTGCCTGCATTATTGGTGTTTATAATGTTGTGTCTTGTGTCAATGTGTTTAAGGCTATTCCCTGCTTTCTATTCTGTAAGTTTCAGTATATCTGGTTTTATGTTGAGATCTTTGATTCACTTGGACTTGAGCTTTATTCAGGGTGATAAATACAGATTTATTTGCTCCTAGATGCAGACATCCAGTTAGTTCAACACCATTTGTTGAAGATACTTTCTATTTTCCATTGTGTCTTTCTGGACTCTTTATCAAATATCAGGTGTCTGTAGGGGTGTGGATTTATGTCTGAGTCTTTTATTCAACTCCATTGATCAACTTGTTTGTTTTTATACCAGTACCTTGCAGTTTTTATTATTATAGCTCTGTAGGACAATTTTAAATCAGAATGATAATACCTCCAGAAGTTCTATTATTGTTCAGGGTTGTTTAGCTAATCTGGGGTTTTTGTTTTGCTATATGAAGTTAAGTATTGTCCTTTCAAGGTCTGTAAAGAATTGTGTTGGAATTTTCATGGGGATTGTGTTGAATCCATAGATTGCTTTTGGTAAGTTAGCTATTTTTACTTTGTTAATTCTACCAATCCATGAGTATGGGAGATCTTTCCATTTTCTGATATCTTGTTCCATTTCTTTTTTCAACAACTTGAAGTTTTTATCATACACGTATATCTCTTGCTTGGTTACCCCAAGATATCTTACTTTATTTATGGCTATTATGAAGGGTGTTGTTTCCCTGACTTCTTTCTCAGTCTATTTGTTACCTGTACATAGGAGGGCTGCTGATTAATTTGAGTTAATCTTGTATCCACCTACTTCACCGATACAGCTGTTTATCAACTGTATGAGTTCCCTGGTTGAGTTTTTGGGGTCACTTATGTATACTATCATATCATCTGTAAATAACAATATTTTGACTTCTTCCTTTCCAATTTGTATCCCCTTTGTCTCCTTCAGTTGTCTTATTGCTCTAGTGAGAACTTCAAATTCTATATTGAATAGATATGAAGAGAGTAGACAGCCTTGTCCCTGAATTTAATGGAATTGCTTTGATTTTTTTTTTCTCCATTTAATTTGATATTGGCTATTGGCTTGTTGTAAGTTGCCTTTATTATGTTTAGGTATGTTTTGTGTATTCCTAATCTCTCCAAAACTTTTATCATAAAAGGGGTGTTGGGATTTTGTCAAAGGCTTTTTTGAGCATCTAATGAGATGATCATATGTTTCCTTTCAGTTTTTTTTTTAATGGTAGATTACATTGACTGGTTTTCTGTGTTGGCTCTTCCTGCATCTCTTGGATGAATCCTACTTGGTCATGGTCGATGATCTTTTGGATTTGTTCTTGGATTCGGTTTGCAAGTATTTTTGCATCTATGTTCTTAAGGGAAATTGATTTTCTTTGTTGAATTTTTGTGTGGTTTGGGTATCAGGGTGACTGTGGGCTTTTAAATGAATTTGGCCATGTTCCTTCTGTTTCTGTTTTGTGAAATAATTTGGTGAGTATTGGTATTAGCTCTCTTTTGAAAGTCTGATAGAATTCTGCACTAAAACCATCTGGCCCTGGGCCTTTTTTTTTTTTTTCTTTTGGTTGGAAAACTTTTAATGACTGCTTCTATTTCCTTAGGGACTATAGGTCTATTAAGTTGTTTATCTGATCTTCGTTTAACTTTGTTACATAAGTAGTGTCTATTGAGAAAATTATCCAGTTCTTTTAGAGTTTTTCATTTTTGTGTAGTATAGGTTTTAAAGTATGACCTAATGATTCTTTGAATTTCCTAGGTATCTGCCTTTATATCCCCCCCCCCGCGCCTTTTGTTTCTGATTTTGTTAATTTGAATATTCTCTCTGTGACTTTTAGTTAGTTTGGGTAAGGGTTTGTCTATCTTACTGATTTTTTTTCCTCAGAGAACTAAGTCTTTGTTTTATTGATTGTTTGTATTGTTCTCTTTGTTTCTATTTTATTGATTTCAGCTTTCAGTTTGATTATTTCCTGCCATCTACTTCTCTTGGGTGTGCTTGCTTCTTTTTGTTCTAGAACTTTCAGATGTACTCTTAAATTGCTAGCATGAGATCTCTCCAATTTTATGTAGGCATTTAGTGCTATGAACGTTCATCTTAGCACTACTTTTATTGTATTCCCTAAGTTTGGGTATGTTGTGTATTCATTTTCATTCAATTTTAGAAAGTCTTTAATTTCTTTATTTCTGTCTTGACTCAGTTTTCATTCAGTAGAGAGGTATTCAGTTTCCATGAGATTGTAGGCTTTTTGTTGTTTCTGTTGTTGTTGGAATCCTACTTTAATCCGTGGTGGTCTGCTTGGCACAGGGAGTTATTTCAGTTGTATCTGTTGAGACTTGCTTTGTGACCGGGTATGTGGCCAGTTTTGTAGAAAGTTCCATGAGGTGCTGAGAAGAAGGATATTCTTTTGTGTTTGGGTGAAAAGTTCTGTAGGTGTCTATGGTGAGAGCCAGGTATTCAAGTCTCCCACTATCGATGCGTGACTTAAGCTTTAGTGGCGTTTCCTTTACAAACAGAGGTGCCCTTGCTTCGGGGCATACATGTTGATAACTGAATGTCATCTTGGTGGATTTTCCTTTGATAGTATGAAATGTCCTTCCCCTTCTATTTTGATTGATTTTGGTTTGAAGTCTTTTTTTTTTTTTCTTTAGATAGTAGAATGGCTAAACCAGTTTGTTTCTTAGGTCCATTTGCTTGTAAAGTCTTTTTCCAGCCCTTTACTCTGAGGTAATGTCATCTTTGATGTTGAGGTGTTTTTTGTATGCATCAGAAAGATGGATCCTGTTTTCACATCTATTCCGTCAGTCTATATCTTTTTTATTGGGGAACTAAGTCTATTGATATTGAGAGATAACAATGATCAATGATTGTTAATTCCTGTTATTTTAGTGGTGGGGGGTGGGGGGGTGGGGGGGGTGTGCTTTCCTTCTTTTGATTTTGCTGGTGTGTAGTTATTTATTTCCTGTATTTTCATGGATGTAGTTAACCATGGGTTGGACTTTACCTTCTCTAGAGCTGGCTTTGTAGATGGATACTGTTTAAATTTGACTTTATCATAGAATATAAAGTTTTATCCACCTATGGTCATTGAAAATTTTGCTGGTTATAGTAGTCTCAGCTGCCATCTCTGGTCTCTTAAAATCTTCAGGAGAAGCCCCCTTGACTTTTAGAGTCTCCGTTGATAAGTTGGGTGTAATTCTAATAGGTCTGACTTTTTATGTTACTTGCTCTTTTTCTCCTAATAGCTTTTAATGTCCTTTCTTTGTTCTGTATATTTCGTGTTTTAATTATTTTGTGGTGAGGGGACTTTCTTTTCTGGTCCAATCTATTTGGTGTTCTGTAAGTTCTTATACCTTTATAGGCATCTCCTTTAAGTTAGGGAAATTTTCTTATATGATTTTGTTGAAAATATTTTCTGAGTTTTTGAGCTGGGTTTCTTCTCTTTCTTCTATTCCTATTAATCTTAGGTTTGATCTTTTCATAGTGTCTCACATTTCCTCACTGCTTGTGTCAAAAATTTTTTAGATTTATCATTTTCTTTGACTGATGTATCTGTTTCTTCCATCATTTCTTCAATGCCTGAGGCTCTTTCTTCTGTCTCCTGTATTCTGTTGGTGAAGCTTGCCTCTGTAGTACCTGTTGGTTTACCTAGATTTTTTTTATTTTCAGGATTCCCTTAATTTGTGTTTTCCTTATTGCTTTTATTTTCATTTTCAGGTCTTAAACAGTTTTATTCATTTCCTTCAACTACTTTTTCTTGGATTTTTGTTTTTGTTGTTGTTTTTTGAGACAGAATTTCTTTGTGTAGCCTTGTCCTAGAACTCACTCTGTAAACTAGGCTGACCTCAAACTCACAGAGATCCACCTGCCTCTGCCTCTCAAGTGCTGGGATTAAAGGCGTGCACTGCCACCCCTAGGCTTTTTCTTGGTTTTCTTTAATGAATTTATTCATTTTCTTTTAAGGGCCTCTATCATCTTTATAACGCTTTAAGGTCCTCTTTTTGTGCGTCAGCTTTGTTGGAATATTCAGGGCTTGCTGTAGTAGGAAAGCTGGACTCTGGTGGTGACATATTGCCTTGGATCTTGTTAATTTTATTCTTACTGGTGTTTAGGCGTCTGGGTTTGGGGTGATTATAGGTCTAGGTGCTGATTTCTGAGTTTGTCTTTGTTGTAGGTGTTTTGTTCCTTGGTTTCTGTTTCATCACTGATCTTCTGGCCAGTGTGGCCTGTAATTGAGTGGGGGTCTCCACCCAAGTTGAGGTCTGGTACATGGCTACAAGGAGGGGTGCAGGGATTGAGGTAAGGTTGGGAGGGCACTGAGAGAATGGGAGAGGTCTGCAGGCAGGTGATCTACCTGGAGTTCTGGTGGCCAGTATGGCCTCTGGTTGAGCAGACCATACTTGAATATATAGTGTTTTTTATCTGTTCTGCCAGCTTCTGTCTTCTTTTGGAGTGTTTAATTCATTAAGATTTAATGTAATTTAATGATAGACAAGATTTGTATCTACCCTGTTCTCTGTACATCTTATGCCTTTTAGTTCCTTTTTTATTGCTTCCTCTTTTTGTTAAGTGAATATTTTCTAGTGTATAAGTTTAATTTGTTACATAGTTTGAGTTATTCTTTTGGTAGTTGCATAAAGATTACTATTGGTGTATTAATCTATAATAATGTAGTCCAGATAAATATCAACCTAATTTCAGTACAGCTTTGCTCTTACATAGCTTCTTTTTCTTCTTGTTTTGAGCCATTGTTGTCATACACATAGTATACTAATTAATACAAGTGTTCATTAACTTAAATATGTAACTCTTGTGTTACATTTTTCTTCTCAATAAAATTGGAGCGCAGGGGACTTAGAACTAAAAAATACTTTGGTCTTTCTGTTTATGGATGCAGTTTGCTTTCTCATCTGTGTCTGCTTGCTATCACTTGCTTCATCACAGCAGCAGCAGGAAGGCATAACAAAGTAATGCCACTCACCTCATGGTAACTAGGAAGCAGGGAGACCACAGGATTGGGGACATATACCCTTCCAGTGTGTACTCTTAGGGACCTTATACCTCCAAGTAGGGCTCACCTCTCAAAAGCCATCCACTGGGGACATTTTTAGATGCATCCCATAGCACCATTACTTTCTCTGTCTTCAGTGTATCCACGCTCCTGTCTAATGTCCTTTCTTTATACCCCAGTATATCCTTTGTATATTCCTTTCAGGAAAGTACTGTCACATTACTTTTGTCCCTCAGGCAGTGTCCTAAGTCTCCTTCCATGGCTTCTCTGAGAAGCCCACTGTTAGCCCTAGTGAGCTTGCTTTCTACATAATGTTTCTTTTATTTCCATCTTTTTATCCTTGATTTTGAAACATTTTTATTACAGTTTTGTTTATTTTATATGCATGGGTGAAGGCACATGAGTGCCATGGGTCATGGGTAGAGATCAGAAGGCAATTTGTGGGAATTGGTTCTCTCCTTCCAACATGTGGATCCCATGGATTGAACTCAGGATGCCAGACTTGGAAGTACCATTATGTGCTGAGACATCTAACTCTAGCCTTCTTTTGAGGTTTGAGAGATTTATGGTGTTTGTAGGTGTGGATTTTTGGGTTAACATACTTGAAGATCACTGGGCACCTTTAAAATGTTAAGGTTTTTCATCCCAGTTTTCAGTGATTTTAGTCATTATTTTCTCAGTGTTCTTTGTTAACTTTTGTGTATCCTCAGGGTCTCGTGTGTATTGGGTATGTGTCTATGTCTGTGCAGCTTTGCTCCAGGGTGCTCGTTCCTGTCTCCTGTCCCCAATGTCCTCTCAATTGACCTTTGCAGTGCTGAGACTACAACCTCCGCTACTTCCTGTTTGCTGTGGAACCTTGCCAGTGAGCTTTTTCATTTATATTTTTGAACTTCAGAATTTCATATAATTATTATCTCTCTTGATAGTTTTTATAGGGTAAGACATTTTTCTCATACTTTCTTGTTGTTCTTTTGACTTTTAGTTCTCATCATATATTTAAAATCATTGGTATAAATCTTTGTGAAATAAGTCCATCGTCTCAGTTTCTATATGAACACTTTTTTCTGTTGTTGAATTGTGTTTTGTTACATTGTGTTGTTGTTTGGTTTTTGATTGATTCGAGACAGTGTCTCACTCTGTAGCCTCCGTTGGCTTTGAGCACTTGGTAACCTTTCTGCCACCGCCTCCTGAGTGTTGGGATTATGGCATGAGTCACCTTGGCCAGTTTATGGGTCACTTTTTATTGACAGTGGGTTTGTTTGTTTTGTTTTGTTTTTAAGACTTACTTACTTCTATTGTGTGTGTGAGTGGTGTGTGCCTGGTGCCCATGGAGGCTAGAAGAGTTAAAGATGATTGTGAGCTGCCTTGTAGGTGCTAAGAACCAAACCTGCACAGTAAGCCTTAGGTAATTTACACAGCTTTGAAAAGGGTGGCTTTGAGAATGTTGGTCAGTGCTTTTGTAGAAGCTGTCTTGCTTTCTTTCCTTTCACAGAGGCTTGTCATGGTAGAGATTCTTGCTTTACTATTTCCACTGACTTTACTTGAACAGATCCTGAAGGAACAGTGACTCCAATTTTATCCCTGTAACAATGTCCTCCAAATATGAAACTGGGGCATAGACACTCAAGCAGATAAGGCCTGGCTAATACGGCACCAATCAGCTTGTACTGGTAAGAACTCCATGGTGTGATTGTGGCCACCGAGAGTTAAGATGAAATTTTTAAATTGAGTGGAACACAGAACCAAGAAGAGGCAAGAAGAAGTCTGTATTTTCAGTCCCACCATGATCACACACACATTTCTTAAAACTCATGGTATACATAGGAATTTGTTCTCTTTGTAGAATATACCTCAGTTTATAACAGCCATATAGGGCTTTAGAATTGGAAAACTGGGAAATGAGAAAAATCTCAAATACATTTAAACTTAGACCTGAGTAAGCAACAGTGGGAAGTCTGGGTCAGGACAGAATGAACATGCTGACTGCAGATCAGAAGTTGGGTGTGAAAGTCACAGTGAAAGCGAAGGTCACCAGAGCCAAAGTGTTTGTCTTAATCATCTATTGCCGCATAAACCTTAATCCCAGAATTTATTAGCATCTTGAGACATAAGCCTTTAGTATTCCAGATAGCAATATAGGTCAGAAATATAGGAGCAGCTTAGCCAGGTTATTTAAGCTTAAGCGTAAAAATTGAATCTGACACCCTCTTTTAGCTTCCATGGGCACCAAGCACACTTGTGGGTACACATCACTCATACACACAATAGAAATAAATATCTTTAAAAAATTGTCGATAAAAAGTGACCCCAAAGCTGGTCATGGTGATTCATGCCCTAATCCCAGCATTTAGGAGGCAGAGGCAGAAAGATTATCAAGTGTTCAAAGCCAGCCAAGGCTACTGAGTGAGACACTGTCTCCAATCAATCGGAAACCAAACAACAAAAGATAATACAATTGAAAGAAGTTCATACAAAACATAGCAAGAGGGCTTATGAGATTGCTGTCACCTGGGTTACACGATGGTTAGATGTATAGTGTAGAAGATGGAAAAAATTCCAAGACATGGGGTAAAGGTAAGTCCCTTAATATGTGTAGAATCGTAAATTGTATGCTCTTTATATATATATATGCATAAGCTTATGTGTTACATGTATTGAGAAAGTCTTACGCATTCATACCAAATAAACAAGGATGACTCTAAGGTAGAAAATAAGAAAGTGGTAGGAAAGAACTATTTTCCTCTGTGTGTTCAACACACTTGAATTTTTATAGAGAATCGTGTTTTGCTTAGAAATTCAATCAGGAGCTTGGTAGTGACACTCACTTAATATAATCTATCACTCAGTAGGGTTAAGTTGGAAGATTGTGTGGGACAGGCTTGAGACACATAGTAACTTCCAGGCCAGCCTGGGCTATCTAATGAGACTGTGACTCAAATATAACAAAATATATTTAGACATCTGATTACATTGTGAAAGTGAATTAGAGAAATGGTAGCAGTTCTGCAGTAGAAGATTGCTGAGAGATGTGCAGTGGTCTAATTTAAGAGGAACATTCATGAGGATTTTATATTTTGTGGTTCTGGGGTGACTTATTCATGTCATCAGTTACTTCAGTTGTCCAGGTTAAGATTCCAGAATTCAGGAATGATGACTAGAAGGAGGAGATTTGGCAAAAATGTAAGAGTTCGGGAAGAGAGTAGGTAAAACTGAGCTAACTCATGCAGGAAGACAAGTAGATGAGTGGTGTGGAGAATGAATTAGCTGCTGTGTTGTCTATGAGAAGCTCTCATTGAGGGTGCCTAGCTGGTGGTTTTCAAGAACAGGCTGTGCCCCGAGAGTCTCTTGCATTTACATTTTTTAAGTCATTATTGTTGATAGTTATGATGGTCAAAGGCAGGAGCTTAAATATGGAATCCCAGGGATCACTAATGTGTAGGGAGCTAACATAGCACCTGGAGTCAAAGAGATGCCCTTCTCTGGAGGAGCTGCATCCCTCATTCCAAGGATGATGATATGAATGGCCTTAGTGTCATATTCCATAAATGGTGGCAGGACACAAAACATGGATTGGTAGGGTCCAGCATTAAGATTTAGGAGACTGGGTTATGGTTGAGAGCCCCCTAGTGGAAGGGAGTGGGTGTTTAAGCACCTGGAAGCAGCCAATACAGCTGAATGAAGTTCAGAAGGTATTGTGAATGGGGGCCTCAAGACTATTTCCACCTCCTTTTATAATGTATGTAAGTTATATGCAAATTTGTCTTTACTTCTGCCCCACCAGAGGTAGAAAAGAGGATTTTGAAGAGCTGAGACTTTTACAGAGATTTTCTTCTATAGCAGGGAAGGGAGTGTCAGGGAATTTTTCTCCCAAGGGAAGTAGCAGAGCTGACAGGTAGTGAAGAGAAGCTTCTGGGACCTGAATGCCAAGTCCCACTGAGCTTTCAAACCAGCCCTTGAGAAAAATCATTTCCATGTGTGACCTTTGCTGTTTAGCCGTCTGTTTGGCAGTGCCCCTTCTGGAAATGGCTGACTGTACTGGTTTATTTCCTGCATTGTTGTCTGAGTCTGAGGTGGGTCAGGAGGACAGCTTGTATCACTTGCTCCTCCCTTTGTTTTATTAAATTCATAAATACAAAGAGAGAAAATTGTGTGACATGTTTTTAAGTCGGTCACATGAATTGTAGACAAAGGGCAAAAGTGGCCTTTTTATAAGTCTTCATTCACTTTAATTACAATATTTCTAAAGGAATCAACAAGAAACTATAATATTCATTGTCAAATTCCAGAAATTGCAACATTTATAGAAA
Organism: Ondatra zibethicus; assembly: GCA_004026605.1. Taxonomy (NCBI): domain Eukaryota; kingdom Metazoa; phylum Chordata; class Mammalia; order Rodentia; family Cricetidae; genus Ondatra; species Ondatra zibethicus. The sequence continues at coordinate 67,302 of PVIU01000537.1, forward strand.
GATTAAGGAAGCTGTAGAAGTAGAAATGTAGGAAAGTTTACAATTTTAGATTTATAGTGTGTATCTGTAAGCTTTTGATTATATAGATATAAATGTGATACATAACATATAAGATTATATTTTCATAAAAGTATGTACTTCCTGATTTGTATCATATGAATATATATTCTATCTGCTTTTTAAATTTCAGAAATTTGTGGGGATCTTTTTGAAATTTAAGTATGTTCAGTAGGTGACAACTTGATGACTTTTATAAAGTACAGGCACCTACCTTCCGCATCAGTAAAGAGCATCACTGGCTGCCACATAAATTTTCATTCTCAACCTTTCTTTTCCTACATGGGTACCAGTATTTGCACCCCTATAGATAGTATAGTGTATGGCTTTTGTGTCTGGTGTTTGGGAAGCAGCTTTGTTTCTGTGAGGTCTGCCCACATGGGTACATATACTAGTAGTTTATCCTTTTCCTGTGCTATGGCAGTCTGAAGTAGAGGACACAGATATCATAGTATTTGCATTCTGCAGCTGATGCTGTTCAGCTTTTGAACCATGGGCTGCTATGTGTGATGCTCATTTATGAGGCTTCGGGCGCATGCCTTTTGAGTATGTTTGTGCTGGATAAATACTCATTTCTGTGGGCTGTATATCCAGAATTTACCTTTCATGGATATTGTTAATTTGTTTCTGAAAATAGCCCTGCCATATATGATTCCCATGGCCATACTAACACTAAGTATAATGGCTGATTGTTGCTAAGTTAGTTTTGGTTTTGGTTTTTCTTTTTTTTTTTTTTGTAGCTTTTAAAATAACACTAAATTTAGCTGGGGGTGGTGGCGCACGCTTTTAATCCCAGCACTCGGGAGACAGAGGCAGACGGATCTCTGTGAGTTCAAGGCCAGCCTGGTCTACAGAGCTAGTTCCAGGACAGGCTCCAAAACTACAGAGAAACCCTGTCTCAAAAAAGCACCAAAAAAGAAAAGAAAAACTTTAAATACAAGGCAATATTTTATAATGAAAATAAATATATTGTAACTGATATCCTTCTGATGGGCTATTGCCACCTTTGCCACAGCATGAAGAACTAGTTCTCCTACCTTGTGAGCTCTATGGTTAATTCTGTGTGTGTTTTAATGTGAGGAAAATTTAATATTGGAGCAAGCTAACAGATCTCATACTTTTTCTTAACAATTGTTTTAACTTCCCTGTTTTTTACTTATGTGATAACAGCAGGAAATCCATTTGAATGGTTTTATTTGGTTGGCAAGAAAATGGATTTTGATTTCATGGAGACAGGGTTTCTCTGTGTAGCCCTGGTTGTCCTGGAACTCACTCCATAGACCAGGCTGGCCTCGAGCTCACAGAATCTTGTCTGCCTCTGCCTCCCAAGTGCTGGGATTAAAGGCATATGCCACCACTGCCCAGCCATTTTCTTCATGCTTATTTTAAGAGTAGTATAAAAAAGATACCATGGTGCCTGAAGCTAGATTTTGCTGAAAATATTGCCGAACACTGCTAATTTAATTGTCCAGAATAATCAACAGCACTAACTGCCAGAACAGACATTGCATGGACCCTCTACCACAGGGAACCATCTCTGGGGATTACTTGGGAGTATTTTTTTTGAGGGGGGGGCATTTTCAAAAGAGAACCTTGTCCTTTGGGAAAGAAAACTGGTAGATGAGTGAGATGACTCTTTGGGTGAAGGTACTTGATACCAAGCCTGCCAGCCTGAGTTCAGTCCTGAAACCCATGATAGAAAGGAACTGACTTTCACATACTGTCCTCTGACCTTGTACACTGGGGACACACACACACATACAGACCTACACACCAATGTTAAGACGAAAAGTAAAAGTTTTTAGTCAGAGAACTTTCCTTCATAATGTTCCTTTTAGCTTCTCCTCCCATGTTCTCAATAGTTATCTTCTATCAGGAGTTGCTAAGTGTCTGAAAAATCCTGAGGTCTTGCTTTTAGTTAACATTTGCTAATGTCACGGTAGCCCTGCTTCCTCTTGAACACCATAGCTTTAGACTGCTGTTGGCACAGTGGTGTTTGGCGATGTCCCGTTGCCACAGTAGGTATCTTAACCCTTTGGAGCAGTGGTTCTCAACCTTCCTAATACTGTGACCCTTTAATACAGTTCCTCATATTGTGGTGACCCCCAGCCATAAAATTATTTCATTGCTACTTCTAACTGTAATTTTACTACTGTTAAGAATCATAATGTGATATTGGGAGTCGCAACCCATAGGTTGAGAACCACTGCTTGGAGACTTTGAGAATTTTCAAACTCTTTATCATAGCCAGGTGATCTTTTGGAAATGCCTGCCTGCCTGCCTGCCTGCCTGCTTACCTGCCTGCCTGCCTGCCTGCCTGCCTGCCTCCCTCTCTCCTTTCCCCTCCTCTCTTTCTTTCTCTCTTTCTTTCCAGATTTCTCTGATTTTGCCAGTTGTATGTTGGATTTTTAAGAATATAATGGCCAGAATGAGTGTGTGATTCTTGAATGTTTTGGAACATTCTTTTGACTTTCATATGTGCAAGTCATCCACATCTCTAAGTAATCGCTGACAAGAAGCTCTTAGCGGTAGCAGAGAACTACTGTTGGTAGTCTGTTGTTTGGAAGTCATCTGGAAACTGCTTGTAGCTACTGAGCTTTCTTGAAAGGTCACACTGTAACCCAAGTCCACAAGTCTGCCAACTCTTGCTCCTCTCTACTAAAGGAGATGGATCTAAGATGCTTCAATGAATTAGCAAGTAGCCCGAAAGCTTATTGAAGACAGTGTGTTCAATGACCTTCCCCTTCCTAGCCTCTAAATCTTTTTATTAGTGTCAATAATGAGAAATGAAACTTGCTGACTAGATCTTTCTCTCACACAGTATCTGCTAGAGTGTCTCATTCTTAAACAGATGTAGAATGTAGACCTGACAAGTAGTGTTACCTGGGCATCTCGATATCTCATGGTTACAGACTCAGTTTGCAGATTAATTCTAGAAGATACTTTAAAGTCTTTGTTGACAAAATGTTTGACTTCTTATAGATAACTTCTGCGTATGTCCTAGTCATGGTGGTCAGGCTAGTGTTAAGGAGTTTCCTCAAGTTGTAGCTTCCTTACACAGCCATGTAGAATCAGCACTGAGGAACTAAAACCAGCAGAGCCCTCATTGACTTGACTGATCCCAGAGCCCCATCAAAAGCTGTTTTCTTTCCCTGTAGGTATCAGTCAGAGCCGGATCTCACATTGGCTGTTGCAGCAGGGATCAGATCTGAGTGAACAGAAGAAAAGAGCATTTTACCGATGGTATCAACTTGAGAAGACAAACCCTGGTAAGTATTTCTTTTTATTTATGTGCCTAAATGAAAAGCATAATTATTTCATTGGATCCATGTGCTAATTTGTTCAGAGAAACGGTTTCATGCTTTAGTGTCTTCCTTTATGTGAGTAGGCAACTATAAAGCCTAAACTGTGGTTGTCATTGTGTTCAGGTTTCTGTTTCCCAGGCCATTTCACCTCTTCCTCTCAGCCACCTCTTGACTTCCAGATTAGGAGATTTTCTGTGCACAGTTTGGAAGAATGGTCATGGTTTCAGTGGCTGGCTCTCTTTTCAGTTGTGGATGCACAAACAAAATTTACCTTTTTTCAATTTTTGGAAAAACATGTTAATTGGTGTGTATTTAATATTTTTATTGAGTTCATTCTTTACCATTCCTGATGGTTTTGTGTCTTTAATGCCTGTGACCTGGGTGATAAATACATTGTGGAATTGTAAGGTAAAGCTGTTCACATAACTCCTAGGAACAGCAATAGACTGGAAAATAGGGTGAAATCTTAAGGGTAAAGATCATGAAAGTCTTGTTGTCTGGGGTTGCCAAGAATAGGCAACATTTAATCCCAAGATACTTTTAACAAGTGATAGATCAAGAAAAATATGATGTCACGGGAGTGGCTGTCTGGGCTGCACTTTGCAAAGGTGATGATAGTGAACCTCATCTCAAGTACATTGTTGCTATTGAGAGGCCTTCTACAGTCCTCTGCATAAAGCCTGCAGGCACACCAGGTGAGGTGTTGCATTCACAGTACCAGCCTGAGCTGCAGATACAGAGCACTGCACGGAAGTGACTTTTAGGATATGTATACGGTTAAGTTTTGTTTGATTTTCTCAACAATTACATTCTCAACCCAAAACGCCCTGGTAAGACAAAGCAAAACAGAAAGTATCAATCTATACAAAGAATTCTAGGATCTATTCTCCCCCATTTTCTCTTTTGAAGTGTTACAGATATACAGACATTTTAAAAGATCAACAAAGTATCCAGTTACCTTATTGAATACAAAAATTATGAGCATTTTCCTGTTTGCCAATAATTTTTAAGATTTATTTGTGTGTCATGTTCTATTGTACCTAAGAAAATGAATACTTCCACATTGTCTACTCCTTTATCACATCTCTCTGTTACAAAAGTGTCTTGTATAGCTTAATACCTGTTTTCTCCCTCTGTCTTTTAATAAGCAGTTTCAGTTTTAGGTCAGCAAATTAGGATGCTTCTCTAGACTCTTAAATTGCCCAAACTTTTTATTTTTTAATGATATAAACTTTTGTGGGGGGGAGCTTTTCAGGACAGGGTTTCTCTGTGTAGCCTTGGCTATCCTGGAACCCGCTTGGTAGACTAGGTTGACCTCCAGCTCACAGAGATCCTAGTGCTGGGATTAAAGGTGTGCACCACCACTGCCTGGCTAAAGTAGCCTTTGATTTTACTTAAAGGATGATATTTCCTCTTCTGTGGGTACTTTAGAGTTGCTGTTATCTCAAAATACAGTGTTGCACCTAAGATAGATTCTCTTCTCTCTGCCTGTTAAATAGTTGCTTGGAGTATCTCACATTCATCTTTGTGAGACCTGACTGAGAACTGGTTAAATTCTCTACAGGACGATATTGTAGAACTATATAGTTATTTTTAGTGTGTTTTCTTTGAATTATATTTACATACAGTGAAACAGCATTCTGAAGTTAAAAATGTAAGATACGAAACAATATTATCTGTATTCAAAGAATATGCACATACATACATACACACACAGGCAGTTTAGATGTCTGTTAAGTATAAAAGTTGGCAGGAATTCTCACTTAGGAATTGATAAGAGCAATTCTGAAGAAGGGCACTGGTAATAAGGGGAGAAGTAGAAAGACATATTTATATACCCTCTGGGTCTTTGTTTATTTTGCAATACTTGGGATTGAACCCAGGGCCTTGTATATGCGAGGCAGGCATTCACCATTGAACTGTGACTCTTCTTTCACTTTCTGAATTTTAGACTATGTAGTCTGTGTTCAGAAAATGCATATAATGTGTAATGTAAGGAGGGAGGGAAAAAGAGATGTGAAAATCAACTTGTTTACGTTACAGTAACAAGAGAAGAGCTCAGCTCCTGGGATGTGGTCCCACAGCTTATCTGAAGCAGTTTAGAGAAAATAAGCTATGGGAAGGCTTATTAGGAGATGGTTGCTGTTACCAGGCTCTAACCTTGGCCCAGCAGACAGGTCATCAGGAGAAATGTAACTAGCATTATGTTTTCGCATACATTCTGAGAAGAATGTAAAATTAAGGCAAACCACAAAATGAAAAGCTGACTTTTCTGTCCTCTGATACTGAAATTACTGGCAAACAAACAGCTGTATTTGTAGATTCTTCGCCTACTCTTGACCTTAACAAGACTTCTGGTTGCATTCCTTGAGTGAAGTTCTCCTTTCAACCTCCTATCCATTTGGGTTTTTTCTTTTTTTTTTTTAAATTTTTTTATTGATTTTATTGAGCTATACATTTTTCTCTGTTCCCCTTCTTCCCTCCCCCTTCCCCCTTCTACTCTCTCCCATCATCCCCATGCTCCCAATTTATTCAGGACATCTTGTCCTTTTCTACTTCCCATGTATATTAGATCCATGTATGTCTCTCTTAGGGTCCTCATTGTTGTCTAGGTTCTCTGGGATTGTGAACTGTAGACTGGTTTTCTTTTCTTTTAGACAAAGCCACTTATCTGTGAGTACATATGATATTTGTCTTTCCATTTGGATTTTTTATAAGGACTCTTTTTACAAGGTTCTTTTTACATGAACTCAGCAAGGAAAAAATAGAGTTATTTTGACTGATAATTCAATACCTATAGATACAGTGTAATAATCAGATAAATAGATCCATAATCAAAATTTCCTAGCACATTCTAAAGCCTGCTAAGACTTCTAAATAAAACAAATTGATGGAAACTAATCATGTGCACTTTATATTATTTCTTATGACAACATTTACAAGAAAATGCCTGTTTTCTTAAAGAACAGAGTTCAAATTCAGTGTGTTTGTTGTGAGAAAAATTCCTTTATTCAAATTAAGCTCCACAGTCTTCTCTTGTCTGAATCAGCCATTACAATGGCAAACAGGGTTTGCGGGGCACCTGCAGGCTTGAGATACTGATCCTTCAGACTTCACATTAAATAAAGTCTGATGGGACGCTTGTGTATAATACATATGAAGTCCATGTCAGATCAGAAGAAAACACCATTCTGAGCATGTAGCACACCAGAGCTCCAGGAAATGTGTGTATGACATGGGAGAAGATGAGAAAGACTTGAGAACCCATTTTCCATTTCTGTGGATGGAGTACTAATGGCCTTCTTCTACTAGCTGATTAATAGGGGCTCGTCCAGTTCTAACCCAGTACTTAAGATAATTATTTCTACAGGTATTAAAATCTAATGGTAAATTATAAAAGTGGTTTTTGTAAGCGGAAACTGCTTGTTCATTCCTGGCTGCCCAGACCCAAATAATCACACAGAAACTATAATAATTGCACTGTTTGGCCTATTAGCTCAGGCTTCTTATTGGCTAGCTCTTACATCTTAAATTAACCCATTTCTGTTATTTTATATTTTACCTTGAGGTCTGGTTTGTTACCTCTTACTTCTTGAGCAGCTCCATGGCATCTGCCTCCTTTGGCAGCTACATGGCATCTCTCTGACTCCACCTACTTTCTGTATCCCTTCTAGCCTGGCTATATTTTGTCCTGCCATAGACCAAAGCAGCTTTATTCATTAACCAATAAAAGCAACACATATGTAGAAGGACATCCCAAATCATCTCCCCTTTTCTGTCTTCCATTGAAATGGAAGGTTTTAACTTTAACATAATAAAATTATATATACAAAACAATTACCAAGCAAGCATTATAGTTACAGTATTTCGTTCATTTACATTTGGCAAATTAAGGAAAATACTCTATCATCTATCCTAACTTTGTGAGTGTAAAGTTTTATATCTAATAACTATCTAGATGTCTTCAACTTTTCAAAGACCCCCAGAAGGATGTAAATATTACCTAATTAAACAGGAAGTACATTGTAAGCAACTCCCAAAGTTCTAGAATTGACAGGGATATCTTTCTGCCTGGACAGTCACCCAAAGTTCTTCTGTAACATTGGGACATCCATCTTCAGCCTACAGGCCCATAGTATCCAGCAGACTTTTCCATGAAGCAGGAACCCTGAAGGACCATCCCATCTTTTGCAGTCACTTTTCTGTGGGTCCTGCATATCCAGTTCATACGTCATACCATCAAGCAGTCCAGGCAAGAGCAGTTTCTTGCCCAGATGGCTAGCTTTGTCACATTTAAGGCAAATTCCATAGCAAGTTTCTTCAATGCCTATCAACCTCTCTGAAGTAATTAGTGCTGCCAGAAGCAGACATGAATCACTGTCAAGAAAAGTCTAAGTTCTTAAAACATTTTAAATGCCATATTCTGTAGGTCTTTGAAGTGCTAAAGATTATCTATCTAACTGAAATATATCTCTGTATATCTAGAAAATCTAACTAACTTGACTACAAGTTTGACTGTTATACATGACTATTAATCTATAATTTTTAATTATACATTATATTTTTGAATGAGCTGTATAAACATAATACTTTAACAAGAATAGAAATACACATACAACAAAATTGACCTTGAATTTGTATCAGTAAACCAAAGTCCATACCAATGTAAAGTATTCATTTCTATATCTTACCCCCTTTAAATGAAAACAAACATTTAAACAATCATTTTGGAAATGTGTTGTTTCCTCCAAACTGCTTTGTGCTGTTTCTTGGGCAAAGTTTTTTTAGGGTTCACAGAGACCATTCAGGAGGGTCTTGTTCCATTAAACCACATTAGTCTGGAAGGAATCCATAGGTTCTCATCTTCTGTGGAAACAAAAGCAGAACCTCTTTTCCAAAGTAACATATCCTTAGACCCAAATTTTAAAGTCAAGATACCTTTATGTTGGTGTAACAATTTCAAAGAAAACACAATAATATACATAATCCATATTCCGTGTATATTCCATCTTTATGTGGCTTATTTTTCTCTACTCCTTTAATCTATGTTTGTCTGTAATCTTTTATATTACTTTTACTGTATCTTTAAAGATTGTTTTATTTTTAAAACCATTTACTTCTTTTTATAACTCTGTATATTCTTTTTCCTCTCTCCCAAGCCTACATACTTTTTTTTTAACACACTGTGTCTCGTTTAGTGGTCTTTTATGTCTGAATCTGTCCTATTGTGTATTTGAAATCCATTTCTGACAAGGAGCATTTTAAAATGGTAAGCAGTGTGGTTTCAGCAGCCTTGGATGCTGGCTCTGCCTCTCTTGGCCTTTCAGTATGGTAGAGGTACGTTCACCTCCTCTGCAAGCCATTCTCACTTCCCCAGCTCCCAGGACACAGCGGTTCTATGTTGCCATTAAGCAAGTTGTAGCACTCTGCTCACAAACCCCACTTAAGTATTCCATAGCCAGACCTCCCAAAAGAGCCAGAGCCATATGTGCCAGCGTGAACCAGGAAACTGATTTTTAAAGGAGTCGCGCATCTGTTTGCCATCAGCAGACAGATCCTACCTGAAAAAAAATGCAGCTACCCAGAAGCTGCACTTGGCTCTCATTTTTGTAGGCCTAGCAGCCCTTTTCTTAAGCTTTCTTAGGCTTTATGTGGATGTATGTTGCCAAACGTCTGGGCGCCATTTTGAAAGCAGAGGCTGCTTGTTTGTTCCTGGCTGCCCAGACCAAACAATTACACAGAAACTATATTCATTACAACACTGTTTGGCCTGTTAGCTCATGCTTCTTATTGGCTAGCTCTTGTATCTTAAATTAACCCATTTCTATTATTTTATATTTTACCTCGAGGCTCGTAGTTTGTTACCACTTGCCTCTTGGGCATCTCCATGTTGTCTGCCTCCTTTAGCAGCTACATGGTGTCTCTCTGACTCCACCTACTCTCTCTCTGTATCCCTTCCAGCCTGGCTGTTCTGCCCTGCCATAGGCCAAAGCAGCTTTATTCATTAACCAATAAAAGCAACACATATGCAGAAGGAGATCCTACATCAAAATTTTGTTTTAATGTGAACTAAGATATAGTGTCAAAAACTGTTACTCTAAAGAAGTAAGTCACACATAAGTGAGTCCTGGGCCTTTCTCCAGCCCAGATTTCCCGTATCACTGCAGGGAAGTTTTAAGGCTTGTCCTCACTATTCCCACATTCTAGTTTCTATGCATTGTTCTGTCAAAATCAGTAATGTTCATCATATTCTTGTATAATTCACTGCTCCCTGTCTGTCTGAACCAAAACAAAGTAGATAGACTTTGCTTTCTAGAAGTAATCTGTATTTATTCCAGAATGCTTTGTGTACCATATTTCTTCTTTATTCCTTTTATCGTGTGTGTGTGTGTGTGTGTGTGTGTGTGTGTGTGTGTGTGTGTGTGTGTTGGAGTATAGGGGTATACATGTATGTGGGTATATGTGCACCTGAGGGCCTGAGTGTGGGGAAATGTGTTACAGATATCCTGACTTACGGGGAAGCCAGCAATTAAAACCGCAATAGGACAGCTCTGTCCTGAAGGACAGGTGTCCTATGGGGAAGCTGGGCTACCTGGAGCTGGGTGCGGTGGGGGATGGTCTCTCCACAGGATTTAGCAGTCCTGCTCTTCTCCTGGAGAGCCGCTACAGCTGAGCTCTGCTCTGTTCCCTTAAGGGAACGAAAGTCCTAGAAGAGCTGTCTGCTTCTTCTCTGGCCCAAGGTGTTACTTCTTTTGCTAACACTCTGCTAAAGGGGAAGCCCCTACAGCAAGGTTTTTCAGCTCAGTCGGCTAAGGGACATCCTAGCCAGGTTCTTCTATTCTGCACAGGCAAATGAAGATCATCACCCAAGACTCTTTTGAGAAAGATTTATTTGGTAAGGAGGAGTCTAGGAGAGTGGCCGCCTCTGCCAGGGAGGGATAAATGGTGGCCCTAATTGACCAGGCAGAGAGACTTATAGTGCTTCTTAGGGGCGGAGTTTTCCCAGGGAGAAGAGGGGTTGGTTAGTTTTTCCCTGCTCAGGGATTGGTTAGTTTAGTTGGTCAGGGGCAGAGATATTTTTCACTGATCATTTTTAGCTTTTTTACTCTAATCTTAGGACCAGGGCATATTTTTTTTTTCACTGGCTCTGGTTCTAGGGACAAAGTGTGTTTCTCTGGTTTCAGAGTCTGGGCACATGTCTTTGGTCCTGGGTTCAGGGATAAGGATGTTTCTTTCCCTGGCTCAGGTCTCAGATCCAGGGTATGTTTCTTTCACTGGCTCTGAGTTCAGAGTCACAGTGCTCAGTAATTGGTTGGTTTCCTGCTCCAGTTGGCCCTTTTACCCTATACTAAGGCTAGATGTCAAGAATCATCCTCAGTCTCTCTTCCACCTTATTCACGTAGGCAAACTCAGCCAAATCCTGAGCTCACAGATATGGGTAATCTTGCTATCTGACTTGCTCTGGGGACCCCCCAGCTACAGTTCCCAGGCTGGGTTACAGGTAATTAGCTACAATACCTTCCTGGCTTCTTGTGCTGTTTCAAATGACTGCTGCATTGAAAAAGAAATGGGACAAGAAAAAAAGCCCTCAATGTGGTATTTTAAAATTAAGAATATTTACAGACTTAAAATTGCTCAGTTTTAGCCTTCTGTATAGAAATAGTCTTGATTTCTTTTAAAGTCACCATGTTATTATTTTCTTCTCTCAGTTTTATCTCTCTTTTCCTCCCTCCTTTTTCTTCTTTTCTGACAAACTTTATTTTAATCTAAATTCTTTTTTTATAGGAAGTTTAGACAATGCATAATATTTTTAAATGATTGATACCATTAACAGTAAATCCCAACAACGAGAGATCATCATTCGCTGTCTACCTCCTTCAGCCTCTTAGGATCCTGCTCTCTGTTACTTTCCATGCCTGCACCACGTTGCCTACCTTTAAGAGAATGCCACAGTTCTAGCAGCACATGCTGGAGCTCACTGGTTTGTTCTCTTCTCCCCTTCCCCCCACCCCCGTCCTCTCGACTCTGAATCCCTTCATCCCTTCACCAGATCAAGCCTAGGGTAAGAAAACCCATGGCCTTATCTATTCAATTTCTGCCTTCATCTTGACTAGTTGTGATGTTAGGAGTTTGGCTGCTTTGAACATTTTCTTTCTGGAACAAAATTTGTATAATTTTAATTAGGTAGATTCTTACCCTAAACTCTTGCCGTGCTGTCATCCTTGCTTGCTTTGGGAAAAATTGGAGACTTTGAATCAGGCCCAGATTATTTTGACAAACCTTTAAATATTTACTTATCTATGTGTGTATGTATGTGTGTGAATGTTTTGCTTGCATCTATACACCGTATACAAGCATGGTGTCCACAGAGGCCAGAAGAGGTCATTAGTTCTCTCTCTCTCTCTCTCTTTTTTTAAATTATAAACTGATTGGCCTAGTATCTCAGGCTCTTCTTATTAACTCTTTCTAACATCATACATTAACTCATTATTTCTTGTCTGTGCTAGCCATGTGGCTCGGTACCTTATTCGACCAGGCAGTCATATCTTGTTTCCTCTGCATCTAGGTCATGACTGCAGACTGTAGAATCCTCTTCCCAGAATTCTCGTTCTACCTCTACTTCCTGCCTGGCTATTGGCCAATCATCATTTTATTAAAAATAATACAATTGACAGGATAAAAGACCATTATCCCACAGCACTTCCCCCCCCCCTTTTTTCAAAACAAGAACTCTGAATTGAATCTCCCTCATTTAGCTTTCTTCTGACCATTATCTATAACAACTTGTAACCAACATTCTAAAAAAGGCAAACATCCGTAATCCATTTTTGGGGGATGTGGGTGTAGTTTTCTAGGCTACTTCCTGCTGATTGTGGGAACTGATAATCTTATGGGAACCTAAAGAAAACTTAGAATTATGATCAAGTCCTGACTGGAGTATTCTGTAAGTCTTGATCATCTCAGGCAGCAGTCTTTGAACTGTTCTGGATGTAGAACTCAGACATCTGGGCCATCTGCTCCCATCAGATATTTCTCAGGGGGTCTTCCTTGATCAAACCTGATTTTTCTTAGCTCAGAATGAAACCACAGTGTCTCATTTCCTGTGGGAAAAAAAAGCCAAACCTCTTCTCCAAAGTAACATACCTTTTGCCTTCAATTTAACGTCAATGTATTTTCAAAATACCTATCTTGGATTAATTCAGCAGCATTTATAAACAAATATCTTTTAGCAGCTGTTGCTCCTTCCTCAGCATTCAAACAATTCAAAGAGAGAATAATAACATACAGTATCCAGATTCTCTGTATGCTTTTCATCTTTACGTGGCTTTATTTTAAACTCTTATTTCTTTTATTTTTATTTTTAATTTTTGGCTTTTTGAGACAGGGTTTCTCTGTGTATCTTTGTCCTGGAACTCACTCTATAGACCAGGCTGTCCTTGAACTCACAGAGATCCATTTGCCTCTGCCTCCCAAGTGTTGGGATTAAAGGTGTGTGCCACCACACCCAACTACTCTCGTTTTTCTTTCTTTTTTATTTTAAAGAATTTATTCTTTTTCTTTTCTGCGTATATTTTTAAAAACACTATATACTGTTTAGAGGTTTTTTGTCTGAAAGTATCTTTACTGTATCTCTCTTTTCCTGACCACCTGATTCTTTAATTTGCTAAGAGATATGGTTAGGATTAAAGCTGTGGCTTTGACAGCTGGATCCAGCCCATTCCTTAGCTTTCTGAGTTCCAGCCTCATGGCAGAGGTACTGGATGGAGCCATATTTATTGCCAGAACTCTATGGCGTTTCAAGGTCCCTGCCACCACCAAAAAGCATGTGGTCAGCTTTTCATCAACACCATTTAAGTGTTTTGTGGCAGGACCTCTTAAAAGACCTGCAAGGTTTGGCTGCTAAAGCTGAGTCAGGAAGCCTCTTAAATGAGAACGCTTGTGTCTAGCAAGCAGAGCCCACCTGAGAAAATGCTGCTATCAATAAATGCTTAACTCTACTCTTTCTGTCAAGAATTACTTCCCAAGCTTTCTCAGGCTTTATGTGGATGCAGTTGTCCATGTGGGTGCCATTCTGTTGACCGAGTTTTCTGTCCTGCCCAGTCCTGCAGCCGTTTATTCCCAAATAAGTACACTAAGGTCTACATTAATTATAAACTAATTGGCTTAGTATCTCAGGCTCCTCTCATTAAATCTTTCTTACATTGTACATTAACCCATTATTCTTGTCTGTGCTAGCCATGTGGCTCAGTACCTTATTCAACCAGACAGTCACATCTTGCTTCCTCTGCGTCTGGGTCATGACTGCAGACTGCAGAGTCCTCTTCCTATTAGTTCTCTTGGAACTGAAGTTACAGACAGTTGTGAGTCACCAGGTGGCTGCTGGGAATCAAACCTGGGTCCTCTAGAAGAGCAGCCAGAGCATGTTCCTGCTATGTCCCTTTCCTCAAACCCATTGGCTATAGTATAAAAGATTTAAGCTTACTGGTAATAATAGAAGAGATTCAAACCTACTGGCCTTCATACAAAAGAATCACAATCATTGACTGCATGGAAAAGGCTTACAAACTTAACTACATGTAAATTAAAATAAAAATATATACCATAATTAAAGATACAGCAAATGACAAGTGAATAATTGCAGCTATATAACTGGTAATTGATGGTTGTATCTCCACTCAGATAAAATCTATAGCACAATAACAAAAGGACCATAAACTAACAAAAGATAGATAATAGGCAATAAACAGGAAGGTGCTCATCTTTACTATCAGTAAGGTATTTTATCTTAAAGGTATTTTTTCTGCCAGATTGGTACATTTTTATATGTAATATGCTTAGTGTTTGGAGGATATGATGAAATAACAGCTGGAGAAGGTTGTGATGACTTGTATTAATTATCTGCTATGATACAAACCATGCTACATTTTTTTCAGCTTAGCACAACAAAGATTTATTTTCTGTCTCTATAGACCAGGAATCCAGGAGCAGCGTCCTCATGAGCTTTTAGTCAAGCCGTCAGCCAGGGCTGCAGTCACTGGAACTAGATGGTCCACTTGCAAGGCCACTCGCATGGATGTTGGCTGTCCCTGTTCCCTAACTGCCTCATGGCCAGAGACAGCAGTTTCTCAAGAGCCCCATCATCCATTCTCACCTAGCAACTCCTCCCTTGAGCAAGTGATCTGAGAAAGAAAGCAAAGAAAGATGCCCTAGTGTCTCAGTCTGGACAAGACATGCTCTCACTGCCACATGCTGTTGCTCACACATGAGTACAGAATGGGAAAGCACCCCACAAAGTCACAGCTGCCAGGAGGCAAAGAAGGACTCATGAGCCCTTGGGGGATGACCACCAACATACCTTTGTTGGGACTGGATGTCTGGGTATTTATTTCTGTCAGCTGGGTATAGAAGGACCCATATGATGCATATTGTGGCGTAGTGTACTAGAGAGCTTTTTCCCTCCGTTGTGTGGTGCTCAGGTCGAATGGCAAAGGCACCTGGAGATCAGGTCGATAGCTTTTATTCTGTGCAGACTTCCACATGGCTACTGTGTGGGGTTGATCCTACTTCTTAAAGCACAGATGAGCCAGCATCCCTGGAGATGTAGAGAGCAGGTGCAGGGCTCCCTGTGATCTAGCTTTGAGTTTTCTCCATGACATAGATGAGCCCAGGTCTAAGAACATAATGACGGGGAGGCATGGCTTACTGTGAAGATCCATATTTAGACCTGCCCTGGGCAGTTATGGTTGTGAGAGATGATGCTGACCTGTTGTAAACCTTCAATACATATAAAAAGAACATTTTATACTGGATTTGTTTTGAATATAAAATATAATGAAATTTCCATAGTACTGGCTTCGTAATATGTGGAGGGGAATAAAGAAATTAAAAATGAGATAAGATATTTTAGCTTGCAGTTTGAAGAAGAAATTTACTAAGAAGGGAGAGACAGACGATATGTTTAAAAGGAGAATCTAGATTGTTTAAACCATTGGTCTCCATCCAAGAAAATACAAATAAAGATGTTGCCATTAGGAAAGGAGTTTAGCTGGGACCACTTTTGTGTACCTGTGGTTCCAACTACTTGGGAGGCTAAGACCAGAGAAACTAATGGGGCCGGGAGTTAAAGCCAGCCTAAGCAACATAGAATGTCCCTATCTCAGAAAGGGTGTATGTATATTCAAATAGAGACATTATCCATGGTGTTATTTGATGATATAATAGAAAATAGTTCCTATAATGAAGAAACATTTTCATTGTGTGAGATTAACATGTATTTGTATGTACATAAATCCCTTGAATTCCAACTTGCCTTTCTAGGACAATATTAAGAGTTTTGATAAGCTGGGCTTGATGAAGCATGCCCATACTTCCAACACTGAGAGATGGAGGTAGGAGTTCTGTGCTACCTTACTTCTTGTCTCAAAAGAAAGAAAGAAAAGAAGTTTGGTAAACTACAGTCAAAGAGAACTTCTTGGAGGCTTTAATCAAAAGAGTGATATAACTATAATTGTGTTTGGGAAAGATGAATTTAGCAGTGCAAGGAGTAACAGAGGAAGGGGAGGCAGAGACTTGCCATGGCAGCATGCCAAGCTCTGTGCACATCTGTGAGCTAAGTCCATAGAAGCCAGAGACGGTGTGGCTTCTGATTTGAGGCTAGCCTCAAGTCTAGAACAAACCATGGGAAAAGACGTGATAAGTCGAGAATTAATGAATTATAACTCGCTGAAGCTATTTGATGATAGCTGGTCTAAATTAATGAACCCTCTCAGATTGAAGTTGTTCTGTCAGAGGTGAAAGAATATGGTATTGGTAGGCTGTAGACCTGTAGAGCCCAGATCCTCCTCACTAACGGCTTGTGAAATACCATCTTATTTTCTTTGCTGCTGTATTTTACACTTTTCTTTTTGAAACAAGGTCTCATGTAGCTGAGACTAGCCTTAACTCCTGATCTTCCTGCCTCTGACTTCCAAGTAGTAGGATTATAGATGTGTACCACATCTGACCTAAGATGGAATTTCAAGAAAGGCTCAACAAGGAAAGTCCAGTGTTTTTTATGAAGAAATAGGTCTCATGCTTTGTGTGAAATGCATTGGAGGAGCTAACAGACACATGAGCTGATGTGGCAGTTAGGATGACTTTTGCAGGCTTTTGAAGGAAGGGGCTTTTACTGTTTCAGGTTTTTTCTTTTGGTCATTTTTGTTTTATGTGTATAGGTGTTTTGCTGGTATGTATGTCTGTGAACCATATGTGTACAGTGCTTGCAGAGGCCAGAAGAGGACATTGGATACCCTGAAACTGGAGTTATAGATGGTTGTTAGCTGCCATTTAGGTGCTGGGAATTGAACCTGTGTCCTCTGGAAGAGCAGTCAGTGCTTTTAACCACTAAGCAATCTCTACAGCTCTTTGATCATGTTTTTAAAAATAAAAATATTAAATATATTGGCCTTCAAGTCTCACTGTCAAGAAGCTTATACTCAAACCTCATTGTCTTGTTTTCATGGTATCCTTGTAATACTGTTTTTTTAAATTGCAAGATATATGCTAAAAAAAAAATGTTTTGTTTATTCCAGGGGCTACGTTAAGTATGAGACCTGCCCCTATTCCAATAGAGGACCCTGAATGGAGACAAACACCTCCTCCAGTCTCTGCCACACCTGGAACCTTCCGACTCCGGCGAGGGAGTAGATTTACCTGGAGAAAGGAGTGCCTAGCTGTTATGGAAAGGTACTTCTCCTATTGCTGGGAAATGCTTCCCAGACCAGTTTCATTTCCAACAAGTAATCTGAGGTTCAGATTCTAGCTCTACGGATATTATAGACTTTTAGAATTGTTGAAATAGGAGAACTCACAAAGTTGAGGTAAGCATTTATTGGCCTATTTGACTTACATAAAGTTTAATTTTGTCATCGGTAGCATAACAGTCTTTAGAGTTAATATTTTTAAATGTATATCTTTCTATTGTTTTGAAAAAACACTGTGAAGTCTTTATTTTCATCAGTGTTGAACTGTAAAGGAGAGCTCTGAGACTCACTTTTCTGCAACAGGGGGATGATCTTAAAAGATGGGTCTCCAAAACTTTAACAAAACCCGATCCATGTCTGGTTTCAACACTTTTTGGCAGTTTCATTTTCCCCATCTTTTATAACACATTGCTGTATTTAGTATATATTCTAATTGTCCTTTAAGTACCCTTCCACACACACTCCTTGCATAAGTGATATCTATAGGACTCTGACTTGGTGGAGAGGCTGACAGACAGGCAGCAGGGTCATTCTTTTTGCCATCTCTCTTTCACCTACTTCATTGCTGTTTCCCAGTACATTGACACCACTGCCTGAATGAGGACAAGCTTTGCAGTGTTGAAGTTCAAATGATATAAGTGAAGTGAATAGGTAGCCAAAGTGGGGCTGTCAGTTGTCCATGGCTGTGAAGTTCTCTCTCTCATAATCGTGAACCTGTTTTTTCCTGATTGATTGAAGTGAGCAGGGGAGACTCATGCTCTTGGAAAATGACTGCAGTCTGCTCCTTTTCCCTCATCTGGAAGTCTGGTTCTTTCTGAAAGTTTGTTCAGATTTTCCACATAGAAGATAGGAATGAAAATAATGCCGACCTTCAATTATTCACAGCATTATGTATTTTCCTCTGGGTACATGATAAATTTTGATATTTTTTGTGCCTAGTATGGGTTCTAATTATACTGATTATAAGAGTCAGTTAAATTTTTCATTAAGATATTAAAGTACATTTATTACATAAAGTCAGTATGAGAAAGGATTAAACATTGAGACCATGAAAACAGTGGATTACATTCTCTCTTTAGGAATTGAACCTCAGGGACTCAGAGACTAGATTTCCCTTTACTTCTGAATTTTTCTTTCAAGGCAGCCACATCTATTCATGAATCACACTGACTAATTTTAGACAAAAAAATACACAACATTTTATCTTTTTGTAGGGTTCCTATTTAGTTCTAACATACTATTAGTCTCAATTTTAATTAATGAATATCTTCACCTAGGACTTAGTTTCTTCTGGCTTCATTTCATCTTAACTGGCACAACTAGAGAGGGTGTGGCTCAGGCCTGAGTTCTCAGAAATGCTGAAAGCCTTTCAAAGCAGTGAGTATCAATTGTCTAAATGATCTGCATCCTCCAAAAATGGAGATTTGTATTCTCAGAAGTGGAACATGAAATCTCCTGGCCTTAGAGTAGCGTATCACACTTTTTGGCTAGACTGAATGTTTGAATAAATACATAGCCCAGCCAAGTAAGCCTTATTCAGATATGTTGGTATAAAACAAAAGTAAAAACTATTCCATTCCTCACTCCATACAGGAAGATAAATTTCAAATCAATTAGGGAAGTGAATTCATAATACATAGAAGAAGAAAACATAGGGTATGGTATCTCTTCATAGAAGAAATCTTCTGGAAATGGGAGCGCTGTTTCCTAACTGAGCCTCCTAATTAAAAAGCAGAAAGGAAATGATGGATAGATATAAATGGAAAGAACTGCTGGGGTAAAACTAAGCAAAGTAGTAAAATAAATTGGAATGAAACATTTGCAACTTTTATCGCCCTTAATATGTAAAGAATTTCTAAATGAGATAAGACCAACAACTCTACAGAAAGATGGACTAACGGGAGTGGCACAGAAATAATGCAGAAGCCTTTTAAGCACATACAGAAGTACTAAAGTTATTGTTGTTCTTGTTTGGGCTTTCTTGAGACAGTCTCACTTTAGCCCTGGCTAGCCTTCAACACATGGCAGTCCTCCAGTGCCAGCCTCCAGGTGCTGAATTTACAGATGTAAACCACTGCATCTCAGCCAAGATACTAACCTTGAATCAAGAGTGACTCAAATTCAAACTCTGTTGAGATACCATTCTTCACTTGTCCCACAGCAAAAATCACCAGGTTTGGTCAAGTTTTCTCTTGATTAGGATCTAGAGAAATGGCGTTCCGATCCATTATTATGGAAATGCAAAATGGAGCAGCTTCCATGGAAGAGAGCTAGGCAGTGTCAGGGGCCATTACTAATGGATTTGCCCTTTGCAACAACATTCCTGAATGTTTTTTCCAGAAACTTATACTGGAATATATACTGTCAAAGATATGCTGACAACAAAGAACACTGTCATCTAGTATCAGAACACTGACTACAGCCTGAATGTTGTCAGTAATGGTCTGGATGAATAAGTATAGAAACCAAAAAGGCCATTGACATGACTCAGCAGGTAAAACACTTGCTGTGCAAGCCTGGCACCCTGAGTTCAATCCCCGGAACCTACATAAAGGTGGAAGGAAAGAGCCATCTCCACAAAGTTGTCGTATGACCTCCACATACAAGTGTAAATGCCCTTAAAACATAGAAACAAACAAAAAATAACTTTATTGAGATAGAGCTCCCTTGTTGAAAGTGTATATTTTAAAGCCCTGAATGTATCTATAGTCACAAAACTATTACCACATTTACTTTAATTATGCCCCCAGAATCTTGGTGTCTAGCAGAAGTTACTCTCCTTTTCAATACTGTGTAAACATTATTCTTTGTACAAATTTACCTGCTGTGGACATTTTAATATTATAGGAAGCCAGATTAGGAGGCTGTTAGAATAACCTGGTCCTAAGTAATAAGGGCCTAAATTATAGTAAAAAGATAAAGGAATAAGACATGAATAGAAGGCACAGCTATCAGAAAGGAATTTGAAGGAATGGCAGCAGCAGGAGCATAAAAGAGGTCGGGGCACTCACCAAGGGGACAGTGTCTGCACCCTTAGAAAATGGATTGGCCTTGGAAGAATCTTTCAGTATCCCTAGACTCCAGTTCTTATTGATAAGATGAAGATTTAGGTGTAATGATAGAATAAAGGAAGATGAACTTCAGAATTAGATTCTAGCCACTCACCCAACCCTCCTAGTGAATTGTTGGGTGTAGAGCCTTGGTAAGTTGATGGAGATGAATATGAAGCAGTAGTAGAATAGTTATTGCTGAGAGTGTTTGTTTTCAGAGTAAGCCTATTCCGGACAATAGGAAGCATGAAGTTACCTGGCATGGCTCTCAGAAAGTCATCATGGCATTAGACATGGGAGTGCCATCGTGAAGTTATTTTCAGCTCAAGCCTCGGGTACAGGTGATGTCTGGTTACATCTTTCAACTTACACAGTTTCTACCTTTTTCCCCCAGCTAAATGTAGCTAGGGGAAAAAAAACCCAACTCTTAAAACCCTGCTGATGTACCTGATTTAAAATTCATGGCCATGAGCATCAAGTAGCTCTTCAGTTCTGTCAAGCACTCACACTGCCTTCCTGGCTCGCCCTTTCCTCTTTCTTAAAATTATTTTACACTTTGTTTTCTCTCTGAAAACACCTCAACCTCCTTCTCTTGTGGTGACCTTATTCACATTTTCCTGATAAAAGCAAAGCACTGACAGGAGACTGTCCAAACAACAGCCTGATAGCATGTGCAGAGACTGTGCGTGTGTAGTTTCCTATGCCTTACCACCCAAAGCACTTCAGTGATGTATTTTCCCAGTACTTATCAGAGCGTTGTGCTTACCGTAGACGGTCATGATGTTAACACATTATAAACATTGCTCTTTTTCTTTGCTGACCTCTTGCATTCTCTATCCTATGTACATGACTTTTCCAGTAGTAACTCCCAGAAACATTGATTATCACAAGGGGCAATATTATGTGGTTCTATTTATAGAAATACCCAGAATAATCAAATCTGTAGAAAAAGAACAGCTGAAGAGCGCATTGCTTTTATGAATATACCAAGAGCACACTTCAGAATGCAAACTGCTCCACAAGTGAGTCCACAAACTACACATAGAAAGGGATACACCATTAGGAGCATCCCCTCCACAAACTACACATAGAAAGGGGTACACCATTAGGAGCATCCCCTCCACAAACTACACATAGAAAGGGGTACACCATTAGGAGCATCCCCTCCACAAACTACACATAGAAAGGGATACACCATTAGGAGCATCCCCTCCACAAACTACACATAGAAAGGGGTACACCATTAGGAGCATCCCCTGTCTACTCTCCACAGTTGATCCCCATTGCCACCCTTTCCAAATGAGGCAGCCAAGGCTCAGGGGTTTAGATGACTTGCTAAGGCCATACAGTCCAGTGAACAGCTGAATGACATGCGTCTCTCTAGACAGTGCTTATTGCATGCAAGTCCTGACCCTTGAAAAGAAAGCCATTTTCTTCTGGGTGTATTCAGTGCTCATAAAGTAGCACATAAAGTAGGCCTTGGTTAGCCCTGGATTAACATACCTTTTAGCCTTCTGTTTGGCTAAGAACATATAAGGGGTTTTATAGGAAAAGATGTAGCACAAACATTAAGAAAATAATTGATGTTGGGCCATAGGAACATAAGGAATCAAGGTTTATTCTATCTCTGTAGGTTGGTCATGTTTCCTATTTAGAACAGTATTTGTTGTCTTAAAGAAGATTTGAGTATTTTAATAGAGAATTTAGAATGACATTATTGGATAATCTTAGATCAGTTACTTATTAAACTTTTGCTATATATTAGCACTAAGCTAGACTTACCTCAGTGGTTTATATTTTCACAAGATGGAAAACATTAACTATGTTGCACACTTGAAAGGTCTACATCTGCAGATAATATGAGACACATACTGGGATTTCCATTCCAGAAACCTGCCCCTTCACTTATTCAGTCAATCAACTGCTTCTTGGTCATGAGGCAGTATCTGACAGAGAGCTTAGAGACGGTCACAGTGGAAGAAGGTCATGAGCAGGCTGGATCTGAATTCTGGGAGGATTGCAGCCAGGCCTCCCAGTGTACTCTTCCCTATGCATCTGTCGGGAATCTGGCCTTGGTGTTCCTTTAGCTTTGGAAACAAGTGTTTCCAAAGTGTGACTGGAATGCAGAGAATGAAACCTGGCTATTGCTCCTACCCGTTTCATTTCAAGGGAGAAAGGTAAATGAAGCCTGGAAATCAGGCCACAGGCTCTTAACCCAGTTAGGTAAGATGGGGAGAAAGCAACAACTTGGGGAAGCCTTGACCAGACTCAGGGATAAATGTGAGAGGCCTGGCATTCTCAGGTTGATGCAGTGACTGGTCACCAGCTCTGGAGTCGGAGGTGTGAGAAAGTTACTTATGCTGTTACTTCTAGTCGAGTGATTGACCGCCTGTACGTCATCGTGTCCAAGAAGATACAAATGAATGTGTCTGTGCACTTGGAGTTCTACCGCGTGTTTGGTTGTTCTTCTTGACCAGAATGCCTATAGTATGCTTTTGTTCTTGGGTGGTTTTTGTCATGGTCCTCTTCTTTAAGTCATAGGAAAAAAGACCAATGTAGAGCCCTGGAATTATAAGGAAAACGGTTTTTGTTCTTTTGACCTTTGAACTTAACAAAACAACTTTAAGAAGTTAATCCAAAATATTCTCCCCAGAAGCCAAGGAAGCAACACTGAACACAAGCCTGAGAGCGAGTGTCTCCTTCCCCCAAAATTCAAGTATCCAAAAATAGGTTCTTAGAATAACTGCTGTCGTGAGCGAAAATAGCATTGCAGCCACAGTACTATGGCAAACACAAATTAAATCAAAGCACTAAACTTGGTGTCCCTGCCCTTAACCTGATGTGCGTATAATCTGCGTTTGAGACGTGTCTGACACACAGATGCATTTCATACAAGTGTCTTATTGCTTCGTGGGAGAATTAGTATGGAAGAGATGAATCGGCTTATAAAGCATGTTTCTAGATGCTGTTTGAGGGGTCTGTAATTTAATTCCCTTGGTCTTCAGCATTTTGGAATTCTTCCCAGGACAGTTTGTGTTAATGCTTGGATTTTGGTGTCAGTCTCATTCCTGTGTCTTTTTACTTGTAGTTTTGGTGAATTCCTTGCTGGAGGATTCAGGAGAGCCATATTTGCAGAAACTAAGCTCTAGTGCAGGCTGGCGTGGCCTGGGTACTGTGAGCAGAGTCATCCCTGACTGGGCTCTGTCAGAAGATCATTTTCCAAAGATTTAATTTTATGCATCTCCTGATAGTTTGTTAATGCCTTCTTCAGCAATAGTCTTATAGAGATAGTCCCTCAATTTCGGTGTTTACAGGTATAGGATAATGAAATATCCTGAGAGTGTTATGATCTCTCATAACAAAGAGTGGCAAACAAAGTCATTGTTCACCTCCCAGCCACTTCATCAAGGTCGTTAGAGTTACTTATTTCTTATAAAATGAGAAAACTGCAAACTCATGTCTAAATAGTAACTTAGAAAAAACTGCTTTCTCTTATTTTTCTTTTCATCCCTAAAACTTTCTTTACAGTCCCAAGAATATTTTGTTTTCTTCTGTATTATATTGTTGCTGAATTGAGTGAG
Organism: Ondatra zibethicus; assembly: GCA_004026605.1. NCBI lineage: Eukaryota > Metazoa > Chordata > Mammalia > Rodentia > Cricetidae > Ondatra > Ondatra zibethicus. The sequence goes on from PVIU01000537.1 coordinate 91,037, forward strand.
CCTGCTAAGGAAAGTACCCCTTAGCTCCTGGATCTCAGGCAAGTTAGTAGCATTGAGAAAAAAATGGAGTGTGTTTTTTAGCTCTTTACATTTAAGTGTGATTGCTTATTACAAGTGTCTAAGTCAGTAATGGTGAATTTATTAAGTGGAATGCCACAGCAAAGGACAGATATGACTTAGTAAACTTGAGGGAAGATGTAGATGGCATGATGTGAAGCAGTTACGTTTTCATAATAAAACATAAGGCAAGGAGGAGTCATGGTGACTCAAGCCTATCAGGCCAGCACTCAGGAAGCTGAGGCAGGAGGATCACCTATGAGTTTGAAGCCAGACTGGAAAGAATAATGAATTCCAGCCTAGCTGGACTGCTGGGTGAGTCTCTGAGAAACTGATAGGAATGAGTGATAGTACAATAAAGCAACAGAAACAAGTGTACAGAGATGAAGATTGAGAGACATAATACAACCTAAATTATTTGCTTTAAATGTTGGTGTTGTGTTTTTGTGTTCTTTTCTTTTTGTTTAATAGCTGATGATATAGTGATTAAGAACACATTGTTGTAGGTACCCTTAGGCGAGCCACTTGCCAAATGTAACGACTGTGGGGCTAGGCAGATGGTTCCGTGGTTAAAAGCTGCTCTTCCAGAGGAATGAAGTTCCATTCTTAGCACCCACATGGCAGCTCACAACTGTCCATAACCTCCAGTCCAAGGGGAGCCACCCTCTTCAGGCTTCTGCAGCACCGGGCACAAATATGGTATACAGGCATATGTACAGCGCCGGGCACAAATATGGTACACAGGCATATGTGCAGCACCGGGCACAAATATGGTACACAGGCATATGTGCAGCACCGGGCACAAATATGGTACACAGGCATATGTGCAGCACTGGGCACAAATATGGTACACAGGCATATGTACAGCGCCGGGCACAAATATGGTACACAGGCATATGTACAGCATCGGGCACAAATATGGTACACAGGCATATGTGCAGTGCCGGGCACAAATATGGTACACAGGCATATGTACAGGCAAAACAGCCCTACATATAAAAAGAAAAAGAAAAAAAATGATACTTATCTGTAGAAGTGCTGTGATTTCATGACTATGTTTACATGGCATACATGCCATGTGATTAATAGTTTATAATCTTCCTTTCACTACATGTTCAAGATTTTAAAAAAAAAATAGAGTCAATGAGATGGCTCTGTGATCTCAGGCCCCTATCACCAAGCCTAATAACCTGAGTTAAGTCCCTGGTAGTCGCATGTTGAAAGGGAAGAACTGACTCATGTAGGTTGACCTCTGACCTCTGCATGCACCTCCTCCCCCAAAATAAGTGAATAAAATCTAGATAACAATAATAATATATATTAATAACTTTCATGGTGTTGTGGTTTGAATAAAAATGGTCCTCATTGGCCCATAGTGAGTGGCTATTAGGAGGTGTGGTCTTGCTGGAGGAATTGTGTCACTGGGGGCAGGCTTTGAAGTCTCAGATGTTCAAACCACGCCCAGTGTGGCTTTTGTGGCTTTCATTTCCTGCTGCATGTGTGTCTGGATGTAGAACTCTCAGCTCCTTCTCCAGTACCAAGTCTGCCTGCATGCTGCTATGCTTCCTGCCATGATGATGATGGACTAAACCTCTGAACTGTAAGCCAGCCCCAACTAAATGCTTTCCTTTATAAGAGTTGCCATGGTCATGGCATCTCTCACAGCAATAGAACCTTAACATAGAGTACTTTTGTTGAATTGGAAATTTCTGAAGTTACCACTTTTCATATTTCTCAATCAATTAAAGTCTGCTTCGCCTTTCTTTTAAAATGAAAACAATCCAAACAAGACATAGCAGTGCCTACAGGTTGTCCCAGGTGCTTGTCACACTGGGACAAGAAGGTCACCTGATTCCAGAGTTCAAAGTCAGCCTGGGAAACAGAGACTTCTTTTTTTTTTTGGAGGAATGTGGGAGGTAGCCATTCACTTTTCTCTGTGGAACACTACATAGTGCTGAGGCATATTGAAAAGCTCTGGTCCTGTAGGAGAAGTGGATGATGGGTGGGGTCCAGGCTACCCTCACACAAGAGACTGGCAGTCAGACCAGTGGGTTGCATAAAGTAACGTCAGGAGAGGAGACACTGCAGAAACACAGAAGCTGCTTGCTGTGGTTGTGACAGGATGTTTCAGTGGGTTAAGTGGAGGCAGGACATGCCAGTAGCAGGAGTGACATGCTGTGAGCATGCGTTCACTCGGGCTAGAGTGGCGAGGGATCTTGCATCCCATAAGCTTGGCTGTCTCTGCATTTTGATTTGCATCCATGCCACAGTGAGTTCTCTAATCATATTCTTTTTCATTATCCATCTTCCAAGTTGTCTGTGCTGCCACTTTCTTCCCACATATAAACAAAGTGGAGTGGTTTTGCTTTTTCAGTGCCAGTTATCCAAGATTATGGTTTGAGTAGGGATGATTTATAGGACAGCATAGGAAGTGAAAGATTGAAACTAGTTAGCAGTCTTCCCAGACTTCCTTTCTAAAGCCAGAGCCTGACTAGACTCCCTTTTCTAGACATGAAAATAAGTAACTTGCCATCCCAGCCACACTGACTCTTTCAAATCTTCTGATCCCCCCCCCAATATTATAAAGGACATTGTTATAAAAATTACAAAATTCAGTTTTCTCACTGACTTGGTGTTAAGGTGCATTGTCAGGATGGAGTTACAGACACTGTCATTGCCAGAGAGAATTACCCCCATTTGCTCAGGTGTTTTACCTGCCTCTTCAGCGGCATGTTTTATGTGCTCCAGGCAAGCATTTTGTTAGAGCCAGCAGGCATATGAGGTACATGGTGAAGGCTAATGTTCTAAGTGTAGCTTGAGTATGATTGAATGAGTATGTAAGAAGACCCCAAACTTTAGCAGAGTCACAGACTGTTATCCCAGGTCTGCTCCTCCAAACCTGTCAGGCTCAGAGGAGGGACAGAATAGTACAGTATTTTGTTCAAAATTTTAGGGCTTTAGTTCAATTAAGAGCTAAGTAATAATGGGAAGATTTAAAGGTCCCACTTAAAATGACTCAGAAATCACTTGTTTTCCTTCACCCATAAATGTTCTATGCTGGCGGAGTTGAAGCTCCTGAACTCTGCTCTGTAGTAAATGAGAATTAAGGCACATGCCCTCTGCCTCCCTGAGATGGTTTTGCCATCAGCTGGTCCTCCCCACCTCCCTTCTGATGTTATCACTGTTCTAGAATAGGAAATGCTGGGGAATAAACTATACATTTTGGAATTAATAGGTACTGGAAGTTGAATTTTAAGTTGAGTTTCTCCTCTTTCTTACCCTTGCCGAATACTCGAGTGGAACGTGATGAGCTGCACCTCCTGTACCTCTGCAAAGAGAAGGAAGTTCTTAGCATTTATATGAGACAGCAGGAGCCTGGACATGACCTCATTTCAATCCATTAGACTATTTGAGGAAAAAAACAACAAAACTTTGCCACTTATTGACGAGTAAAGTTATCCCAATCCATTTCTCATAGCCAATAAGAAGATGAACTGTCCTTAAATGCATTTTAAAATTGGCAAATTATACTTCCTGGTTCCTTTCTGGTCAAACAGAAATAGCTAAAAGAGAAATTATCATGATGCTTTTGAGGTGGATTAAAAGTTTTCCCTGTTCTCTTGTGGATGCTTTGCTAGCAGTTGTTATTTTTAACAATGTTTGAACCCCTGTTTCTCAATAGCTCTTGAGCCAATTAAGTAGAACAGACAACCCCATGCTCCTCGTGCCATCCTGTAGCCGTAGTCTACAAGGACACGAAACACAGTTCATACCATATTAACGAGTCATTGTGAGATATAATGGCTTCATAAGAACCCGAACTTTAGATGTGTGAAAACTAATTGAACTTGTTGCACAAGTTCTAATTGGTCTTAATAATAAAAACCCGGAGCCAGATAATCAGGGTAAATGCTGAAAGATCAGAGAGACAAAGGAGCAAACCACAGCCAACTCTGACCTTGCTAACTCCTCAGCTGAAAAAGGGCTGAGCTCCCGTCTCCTCCCAGCCATGTCACTTCCTGTCTTCCAGACCTCTGTGGTTAACTAGTGTCACTTCCTGTCTGACCTCTGTGGTTAACTAGTGGCTAGCTCTGCCCTCTGATCTTCAGACAAGCTTTATTTGTTAGAGCACAAACAAAATATCACCACATGAACTTACTGAAAATTCTGTGGGAAACGAGTGAGTGAGCTTCTTCTTAAGGTTCAGATATGCCAGTTTCTACCTTGTGTAAGTCCTGTGGTAGATACTAGGGGACACTATATCATCAGCAGGATCAAAGGAGGTCCTGGCTCTTGTTAACAGTGAGGGAAAAGTTGTTAGGTCCTAAGATCACAGCTTACATAAGACCTTGCTCGTGAGCGTGGTAGGAGAGGAACTTGTGAGTCAGTGTTCTACATGACTGTCTTTTGGTTGAGGAAACTTGAATGTATTGCTAAGTGTCATGGTACAAAATCCCTGGATGTGCTCTTTAAACTATACTTGGAAGAAGATCTGTGTACCATAGCAGGCCTGGTCATGATACAGTGCCTCCTACAAATTATTCTGTTCCATTGCTTTGGTGACATGCCAGTGGTTAAGAACACTACCTGATCTTCCAAAGGTCCTGAGTTCAATTCCCAGCAACCACATGGTGGCTCACAACCATCTGTAATGAGATCTGGCGCCCTCTTGTGGAAGAGGTCAGTCGTCCTCATCAACTTAGACCATGAAACCCAGTATGGACAAGTTCAATAGAGCCGCCATATATGGACTCTCCATGCATGCTTCAGCATTGCTGGGGCATAGATTTCATTTTCATTCATACATTAAAAGTTCAGACTAGAGTTGTAAAGGTGGCTCAGCTCTTGCTGAAGACCTGGGTTTGATTCCCAGCTCACAGCCACCTCTAAATCCAGTTCCACCTGATCAGACTTCCTCTTCTGACCTCCACTGGTACTACACACATACATGTAAAATAAGATAAATGAATATATTTTTCAAAAGCCCAGACTCTGTTTTCAATCATTTTTCTGACTGGTCAACAAAAGAGCCTTTCTATTTAGTTATTACTTGGAAGTTTACTAACCTTGTATACAGTTGCTCACAGCCTTTTAGCTGTGGCATTGAGTAGTAACGTGTTCCATCAGGTATTATCAGAATTAATTTGGCGTTTTTTTTTTTTAAGACAGAATCTCCTTACAATAGCCCAGGCTGTCTTGAAACGAACTGGTTTGTTGCCCAGGATGGCTTCAAAATTAGAGATCCACCTGCCTCTGCTTCCTGAGAGCTAGGATTTAAGCAGTGCTCTACCACAACCTGTCTTTTGTTGTTGTTTTTAAGAAAAAAGGGTTTTTTGGGGGGGGGGTTGTTTGGTTTTTTATTTTGTTTTGTTTGAGATAAAGTTCTTTGTAATTATTAGCCTTTTAAAAGGTTGCTGAAGGTCCATTACCTACACTCTGATAGTTTGACTATCACTGAAAATGGTTATGAACCCAAGACACAGGAAGTGGAAAGCTAGGCTTCAGGAAGTATTGGGGAACTGCAGACCAGTGCATCCCTATTCTTTCTTCACTCAATCTTGGCCAAAGGCTGAGACGTTATTGCAACCTCAATTCTTAAGGGTTTATGTACTTGGTTTGCTACTTATTGAGATGAGAGAAAAACAAATAGATTGATCCCCAGGAAAACCAGTTCTCATTTTAATCTCAGACATTATCCTTTTGGCATGAATGTGCATTTTGCAAAAGCTTGGTATTGATCCTAAGGAAGAAAAAAAAAACATCCAGGAGACAATGAGTTGATCTGTATCAATCCTCTTTTGTTGATCTTTGTATTATGATACATAATTGGTCTGCCAAGTGTGAGAAACTTAATTCTGGATTACCTTCCAGTTCTCTCTTACAAACCTACTTCCTATCAGTAAAGCAGGACAGAAGCCAAAAGGTGCAGCCACAGCCTGGCTGTAGGTGAAGCAGATTGAAGAGGAACTCACCAGCCCCAATGCCCAAGAGTTTGTGAACTTTCAAAATGTCGCTTTCAGCTGACTTGCATTTCACTCACAATTGGTAGTTTCTCTAGAAAGTTTGTGGACAAGCAGACCAAAGCACCACCCTTTGGGCATAGCCTTCTCTTTATTGTTAGAGCAGAGAGGTGACCAAGTGCTTGGTAATTTCGTGAACTTCAGTCAAGCCGCTTGTCGCAGGCAAGTGCTCTTTCTTCATTGTTTTGTTTTGTTTTTGTTTTTAATTAATGTGGTGGGAACTTGCCAGGTTTACTATTTGTTTGGTTTTGTTGTTGGTTTTTCCAGAGAACTCCAGAAATATCTCTATCTATATTGACTTGGATGTAAAATGTCCCTTGGGTTCATATGTTTGAAACCCTGGGCCTCAGCTTCTGATGGTGTTCTGGAAAGCTGTGGAACTCTTAGGAGATAGGGCCAAACTGGAGGAAAGGGATTTCTGGGGAATGGGTTTTGGAGTGTATGATGTGGTGTAGCTTCCTGTCCTCCCTTTTGACTGGTCTCCTGGAATGTGAGCAGGCTCCCACCATGCTCTTCCACCATGCCAAACTACCATATCCCTCAAACCTCTTTCAGATAACCTATGACAGCAAAGAGAAAAGTGACCAATGCCTGGTTATCAGGGAGCAGGTGGTGCAGTGCCAGCAGTATGCTGCGAGTCCACTGAACATCTAAACATGGAATCTGCAATGAAGGGCTTTGCAACATGTAAACCTTGGAAGGCCACATTTTATACATGGTGTCCATAATTCCCAGCCTTGATGTTTTTTGTTTGTTTGTTTTGTTTTTGTTTTCAAACAAAAAAAAAGGGCATCTTGCTATCCTGATAAAGAGTTAGTTGGAAACCTGTACCTTCTAATGTCTGCAGAGGTATTGACGCATGTAGATTAAGTGAACCCCACTGTAGACACAGAGTGGTAATGTGTAATGATGGTTTAATCCTCTGCTGCCCAGGGAAGAAAGATGGGTCAGTGTTGTAGTTGTCCCCTGAGATTTCCTTTTTCAAGGAAGCAAAGCCCTTGGGTGAGATACAGCTGTGAACCTGCAGGTAGCATGGGTCCCTCATCAGGAACTCCTGTGAGATTAGCAGGACCGTGGGCTAGTTGATTCATCTTTGGGGGTTTGCGTAGCATATTTTAAACGAAATCAGAAACAGTTTCCTGTCTTTAGCTAACAATGGCCATTCCTGTTAGGACTTTGAGCAGATGAACTGAGTTAGGAAACCTGCGTTACAGGCCATGTGACCTTGAATAAGGCGGTTCTTTCTCCTTCCTGGCTCCATCTATGAAATTCACATTCTTACTCTAAGTAGAAGATGCTTATCTGCTGATGTTTCTTTCCAGCATAAAGGTCTGATTCCTTGTCAGGGTCTGCTCTACAGTCTCAACCGCATGCAATGGGCTGTGTTAGGACTTCTGTGGGCATTTATGAATGATTTGAAAATTTGTCTTCTTATGTCTTTGATCTGTCCATAGGCTGATACTAATTTTTCTGCTTAAACTCTTTATTTTCACAAGCTTTTCCCTTGTAAAACTTTTAAGATACTGCCAAGCTGTGAAAACAGACAGCTTTCTCTGGAACAGAACTCATTTATATTTTAGCTTTCCTCTTCACATACACCTTTTAAAAGGTTGATGTGGGGAGAGCCATTATTTATTTTGTTCTGCCTGTAGAATTAAAAATGAACCCATCTGTAAAAAGGCATTACTGTAGGATGATGGCTTTTGCTTGCCGTACTCTAGTGCATTTGCAAAACACTCTTAAATGTTGCTAAAAGGTATAAGACAAACTAAGAAACTTTATTGTTTAATAATAATTATATAAAATTCCGTTTCTCACATCATAAGATAGCATACTTTTCAAATATTGCATTTTGCATTATAAAGTTATTATATGATTAATATATAAATTGTGAGGAAATACAAGAAAATACAAAGCAGACAATCAAGCCCTTTTATGCTATCACTAGCTAGTAATCATTAATGCTTGCTGTGTTTTTCAGTTCTATCTCTGTATCTTATGTACATATCTTTTTAATCAGAAGAGACTTATATCGGCTGTGTAATTCAATATTATCTATCATTACATAACCTTTTAAAAATAATTTTATTATGACTGCTACCTTGAGAATATGTTGTAATTTATGGACATTTAAGTTAGCAACTGTCTTTCTCTTCTGGATCTAACTTTGGATAAGATCAAACGAATTCAGGAAATTATGGCCATAGTGGCCTTACTGCATAGCTGATTATGCCCACATTTGTATACATGATGGTGGCTGAAGTATATGGAGAAGCAGGTGGGTTGGATTTGAGAGAAGCCTGCTTACTTGCTTGTTTGCTGTTTTGTTCTCTTGCTTGCTTGTTTTGAGATAGCAAGTCACTGTGTAGCCCAGGCTAGCCTTAAACTGACATCCTCCTGCCTTCGCCTCCCAAGTTCTGGTAATTACAGGTGTGAGCAATCCCACCTGGCTTCAGCCTCAAACTCACAGCTGAATATGACCTTGAATTCCTTTTCTTCCTACCTCTACCTGGTGAGTGCAGGATTACCAGGCTGATTTCTACATGCCTGGCTCTTTCTGTATTTTTCTTGTTAGACATTTTATTTATCTTGCACTTAAATACATAGATCCTTTTGTGTTAACTTATTTAACTAGCTACTATTTATATGTGGGAAATTCTGATTTTTTAAAATGGTTTATATGTATTTACCATGTACAATATGAATTTTTATTTTTATTAGCATTTATTAATTTTGCAAAATAGTAGGTTTCATTATGACATTTCATACATATGTAATATGTATGAAATTTTTGATCATCTTCAATCCTTTGTTAACATATTCTGCTCCCTCCCAACTGCTTCCCTTCCATCACCAAGCCCTCTTTCTACTTCCATGCATTATCTCTATTGGCTTCTTCTTTTTCTTTAATTATATTGTTCCATGTGTATGTACATATAAATATATAAACAACAACCTGCTGAGTTCATTTAGCATTGCTCGCATGTGTATATTTTAGGGCTGACCATTGGTATTCGGTAACCAATTAGGGGCTCATTCCTGGGAAAAACTGGTTCTCCCGATCTCAGCAGTCATTGATAGCTTCTCACCTAGGGGTGGGGCCTTGTGAGATTTCCCCCTTCCATGTTGGCATGTCTACTGGTGTTGTCATTGTTTAGGTCTTGTTTGAGCTGCCATATTGTTGAGATTTCACAGATGCAGCTTCCATGTCATGTATAGAAGACACAGTCTCATAGCAGACAGTCTGGTCCTCTGTGGCACTTGCAGTCTCTCCACCCTTCATCATGGGTTTCCTGAGTCACATGTATAGGGGCTGTGTTGCAGATGTAGCAGGTGGGACTGGGCAACCCATCAGTTGTTCTCTGCTTTTTGACCGTGTGGCTTTCTGTAATGGTCTCTCCTGAAAAAAGAAGCTTCTTTCATGAGGAGTGAGAGCTACATTTATCTGTGGGTATAAGAGTAAGTACAGGGAAGGCAGAAAGTGATTATACTGGTTTGGTAAAGTAGCTGTAGTGGGTTCTGGGTTCTAGGGCTGTGTTGTCTCACCAGCCATGGGTAATTGGCTATGATTCCACTATCAGACATGAATTCCCTCCCACTAAATGGTCCTTACGGACAATTACATAGCTATTGGTTACCAACAAGATATAAGTGCCACTATTGTACCTTTGGGGCTACCTTGCCATTCTGATCATTGTTGTGGTTCACAGGTGTCTCAGCTGGGCAGGACTATTGATTGCTTTTCTACCATGGCAGTTTGCATAGTACTTTCCAGTACTATGAAGCGTAGTCTGCAGGGAGCATGCTTCTGGGACAGATCCAGCTCCTGAGTCCATAGGATCTTCAGCAAAAGGAACTTACTTCAGAGCCTGGGAAACAACTAAATTCAACTACAATAGCCTGAATTGTTTTGGGAGTTGCTTAAATTTACTGAACAACAACTTAAAAGAAAGGTTCTTATGCCTGGTTGTGTGTGTGTGTGTGTGTGTGTGTGTGTGTGTGTGTGTGTGTGTGTGTGTGTAGCACGTGTGTGTACACACACACACTTTTATATACATAAAAATATATAATTGTGGGTAAACATAAAATAGTGATTCCTTCATCCCTCTTCCGCAGTATTGTCCACAACTGCCACCACCATTCTCCCTTCATACTGCCTGCTTGCTATCTGCTGTTCCTTCTCACCTAGAAACTTCTTTAGTAAACAGTACTAGAAAGAAAATAGGACTCAAAGTCAGAAGACGTGATCTAGTTAGTTCTAGAATGCAGCTTATACTGTCCCATTTCAAATGACTAGTTAGCCATCTTCAAGACCCCTAACTGCCACAAGACCAGGCTCAGTGATGGAGTTGTATGCATAGCAGAGTTCTAGCTCTACCCTTCTCATTTCTCTCTGGCCCCAGACTGTTTCATGGAAACTTTTAAAGGCATGATCAGTCTTAGAAAAACTTTGATATCTTTGAAGGAAAGGTAGAATATCATTTAATGACCTGTAAGTGCATGGGAAAGTATTAGAGCCTGTAGCAGACAGATCCCTCCATTGGGAGGGCTTTCCATCTGTCATCTCTGCCTTTACCCCATCATATAGAAACAAAGAAATGAAAACATTTTAATTGTTTTATTGCTAAAGATCATTTCACACATAGGTGCTCTTAAATAGGAGGTAGGACAATTAAACTTCATAGCATGAAGGCTGTTTTAATGTTAATGTCTTCTGAAGAAACTCACACAGAATTGTGGGTAGTAGGAAAACAATCCTGAAAGCTTATTCTGGATAATTAACACAGCAAGATTGTAGACCTCTGCTGCAGAGGTAGCTTGCATGAAGACACAGGGGGAAATGTCTGTACATGGCTTTAGCTCTTCTTCGGGCTGGTCTCTGTCTCACTAAGACACAAAGGGAAGAATTCCCTGGCTTAAGTGTTCAGGGGCTGAAATATTACTGAAATGGAAGTGCTTCAAGGGCATTGCTATTTGTGCCCAGCTCATGGCTTCTCATCTCATGCACATTATTTTGCCACTTTTCATTCTAATTCTTTCCCATCATCATATAGCAAAACAGTCATTTGGCTTCCCTATGGGAGGCTATACACTGGTCACTCACTGATGATATCCTTAGTGATGCGCAGCATCCTCAAAATTTGCTGTCACTTTATGTTGTTACCCACAGGCATGTGCATACATTTCTCCCCCTTTTGTATATTTCAGAATGTCTAGGGCTGTAAGCATTTCCAATAGAAAGAAGAGTAAGGTTCCAGCATTTGATTTCAAGTCTCCTTTAGAAAGAATAACCAAGATCTCCTACAATAGAAATGTTCTTTTTTTGTTTTGTTTACAAAAAACGAAAAACAAAAAACAACTAAAAGTCTGAAAGTGCTCGGAGATGAATAATGAATCATTCTATAGGGTTGTCATAGGTCATGTGGGTACCACCCCAAAGGGTCCCACCTCCTCTATCTCCAAGCCTTACCCCGCATCATGTCTTCTCCTTAGTTACAGCCACAGCTACACACCTGGCTTCTGCTGCTCTACAAAAATAGCTTTGACCCTCAGATATCTCTACTTTAACCCATGCTCCAAGATACCTAAAGAGTTGTTTCCACTCTTCACAGTGTGGACTCAGTCTTTCCTCCACTCTGATCTGCTGTCTCATCTCAGGCACCATGCACTCAGCCTGGGTTGTGTTCCTTCCAGTCTCAGAATGCTGCAGGCTCCCTTAGGATTCCTTTACTCTGTCTCTCATTGTTTCATTGTGCCCAAACCTCTGCCCTGGAAGCTCTGCTCTCTCCTTGAGAGCCTGTACAACTGTCAGCTCTCATCTGCTACAGTAGTGCTATCTGTGCCTACAGCCACTGTACTTCCGTTGTAGTTCTCTGTTTACCTCCATCCGCTGTGACCACACTGGCAAGTTTTGTCTGGTTCATCTCTGCGCACCCTGATAGTCAGGTGGTAAGTAGAAACTAGGACTTTGTTTTGGGGTGATTAAGAAATTGTAGACATTAGCCTATGTGCTGACTTCCTTAATAGCCCAATTTGGTCACATATTACTAAAAAGAAACACTATTCTGATGTAATTATAGTCATCTATGTCTCCATTGCTAAAACCACCAGCATACCTGAAGGAGATAGTGTGGAGCCTGCTGGGACCCTGAAACTCTTTCTGCTTGAAGAAATTATGCTGGTTCCGCCAGAAACCTTGCTTGGAGCCTCTGCTTTCTGCTCACCCCAGATTCCTTTTTACATTCCTTAATCCATTTCTTACTCACATGTCTTATTCACACATTCGTTAGTCTTGTGCTATGACCAACCAGACTCCCTTTGTGAGTAATTAGAAACATGGTCATTTTCTTCTTTGATACTTCTCTTTTCTCTAAGCAAAATTCCCTCTCACTGAGCATCTAAGGGGAAGACCCAGGGCTTTTGTTACATAAGACTAGTCAATATGGTGCGATCCTAGATCTGTACCTTACTGCCCAAGGAGGGGATGAGATTCAAGTTCCTTATATATTTTTAGAGTCAATCCTTGTGGTAGCACGATAAATAAAAACCCAGAGACAGAAATTGGGGTTCAACCTGAAGGTGAGAAAAGCAAAATAGCCAGCCCTGACTCTTAGTTCAAAATGCTGCTCCTGCCTCCAGGAATCTCAGAATGAGACTGTGTGTGAGAGCTGTCTCCTCCTATTTTATATTCATCTCTAGTGCTGGGATTTAAGGCGTGTACCACTGCCACCCTGTTTCTATGGCAATCTAGTGTGGCTACTGGGATTAAAGCTGTGTGTCACCACTGTCTGGTTTGTAAGGCTGATTGGTGTGTCTGTTTTACTCTCTGAACTTCAGGCCAGCTTTATTTATTAAAATACATATGAAATATCACTACACTTTGTCAGACGTTTTCTCTGATTCTGTAGCTTGTCTCTTCAGTTTGCTGTTACTTCCTGTCATACTGGGGTCTTGTTCATTTGATGTTCCAGAGTACTTTAATTCCCCTTCTAGTGCTCTTTTGGCTTCAAGTCTTATATTTAATTTTTATTTGAATATTCTTTTAACTGGTGGTCTCCAGTTCATTCTTCTGCTTACAACAAAGGTTGTGTTAGACTGGATGGAAACAGTGGTTGCTAGCTAAGACCTAAGGTCCCCATGAAAAAGTGATGGGTGAGATCTGACCCATCATCACAGGCTTACCTCATCTCCTATTGAAGAAATGATAAGTGTTAGACATGAACAGATAATGGAATCTTACCAGATTTCCTTTGTGCACCCAGTGAGATGATCATACAGCTTTTGTCCCTTACACTATGGGAGCTGTGTCATGCTCAGGGATTTGTGCATGTTGAACCTCTTATTCCTGGGATGTCTCCAACTTGGTTGTGATGAATAGTCTTTTTAATGTGCTCCTAGATTCCATTTACAGGATGTTAACTGAAGGGGTTTTTTTTGTTGTTGTTGTTGTTTTTCTTTGTCATCTGTGGTCACTACGGTGTTCGGACAGTGCAAATCTTATATAATGAATTTAGAAAAACTCTCTTCAGATTTTGAAATGATTTATGAAGAATTAGTGTTAATTCTTTAAATGTTAGCCAGAGCTCAGCAGTGAGGTTAAGCAGAATATTTCTTAATTATAAACAATAGGGCTGGTGTTATGACTCAGCAGTTAAGAGCATTGGCTGCTCTTCCAGGGGATCCAGGCTCAGTTCCCAGCCCTAACATGACAGACAGCTCACAACCATCTGTAACTCTAGTTCCAGCGGATCCACGCCCTCTTCTGACCTCAGTGCACAGACATACATGTTGGACAAACATTCATACATATAATTTTTTTAAGAAAAAATAGCAACAGTTTTTTAAAAGAGGGGGAAACACTGCTTTTTCAAAAATATGGCTTAAATTATATGAATAAATTATCCTTTTCCTGAGGTCTTGATTTGAGAGAAGTTACTGGGGTCTCCTTACTCTGATCTTCATTGTATGCAGTTAAATCCTGGAAATACAGTGTAAAAGAGAGCTCTAAAACTTCGAGTTAATAGAAAACATTATGCTAGGAATAACTGAAAATTTTAATTTAGTTCCCAAAACCAGTATGGCATTTTTTTGTTAGTCACTGCACCACAATACTAATGCCTTCTACCTGATCCCAAGCCACTTTAGAGCATGAATTGTCTACAGAATTGTATTAATCATCAAACTGGTTCTTAATTATTTCAGTGTTTCCCCAAGGTCCTTTTGTTGTAAAAATGTGTTCATTCACTTCGAAAACCCTGCAGAGCATTCTGCGAAACACATTATGGAAGCCAGCCGTGTCAGCAGCATTTTATTTCCTGCTCTATGTGTTGTTCTTGCTCGGTAGAGGTAAAGGCCTCTGACAGCTATGTGTCTTCTGTGTTGGGCTTGGCCGTACACGCCTGTGACCCCAGCGCCTGAGACAGCTGAGGTGGAATATGGCCTGGGTTTCAGGTGCTTTTCTGTGGGTGAGGAGGAGGTACAAGATGGAAGATCTGTTAGGAAGGAGCAGATGAGTCCTATAGGACTCGGTTGGTAACGAAAATTCATTTCTCAGGCCATTGGTACTGGAGGAAGGCAAAAGGCAGGTGTTCTGGCAGGAGACAGGCACAGGCTTACTCTCTTTCTTACTTATATGGCAGCCACAGCACGACGGGGGTGGTGAGGCAATCCTGAGCCTCCATAGTAAACCTTTGAAAATATTTGAACTGATGTAACCTAAGTAATGTGTCAGGAATATGAATCAGTCATGGTCTTTCAGGTTATTTGGCCAAAGAGTTATAAGGTATACTTATATACTTAAATGGGACCTTAGGTCTTAGCAGCCACTGTTTTCCATCCAGTCTGACAAAGCCTTAATTGTAAGGCACACCTTACTGTACACGCCAGTGAGAGAGGAAAAAGCAAAACAATATTACCAGTTAGGAGATGTGTCCTGATTTCAAGGGTCACAGTAATGAAATGTGCATCATGAAATCAGAGAAATAAGATCTTTACATTGGTACAGAGAAAAGCTGAGAAATGCAAGAAAGAATTTGAGAAAATGAGAGGGAGAGAGGATACAATTAAGGACAAGTAGAGAAGTTGACCTTGAAAAGGAGATGATTTATGTTTTCTTGGCTATGGGAAAAGAAATGAATAATGACCTAGAGAAGTTTAGCAGTTCAGAAGCTAAAGAATCTAGCAAACCAATAACCGCGAAGGCAAGGTCATCTGCAGAATGAGTGACAATGGTGGCTTTGAGGGCTTGAGACTTCAAAGTGGAAAGATTTCAGAGGAATCATGAAAGAATTCCCATCAGAAACAAAGGGACGAGTTCAGATTGCAGAGGAAGGAAACCGCTTGGCACTGTTGTGTGGTGTTCGGGAACACTTGGTCCTCCAAGGAGGATGGCAATAAAAGGGAAGGTGCTGTGCAGCGGGAGATTTGCAGGGAGGATCACAGAACAGAAAACACATCAGTACAGTTCCCTTCCTCTCAGACAAGTTTGGCTTGTCTGTCATTTGGGCAAGAAGTAAGGGCTGCTACTAGATGTAATAAACATTTATTTTTTACTTAGGGGAGGAGAAACAATTACAGGATTAGTGATTGCTGGGAAGATGAAGGCTAAAGTTTGCAGAGATGTAGATCCGAAAGAGGCTGACTGGAGAATTCAGAATTTAAGGTCATGGAGGGAGAATTCAGAGTGGTATGTTTGGAGGCGTGTTCTCTTCCTATAAAATCATGTTTCTGTTGTATGAAAACCTTTGGTTTTCAGTGGATGGCCCTTCATTCCTAGAGGACAGAACAAGTGCATTGCCAGCTGTCCCCTCTCCCTCTAAAGAAGTGATCTCTTCGCACCATCCTATGAAGCCCGTGCTCTTAACACACTCTGCTCCTGTCGGTGCCCAGGGATCTCAGGGTCTCATCTGCCATCGTCCTTGACAGTGCCAGTCCTTAAGACCTAGCTCAGACTTCCCTGTGACATCTTTGCAGACTCCTCCCACAAGCATGACCACACAAATCCACACACTGGCACTCCAAGGACCATGCAGGAGGAGATGCTTACACTGAGGGAAACAGCAAGGAACCATGTAGAGTATGGTCAGAGACAAGGGTGGGAGTGCATGGTTGGGAGGCTTATGTTTTAGGAAAGTAGATGGAGAAGCGAGGCAACAGCTTTACCCAAACTGAAGTTGATGTATTGAGGGGCTCCGGCTGTGTTTCCGGCGCCGGGCCCCTTGTTCTGTCCCGGCTCCCGGTGTGTACCCGAAATAATTACACGGAAACTGTATTTATTGAAATACTGCCTGGCCCATTAGCTCTAGCCTCTTATTGGCTAACTCACATATTTGTTTAACCCATTTCTAATCATCTATGTGTCACCACGAGTCGTGGCTTACCGGCATGAGTCTAACCAGTGTCCATCTTGTACTGGAGAAGCATGGCGTCTGCTACACTGCCTTCTCTCTCACAGCATTCTGTTCTGTCTACTCCACCCACCTAAGGGCTGCCCTATCAAAAGGCCAAGGCAGTTTTCTTTATTTATTAATGGTAATCACAGCACACAGAGGGGACTCCCAAATCATCCCTGAGGACACTCCTACACCATGAAGTGAAGGTGTGCTGTCCATATAGAGACCTCGAGGGAGAAGAAGGCGGCGGGTCAGGCTTTTAGGAGGAGAGGGACCTCTAAGGCATTTGGCAATGAGTGGTCTTTCTGTCCTTGCTGGCTGGCTGATTTCCAGGGAAAGGAAGAAGATTTGGTAGGTACTAGAATCCAGTAAATGTCATCGCCTGATTGTCAGCTTCCAGGCTCAAGGCATGAAAGCTCTCTTTCTCTGTAAGTTCATAGATGTCAGAAAAAGTAGCACTAATAATGGCATTCTGTATCCGCCTACATTTTATGAGTCTGCTCAGTCCAACAACAGATTTAGCAAGCCTCATGTTTTAACTATTGTTGAGCCAAAGTAATATCTAATTCCTAATGTACAAAAATGAAACACATAAGTATCCCTTGAAGCCCCTTCTTCAACAGTTGAGTGCTCAGTATTCTCAGCCTGATGTGTGTTCTCCTCTTTACCCATGTGAACCAGCACACATGCAGACAGGAGCCTTCTAATTCATAGCATTTGTGCTTGTACATTATTTTGCACATTGTTTTTCTCAATTAGGAATATGCTGTAAAAATCCATTCAGGTCAGTGGATAGAGTGCTAACTTATTTTTTTCCTAATTGTTTAAAAATAGTACAAGTATAAATACCCCATAATCTGTTCTGCCATACCTTGTTTGTGGATAATTGGTTAATTTTCAGTTTTTACTACTATTAAAAAAATGACCAAAATAGAAAAAGCTGTGCTGATACCAGTGCTTTACTAGCATGACTCTTGTGGCTCTGTGACTTTTGTCAGTCAGGCACACCAAAATAACTTGTAATGTTTCCCTGCATATGTCTGTTGTATATTGGTCGTACCCCTTACCTCCCTCCCCTCCCTTTTCTTCGCTTTCCCTTCCCATTATTCCTTTTGCTTCCCCCCGTTAGTTTGACTTCTGAGGTCATGTCATACACACATCCACAGTTGTATATAGCTGTATAAGATCTAAGAACCACCCACTCATGAGAACAGGCATGATATGTCTCTAAGACTAGCTTGATTCAGTTAACATGATCATCACCAGGTGCATTCATTAAAAAAGAACTTTCATCTTAGAGGAATCTTAAATGAAGCACAGCAGCGTGTAGCCACTAGTCACACAGGGTGATTTCAGTTAAGGAAAAGGCAAATCTACTCCTTTCGTTGTCTTCCTTTCAGGTGCACAGTAGGCACATAGGTAGTGGTTACCATAGCAACACTAGCGACTGTTTCTATCCACCAAAAAGTTCTTCCGGACATCCTGGACTATACCAAGTTACATCTTAAAGGAGACATTTTAATGAGCACATTTTGAAGTAAAATATGCCTTTGTTTTTTGCCCCTGCAGTTACTTCAATGAGAATCAATACCCAGATGAAGCAAAGAGAGAAGAGATTGCCAACGCTTGCAATGCAGTCATACAGAAGCCAGGTAAGGAGGTGAGCTCAGAGGGCAACGCTCAGTTACATTCAGTGGTCTGTACACTTCACCCTCCTACTGCAGGTCCCAGCCCAGTGTTCTCCAAACAGTACTCCTGATGTTAATGTGACGTGGATGAAGCAGTCAACACCATGACTCTCCATGAGACTTAGGCCCTGTTTTTAATTATGGATTTATTTGTTTTTAATTATGGATTTGTCCAAAATTTAACATAAATTTATCAATTCTGACATAATGGTAAAGTGTGAAAATTCAAGCACGTTTTGTTAATAAAAGTATGTAAAACCATTTTGTTCACCGTTGCTATAAAATTGTCTGAACTGTGTTCCTTTGTGGGGCAGCTTTTTGGAGTTGAACTCTACCTGCTTCCCACACTGGTATGGGTGACTTCTGCCTAACTAAGGGAACATGGTGTTTCCTTTTGAAGTCTCCTGTGGAGGTCCATAGCCACTCTGGCGCTTCCGTACTTGAGAGACTTGGCACAAGCAGCTAGTTTCCACGTGGCCACTTGTTTTGATGGCTTAAAGACTATGTGAATATCAGAGTTTTATACAGTGAGGGAGATTAATCTCCTTTATTTAGAAAGCCAGCTTCTAGTGATATTCGCCAGCACACTCAGCTCCACCCTTAGGTGAGGGGAGTCTGGGCCTTGAGTGCACAGGCCTGCAGTCCCTCTGGAAAACACACACAGATTAAAAGCTGAAAACAAGAGGCCAGAAGAAGAGGAGATAGCACAGACGGCTGCTTACAAGTTAGCATGGTATCTCCAAGAATTAACTGTGGGGACCAAGAGGACAGGAAATCTGAACTCTAACTTGAGAGGTACTGTATTCCAGAACAGTCACAATTGTGAATGGGTACATGGCCATTAGCCTTCAACACAACATGTATCTCCTATCGTATATAATATGTAACATATATCTTAAGATGCCAGAATGTTATATGTACACTTCCATAAAGAATAACATCCCTCTCAGTGCTGCTATTTCAATGGCACCTCTCCGGAACTAACATGGAAACTATGATTTGATCTGGAATCCTAGTAATGGACTTTGTGGATTATTTTAATATTGAGCATGTCTTCCTGAGTTGTGGCTAGCTGTGTATCCATTTATGTGTTTGTTGATGCAGTAATAATTTTAGTGGGTTCTTAGTACTAAGCAATGCTAAAAAAGATTCCACCCCATCTGTTATTTTGGCAATAAACAGAATCAAAAGCAACTTTTAGCAAAGAAATATTTCTTAAGAACAGTTCAATCTTGGATCCAGGATACAGATTATCTGATTTTGTTGCATGCATTCACAGGCAAAAAGCTGTCTGACCTGGAACGAGTTACCTCTCTGAAAGTTTATAATTGGTTTGCTAATAGACGGAAGGAGATCAAGAGGAGAGCCAATATCGGTAATGTATCAGAGAGACTGCCTTCTCTCATGAGAAGTTTAGAAATGAGATTAAGAGTGGCCAGTTTATGAGCTGCAGTTCTAAGTGATCCCAACACTTAGAGCTGTCAAGAAGCACCATTGCTTCTCTTCGTTGCATTTTTAATAGCAAGGTCAGTGTTACCTGCACTATTTTATTTATATTTTAATAACAACTTCGTTATTTATAGAGCTGATTGTTCTTAATGTTCTAGATTGTAGAATTAACCCCTGAGCAATGGGTTTCTCAAGTGACTCATATCAAGGATTTCTGTGGGGTCCTAAGAAAGGAACTGTGATGCACCCAGCCTGCTGGTTACTGCTACAGCTATGACCTAGACCCTGAGAAACATCTGCTCGGTAGCTGGAATAGAAGAGATTCAGCAGATAAGAAGCAAAAGTAGCAATAAAGGGCATATCAGAAATCTAACATCGGGTTTGGTCAGTTCACAGTGTATACTTATTGCTATATACTGTGCTGTATGCCATAAACAAACAGTTTCCACTGGCTCACAACAACTTAATAAGACTGGAAGATGGAAGACCATGTGAGAATGCCTGAGGGGAAAATGTGCGCTCAACTAAAAAAAGAAGAAAAGACAGGTTTTTGCCCTATTCAAAACTAGTAAAAGTGAGATTTGAGTGGATGAGATGAGAGTAAAAGATTCATTTAAGCTTCTGAAGTTGCATTTCAGGGCTGGGATGGTACAGTGACCAAAAGGACCTGGTTTTGATTCCCAACACCACAGGAAGTACAATTGCATTTCATTTGTAAATATGCTTCTTCCTGGTCAACCCAGTTCTCATTTGCTTTGTACAGCTGTTGACTTCATAAGTTTTATGAAGTACCCAACAGTCCAGGTTGGTAGTTTAATGTGTACAGAAGCCAGGCCTCTACCCTGAGCTACACAGAGTTGAATTTCTCCCATTTACAGATAATTAGAAACAGATTAGCTATGTTCTGACTTCCTCATGGTAAAAATCATGGTGCTGAGGCAGCAGATAATTTAGGGAGCTATTTGCTTTTTTCGAAGAAGCAGCAATCCTGGAGAGTCATGGGATAGACGTACAGAGTCCAGGAGGCCATTCCAACAGTGATGACGTGGACGGGAATGACTACTCCGAGCAGGTAGGTGGCTGAGCTGAGGCTTCTGGTTACAGAGTGGTGGGGCAGTATGGCAACTCAAGTCCGTGGGTATGGTCGTATGGGGAGGTGGGGAGAGCAGTTGGTGTCCCTCCACTCTGCTCCTGTATCTAGTTAGATTTTCATGTGGTAAGATTCTGTTGTCCTGTTAAATCTGTGAGTAATCTCTATCCACCCCATGGGTTTATTGTCACACAACAGGACACTTGGCAAGCACGCAATGGGGAGGAGGAGGAGGGAAGAAGTTCAGAGGGAGGCAGAGAAGCAGAGAAGGTAGAAGAAGAGAGGAGGATCTGACCCAAACAAGCAAGTTAACCACTTACCACACACACAGTGTCTGAGAAGCACTTAGGGGCACGCGGGCAGCGGTGGTGGTGCCTACATATGGACCATGCAGGGCACAACAGAAGGCCCCGCCCACTCCAGCCCCATTACAGTGGGAACTCTCATGCCCAGAGAAGTGGTTAACCAGAGTTTCTCTGGACATTGGCACACTCATCTTGTCATAAATGCAATACCTGCATGTCTTCTCACCTCATCCTGCTGTGTTCTGCATTGCCTGGGGAAAGTGTATTTAATTGTAGCCACTGCATGGAATAAGTCAATCACTACAAGTGGGGGAGTTCCCCCCACCCACAAACGTGTTGACAGATTTCATTAAAATTTTCTATAGGATCTAAGTTTCATTTCCATTTGAGAAATTCAAAGAACACACGGTTCCTTCCCTAGACTCTGGCAAGAAAGCATTTGCTCTTTCTTCTGGTGGTTTCCTTGTCCCTCAGTCTGCCATGCTCTTCATTCTCTCAGTGTCTCATTACCTCCTGCACCCCAGTACTCCAGAGGGGCACGTGAGTCTCTGCAGATTCCTTCTTCAATCCTAAAGGCTAAAATCCAAAGCCAGAAGGAAACAGTAGCAGCCATGTGTCCCAGAAGATCATCTGCCCCAAGAGAGTCGCTGCTCCAAGCACATCTCCACCCTTGGCTCAGGAGAGTGCTCTGTTTCTTTCTTGTCGAAAATCTTCCTGTTATTCTTCAGCTGACCCACATAGATGGATCATTTCCATCTTTTTTTGCAGATGCCCTGAGGGCAGCACATCCTATGCTTTTTCCCCCAAGGGACTTACCCTTTCCAAAGCTCTTTGGTACAGAATCCCCTGAAGATGTGACAGGTGAGAAACACCCCTTCTCTGTGTTAGCACTTTCAGTGCCCAGCACACACCCTGTAAGGACAGCTTCATTCACAACTTCCTTCCTCTGTTGTCTGGGTTTGGTTTGGTTTGGTTTTGGAACTTGCAATCAGTCTCCTGCCTCAGCTTGGAAATGCTGGAGTTACAGACATGGGCCACTAAGCCTGTCAGCAGGCTTTACTGTGTAATGTGTGTAGCTTGAAGGGTGGAGAGCTTCACTGAGCTCTAAATGGGACGCTGCACTTGTGACTTGTGTAACTGAGGACCCTCCCTGACTTGTAAGGTGTAGACGTCTGTACTTCTGCATTTTCTTTACTTGTCTCAGCAGTGACACCGTGGATTCCAGTAGCCACTCAGTAGCCTTGTGGATTTAGAAGTGCGCTAGTTTGGGCTCAGTGAATACTGTTGTGTCTGTGGCAAACAGAAAAACCCAAATTAATCACTTCAGGTTTGATCACCACTAGCAATTTTTTGATAGAATAAATAAATTCTCAGTGCAAAAAAGAACAAATCAAATCATTTTCGTCCTTTTTGTTGAGTCACAAAACCATTGGAAGTCTCTGGACCCATGTCCATTCAGTGTCTACTTAAATACAGTTCACTCCACCGTGAGATGCACTCGGCAGCTTCCTCCACAGATGCTTCTGTCCCCTGCACGGCACCCTGCATGCCTTTTGTGAGCTTGAGAATTGTTACCAGCCAACGAATAACATTCATTTCTTATTTCTACACATCTAGGATGACAGCACGAGCCATAGTGACCACCAAGATCCCATCTCACTAGCTGTGGAGATGGCAGCCGTCAACCACACTATCTTGGCATTGGCCCGGCAGGGAGCCAATGAGATCAAGACAGAGGCCCTGGATGATGACTGATCAGGGAGGATCACACAGTTACTTAGTTTAGACGTAGCACCTTAGCAGACTTTCCTCGGTCCTTAACATGTGTTCTTACAGTATAACTTACAGTTTCTTGTATGTCAGGTAGCCGTTAGGGTCTTGTTCTGTGAAGATGGCATGGTGCCCTCAGCCTTTGCATATACTCTCTCAGTATTAAAATCCCAGTAAGTAATAACCAACCAAACGTCCCTCTCCCAGCCCCTGAGGCTAAAGAAATCTTGCTGCTCTGTCTTAGCATTCCAAGAAAGTGCTTCCAGGTATATAGATAACCCTCAGTTCTCAGATACTAGGCTCTGTGTAAAATCTTGGGTACCTTTAGATTCATGTAACACTAGGCTGTATCCTGTTCCTGCCCCAAGACTGACAGGACGCAAGCTGAGGTAGTGGCACAGGACCGACAGACACCATCCAGGAAGTATCCACGGAGCGCAAGGAACACTAGAGCCCCGCCTCAGCCGGAGAGTCATTGATTTCAGCTGCAATAAGCCGTGCCTCCTAGTCACAGTGTGACTAGACTATACTTCTTTGGGTGCTGTGCTAAGAACGTCATTGGAATCCCAAGCTCAGACCGTGGTTAGTGTTAATATGCCCAACACAGGCATCCTCTCCTCTCACAAGCTGTGTGACTTGGTAGATAACATACTGCCTTCTGCCTTTGGGACCACGATCCTAAGACAAAAAAGACAAAAAGCCAAGTTCTGAAAAGCAGAACCCAGCTTGAGAGCATAGGGAAAGCATGAGCTGGATGTCGGATGGATGCTCAGCCCGGTGCTCAGAGCTGCACATTCCACAGCATGGCACCAGCGCCTGCCTGGGAAAGTGCTGGACACCATGGAAGTTGCTTTGTCTCCTCTTGGTGCCCCCTCCCTGCTACCAAACAAGTCTCTGAGGATAGAGCTGAGGTCAAGTGAGTGAAAGATCAGGCTTTGTACCCATCACCTGAAGCCTCCCAGAGTTGCTAGAACTCTCCTGGGGGACTGTGCTGCCTCGACTGTCACAGGTGCAGATCCTTGCCTAGCTAGGGGCAGAAAAAGCAGGGGACATTTACCACTTTTATCATGAGTGTGGGACACAGCAGGATGTGTCTGCTCTGTTCCCATTACTCTGTCCTTGTGGAGGTGTGAAAGCTATATTGCTATAGGCAATTTATTTAATAATTGGAAGCCATATTGATAATGGATGTGGTAATATTTGTAGTTTAATCTACTTTAAGCGGCAGTAACTAATGGAATTTTTTTCCTTGATCACATATGTAGCACTTTTGTTACTTTTTAAAGATATTTATATTTGATAAATCTTTTTTTCATTTTGAGAACTCAAAATACCAAACAGTGAACTTATGTTATAAAGTCACCCTGTGATCACCTTGTCATCTAGTAGCAAAATGATGAACTATTCATGCATCAAAGGAAATTACATCTGCTGGCCTTGTATGAAAATGATCCTGGCAACCTGATTAAATGACACACTGTCACTGTGGGCAAGAAGAAGCAGCCTTCAGTGTGTTGGCACAGTGTGTGTCTGAGAGAGGCTAAGTGTTTTCTGCCTCATCCCATCTCTCCTCTGTGTGTCCGACAAAGCCTTGTTTGGAGGGCAGTGTGGAGTGCGCCATTAAGCAGGGCTTCCGTCTTTTTGTCCATTACCAGAACCAGTTTTTAAGATAGAAAGTAGGTACTGTCTCCTTACCTCCTCCTTCACCAAATGTGTTTAACTTCAGAGCTGTTGAGAGAGAAGGGCACACTGACCCTGATTTTCCCCTTCTTGCTGGCCGGATACTCAGTATCCACAGCATTTAGCTGGTCTTACTGGGGCACACTCTGACTGGGTTATCCCTTTAGTTGTAAGTCTTAGTTACATGAATGTGAGGAGTCGTCTTTGAGGGGCCTGAGGATGCCACCCCACCTACGTCTGAGACTTTGAAGAGCACTAGGTAGGGCCTGCTCCTGCTCCTGTCCATGGATTTCAGGGGGAAACGTGTTTTTCCCAGCTCCAAAAACTGATGTAAAATGGAGCCATCTTCTCTTACTGTAGTACTTGAACCCACAAATTTAAGAGTAGCATTTCTTATTCTCAGGAACGAGCGCCCCACACCTACTTAGAATCTTCCATGGTTTATCTGATTTATTTTGTTTCACTTAGGAGATTGCATTGTCTTTCTTTCCTTTTGTTTACTCAGAGGAATATACCTATTGTGTCTTTCCATTGCGGTCGTGTTTTGTCTGCTCATTCTCAGTTGAATCAGAAAAAACAGGAGGGGGAACCATATTTTTCTGATGAGCCACATCTATGATTTACCATGAGGTTATTGTATCTGACGACTTTATGGTGCCGTTGCTCTTGTCATCTGTCCTCGCTCGCCTTTGCAAAGGAGCAGACTTCAGCTGTTCAGACAGCTCCAGTTTCTAAGGGAACTCTGACTGCAACAGAAAAGCAAAACGTTCTGTTGTCCTAAGACCTTTGAGAGAGAAAAATGCAGCAGGGGATACAGCTGAGGATAGAGCTGGCTGGTGCAGGCAGTTCCAGCTCTGTATGGCAGTGTGGTGGCACTGGGAGGGCACAGCTGCCACAGAGGCTGGTCCTGCTGCTGGAGAAACTGCCGCATGCCCACAGACTCACAGCCTTACACGGAACCTGCGCTTTCTGACCCACAGTGGGAATTTGCTTCTTTAGGAACAACAAGGTTCAAATCTACTATCAGGTGGTTTTCTGGGGGTCACCAGGTTCTACTTTTGTGCCCTGGTCGCTGAGCTCTTGGAATAGCCACAGAGCTGCCACATTCATTCTTCCTTTGGATGGGAAATCTTTCCTGAAGATTTTCCGGGTTTTAGGTATGGTATCAAATTGAAACTTAAGCGTCCCAGCTGAAAGGAAAAGAGCTGTGCTCTTGCTTGCCTGTCTCTGCTCTTACATCCTTCTGTACTTCTTGTGACCCTAGGGATCTCTGTCAGGAGTTGTGCCTTCCTGACCAATGAAGATGTTGGGGGGGGGCAGGCATTCAGAGAGTGTGCTGTGGTTTTATTTTTTTCAGGTACTTTGCGTTACTATTGCTGGGTAGGAAGGTAACTTCTCACCTTCTAGTACTTTACATGATGACCTGTTATCAGAGGACCATCTTAAGATATTCCTGCCTATCTGAAGACAATCGCAGCCAGCAGCAGAGGATAACCAGAAAGGGCAATACAGTGCTGTCCTGTGTGTAACTGTGCAGTGCCTTCAGAACCCAGAAGACACTTGAGCTCACAACAGCCAAGTTTGTGTTGAATACCACATAAGGCAGGCTACAGGCAGAGGGACCTGCATGGGGAGGCGGATAGCCCCTTGGTTCCGTTCACTCGAGCTGTGTAGGTGACCTTAGAAAGACATGAGTGAGTTGGAAGCCTGTTTGGACTACTGTACTCCACTCCAGAGCTCCAGTTCCTGGGAGGCTTATCATTCAGCCACACCTAGTTTTTAGGAGCAGATATCTGGATTTATTTTCGCCTTGCGGGGACAGCACACAGAGAGCTGTGACACAGTCATCTCAGCTCCCCAGCTTTAGGAATTCTTGCTTTAAATTCTTCTTGGATACAGTCATCAGGCACCAGCGATAGAGGACCCTGGTCCATCAGGATACTCCCGTCTCTCTTCATCCCTGACTGGCTCCTCTTCCTTCCATTTTGTGTCAGCACTGCATTTCTGTCTTGTGCTGATTTTCACGTGACATATTCTCTCATCTGATCACAAGCTTAATGGGTAGTGTTAGTCCACCTCCGAACTCGAACCCTCCTTCCTCTTTTGGGTAGCCAAAACTCCATTTGCCACACCTGTTTCCTTTGTGTACACACTGAGAATAATCCCCTTTCCACAATGACTTCTCTAGTCTGTTCTAAAAATGTTTCCTTCAAGTCCTTATTCTCTCTCTCACCCCAAAAAGGATTTGGTTAGAAGCAGCATCACCCACTCCATCCCTTTTTTGTTGTTGTTATTCGTTTGTTTGTGTTTTTCGAGACAGGGTTTCTCTGTGTAGCCCTGGATGTCCTAGAACTCACTCTGTAGACCAGGTTGGCACCAGCCTCTGCCCCCTGAGTGCTGAGATTAAGGGCAACATTCCCCAGGCAGTGGTGGGCTCACACCTTTAATCCCAGCCAGCACTTGGGAGGCAGAGGCAGGCGGACCTCTGAGAGTTCAAGACCAGCCTGGTCTACAGATCAAGTTCCAGGACAGGCATTATTGCTACTGAGAAACCCTGTCTCGAGAAGCAAACAAACAAAAAATCCTAAACATTCCAATTTAACTCAACTCTACTTTTATATTTTTTTCCTCTTGTTCAGAGAACAACCTGAATTTTTCCCATGAGCCTCACCAAGTTCCTAGGCAATAACTTTTCTTGTGGTCAGTGGTCTTGTGCTCAGAGGCTCTCTGCCTCCTGCAGTGCATCAGTCTCTGTCCATCCCTGTGACGTCACCCTATTGCTATCATTATCAGCTATGTTTTACTACTGCAGTCACTGAGGCTGTTCTAAGGCCAGCCAAATCCACTTACAGCTTTACTGAGCCAAACTCATTTTTTACGATTTTCCAAGTGAAGGTTGGACGCATCGACCAGTTCTGCTGTGCATGTGTTTGACTAGGAGTTGATTGGGATGCACTGGGGCAGGGGTAGGAATTACATGTGCACAGCATTCCTTTGTGTGCGTGTGCATGCTTTGTGTGTGTGTTCATGCTTTGTGTGTGCACAAGTATGCTTACTCAGGATTGGGCCACCAGTTATCAGCCATACTAAATTTAGCAAACTGAGCTAGAGCTCTGGAGACCCTTTACCAATCGTCTCCGTAGCATGTGTTCTGACTGTAACAGTGAGCACCTGGACAACCGTGAGGCTTTCCAGGGAGGCAGCCATGCATGGCCAGCCGCTTTCTAAGGCTGTCATGGTAGCCTGTGCTCAGAACAGGGGCCCTGTCCTGCACAGCCTCCTTCATCACACACCCTCCATTTCAAAGATGACCGTCACTTTAAGAAGAGCCCTCACTGCACTAGAGAACTGGCGTGCGAAGGCAGCAGGGAAGACCTCGAGACCCGTCACATCATCAGATCGGTGTTCTGGTTACAGAAGCTTCTCTCCTACAGAGTGTGTTCCAAAAGGCTTTTCTTAAAACCATTTGTTTCTAAACTGAAGGGAAAACATCACTGCTTGCGGCAGCATACAGGTCTGACAGATGCTCAGAAATGAAGCCTTGTGCCTATCTACGGACTGTTAGAAACCAGGAGTTTGAAAACTGAGAGGTTTCTATAGCTACTTCATTACACATTTGGCGGTGGGTGGGTGGGGGGCTGTTAAGAAAAAAATCAGAAAAATCAGCTAGTAACCTGAGCCACCCAGATCTCCACAACACTGATTTTCTTCTTTAACCAAGAGAGAACCTCATCACCAAGGTCCCAGATATACATCCCCAAGCTGCTTTATCATTCTTGACATCCAGTCAGAACTAGATCTAGTTGGTTCCTCTCAGGTGAGATGTGAATAGCCTTCTTCCGCTGGTGGAGTTCCCTCCCAAGCACATCCCACCCCTCACCACTAGCCCTTGCTAGGAGCCGGGGAGCTCTGCTGCCTTCCTTGGCTGACAAGGCCTTCTGTCTTCAGGCTGAGTACTATTGTTGAGGAACTTGGTGCCCCACTTAGAACACCCAGGAGGCCAGCTCCCCTGACTCCATGTCCGTCTTCTCTCTCTTTAAATAAGACTGGCTCCATACAGCCATAATTAACTCACAAATTCATGGTGGTGTACTGTGATCAAATGAAGGTTTGGCTGAGTCTTTTTTCAAACTGTAACCATGGTAATTGAGGGGGGAGTGAAGAATGAATATATAAAAGTATAATGGCAATTGTTCCGAATGACTGAGTGTCCTCCTGACATGTAATTAGCTGTTTTAGCAGGATGTAGATTGGCATGGTCATAATTAAGAGGATTTCTGTCCTTTATGTGATTGAGAATAGCAAAGCACCCATCCTTGTTCCCTTCGAGCACTAATGCTCCCAAGAACATTTAGAACAACAGCTCAGTAAACCAAAATAATGACATAGGATTCATGTCTCACCCGGGTGAGAGAGGATTGGGAATCATATCCAGTCCAGAATGGATTGTTTATTGCCTGCATCTGGCTTCGAAATTCTCTGAAACCTCTCGTGTCCAGTTTCAACCTATTCTACTTTGGCCAGAAACTAGTCAGCAAACTGAGACAGCCTCTGGCAGAGCCTCTGTCTCCATCCTCTCGCTGGTAGCTGGGGTACCTCTCCTGGGGATACCTGCTGCTTTACTGGGCTTCATGATATTTTTAGGCTTTTCCTTGGAAACTTATTTCCACTGCCATGACCATCAGAAAGTGTTTGTCAGATGGGAATTCACAGAGTTGTTCCTTATGGGACCATAAGGACCAGAACAGATAACATGACAAGAACAGGTACACACAGGAAGGTGAGCTCAGGCCCTAGAAGCAGGTGTCTGCGCACCCCTCTTGCTCATGTCAGGCTTGTTTGGCTATTGCATGCCTCCTAGTGATATTCTGCTGTCAGTACTGGGTTCTTGGCTCTTCTGAAGCCATGTTCTCTGCCCCCCCCCCCAGTTTAAGTTTATTTTCCTTTGTGCATCCGTGCCTTCAGGTAGGCGTCATGTAATTCATAGCCTGTGGCATCCTAATGGCCAGGAACTGCAGGCACTCGCTAGTTCTCCAGCTGATGCTTAGTTTGTGCTTTTTTTTTTTTCCTTTCTAGTCATCCTTTGCAGGAGCCTTGGTTCAGTTAGAGGAACAGAAGGGTCCACAGGAATGCCAGCAGCTACCAGTGCTAAGTGGCCTTTTATAAGCTCTCTGCTGCCCGTGAGGCTCAAGACTCCGGTGAGGTTAGTTGGAGTCCATGAGCCCTGTCCTTTCTCAGGCTGGACACTGCGGGTTTGGGTAGTAGCTGTGTATGTGTCTTCACCCTTTCTACAGAGTGTGCCCCTCTCACCCGGAACACTAGTCAACCAGGATGCTGGTTTTAGCTTGTCATGTGGAGTGGCTGAAGTCGAGTACTTGCCTGGAAAGGTCTAGATCACCACTTCCCTCAGCACACAGACACACAGAGAGTGAGGAAAAGATTCTGTTCATGGAGATGCTTCGGTTTGATTCCTCCAGATACCGTCAGTGAAATGTACACAGGTGTCTGTGTCAGGATAGTGGTCCTGGAGGGTGGCCATTGCTGCTGCTTCTATGAAAGACACCTTGTGGCTCCCTCCCCGGCCTGCAGGTCAGAGGTGCGATCCTTGGGACAGTGGATTTTTAACCCTGTCTTACTTTCCCAGCTGCTGGGACAGTAGCTATCATACAGTTCAGCCTTCTAATTCAATTCTGAAAAGTCACTATTTGGGCCGATTTTGTGATTTCTACGATACGTACTATACACAGTACGTAGAGTCTTTGGGGGACCAGAATTGGCATTCAACAAGAGGTCCCTAATGTTACCTGCTTGGGTGCTCTAGCGGGCCACTGATTAAAAACACAATACCCAAGGTCAATAGTCCTATATTCCCACAGATACCCCTGCCTCAACACGCAAAACTGGCTTAGTTGTCAAGGACAGTGTAGGTAGTATTTGCCTCTGAATAGCTTTTTTTTAAAAAAAAAAAAAAAAAACTAATCCCAAAAATGATCACTGTAAGAATCTGAAGATGCTGGCATTTGGGGAATGTGTCATCTTGTTCTGCTGAGGTCACTGCCAGCCTGCTTGCTGTTCTCTGGCAGCACCAGGTCCCCCCAGTGCCACAGACACTTCTGTCTCTCTTCTCTGCAGCTTCAGCTGTGGGGTGCTAGCCCCGCTCTCCCCACCTGCCGGAGGCTGCCATGAAGCCTGCTCTTTTCAGTTCTTGCGGCACTTAACTCCTGGGACTTGGGCATCATGCTTGAGTTCCCAAGTGTGTGGTGAACACTCCCACGGAACCTGCTGTCCCTCTACCACAAGAAAGGGAGGTAGGGGCATTGAGGAATCCAAGGTTCTGTTGTTGGGTATTAGTGCCGCGCTGCCATGACCCTGGCTCCTCATCAACACTGACCACCCCATAAGTAAATGCTGAAGATGCCCAAATTTAGGCCTAGAATAAGAACGTCTTAATATTTGGAACCCAGGAATAGAGCAAGCTGCCTCAGGACCACGTGGAGGTTTAGTGTCGGTTAGGCACCGGATAAGGAACACCTTCAGGTTGACCTGCTCCACTCCTCTCCCCATCTTCTTTTCTAGCTCTTTCTCACAAAACTAGGTTCTCCAAGATTTGGCTGGGTCACTGTCCTCTTCCCATCTCTTGTTACATCATGGGTAGCCTTAACGCCCAAGCACTTGAGGAACAAGCACTTGAGGAACAAGGCTGAGGGGCCCAGCAGGCCAGCTCCTGGAGCTTCTGACACCTTATTACTATACTAGCTGGCCCAGGGGGGGGGGGTGTCTTCACATTGTCCTCGTTCTGCCCCCAACACCTTGATTTGGAGAGAAAGAATACGTGTGCCTTTCATTTTGGTATGATCAAGATTTTGCATCTCTGTTGGTGGCCAAAGGTGCCATGGTAATTGTGGAATAAAATCAGTGCCTATTGCCTACCCAGGGCTTGAGACAGAGGCCGGTCCCAGGGACTTGTGTTTGAAGGTTCGTTGCTCCCTCCAGAATTTCACTTCTCAGCGCTTCCAGGGCAAATCTCTCCAGTCTTGTTTTGTATCTTCCTAAGCCCAGAAACCCCTCCCATTTTGCTTTACTGGAACTAAGAGCCCAGCCTAAACCTGTGAGGCTGTCTGTCCACTCCATGGCTTGCTGAGGCCATTAGACTAGAAAACCAAATGGCATTAGAGTTCTATGAACGCAAACAGCAGCCACTCTGCTGATGCTTCCTGGGCCCTGTCTGCAGGCGGGGAGGTGCCTGTGGGAGTCGTGTGTGCTGAGTGGAGGTGAGTGCTCGTGGCTGCTCTCAGAAAGCAATCCCTTTATCATTTGCCTTGATGCCCATGTTGACTTTACTGAAATCTGTGGGGACCTCATCATGCATCTCTGAAAATGGGCACCAGAAAAACAAAACCAAAGTTCTCGGGGTGGGTAGAGTTTTCCTTCCAAGCACTGGTCATTCTGGCAAGCTTTCTCCTTCCTGCTCTTTGGTTCTACCACAACACCACTATGAAAGCTCCCTTCTCTCAGTGGTTCTCAGTGACCCTGAGCAGTGTCAGGGTAGCTGCGTCTCACAAGGTGCAGATCAGGGACCACAGTGGCCAGACTGGCCCCGAGCCACTACATAACTTCACTGGCTGCAAGATAGGACACTCTCTACTGGAAGGTGCCAGGAGTGTGGCAGTTGCCTCCCCTGGAAGAGCCTACAGCCTTCTCCTAGATCATGGGCTCAGCCTCTCCTCCATGGTCATGGTTGAGTCGAGTCTGCTGTACCTTCCAAGATAAAATTCTCTTTATGTTAAGTGCCTAAGCAAGTTACAGACCTCTGGGACCTACCGAGAGTTGGCCTGTGCCCTGTCCTGCCCACCAATGTACCTAGCCTCAGGGTGGGTGTTGTGCACCCCCATCTACCCAGTGCCCCTGCCATTCTGAAGGCAGAATGGTCACAAGGGCAAGCAAGGGGAGAGGGCTGGCTTTGTCACTGTTTCCTGTGTTCCTTCTGTTGATGTGACTGTGGTCTCGAATCATAGGTGGGTTTTAAGGAATCTACTTAGCTAGATCTAGCTCAGTGGTTACTAAGTGGAGAAGCAGGCGTGAGACAGCTTCTGTCTGAGCAGAATTCTGTCTGATAGCACTTGGGGGACATTTCCAGCTCTAAGAGGGCTGACAGGCAGGGATCGTGACTGATACACCTGTGCCCTTTTGCCACCATGAGTACTGGAGCCCTGGCTGCACCAACAGCCCAGATACCAGGGAGCCAGGGGCCAAAGGCCATGGCATCAGTAGAGTCGCATTAAGACCCAATGTGCATCTTTAAAAATGAGTTGATTTGTTTTGAAAATTAAGTCTAAACTAGATTCAGGCCTTTATTTACATGGGGTATAGGACAGATTGGTAACTGTGCTGTCCTCTGTTGGTCTAACACAGGTGATGAGTGGGAAGGGAACAGTCCATATACAGACACCCAGGGTTTCTTTTGTTCAGACAATGGGGTAGTGGAAACACTGGTCATTTGCATGTAAAAGGCATGGACGACCTTACCAGTAAAACTGCCTCACATAGAGAAAGGAAAGCTGTGGGTTAGTGGCCAAGTGGTGATGAAAACGAGGCTCTGTGGAACATGCAAACCATACTGGCCCTGAGGGGGTGCTGTTACCCATTCCCCTAGATGCAGCGCTCATGGCCTCAGGTACCTGTCAGGCCCAGTGTAACTGAGGAATGTCAGCCAAATGCATGATTGAGGCAGAGCATCAAGATCGTCAGGGTGGACTTGAACATTCTAGCAAGAGCCAAATGCTGAGGAGTGGCAGCCTCTCCTGTTGGAGTACAGCTGGTGGAGTTCACCGTGGGGCTGGGAACAAGCTGGCATGGCCAGCTGGGAAGTGGAAAGCAGGCTTCTGTGTTTTGACCAGACACCAGGGACCGGATGTCTTGAGGTTGCCCGCAGGCATTCAGCGTGGCTGTGTAGGATCCTGCTGGAGGGTGGGGGAGGGGGCAGAGTGCCCTCCTGGCCTTGGCCATTGTGTGTCTTAGTCTCTGTGTTTTCCTTTGGTGTCTCCTCTGGTCTCTGTCCCCATCTTGTGTGCCATGTATCCCTGAGGGTGTCGCACCTGTGTCTGAGTCTGCTGTAAGGTGTTCAGTCTACCTCAAGGGGTCATCATGGCAAGCTCTGTCCACATGGAATCCTCCTTACATGCCACACACACTGGAATGTATACCGTCCCACCCTATAACCTCCTGACCCCATCTTTTCCCGTTATCACCACAGACTCCTAGTGCAAATTGGATGCTGCTTTAAATGTGAAAAAATTGTTCAAAAGCTATAAAATCTGAATGAAAGCTAAAGCTGAATTTATAAGCCTTGTTGCATATGAGCCAAAAGTGCAAAAAGCTCTATATAATGAACTAACCTGCCACTCGTATAAATATAAATATATATAAATATATTAAAACCAGACTGTTCTACAAAATTGTGTATTTGTATTTTTGTGTACGTACAATTTTCTGCTAAGCAGAAGGAGGGTGTAGTATAGGGCGCTGTGAGAAGAGATTTGGTTTGATCCCATTTCTTTGTTACTTATTTTTGTTAACATCAGATGCCTGTCTTCGTCTTCTCTGTGTATGACACTGTTTGGAAAGCTGCAGTATCCTTCTTCCTTAGGCCAGAGTCTGTGATGATAAAGCTGGGGCTCAGAGAGGTGTCTTGGCCACCCCACAGAGGGGAGCAGGCTTGACTCCCATCCTGCTCCTCAGGTGTCCTGAGGCGGCCCTGAGGGAGGGAAGTAGCCTGCACCCTGAGGCCAGGCATGGCATTCTGACTTGACTCTGGAAAACAAACTCCCCTTCTAGAAACCAACTCCCCAGACAAGATCACTGGATTCTCAGACCCGGGGAGCAAGGGGAACTTCTGTCCGTTGCCCAGGTGGCTCTGCCTGGTGTAGCACCCAGCCCCCTGGCTGTCACTGGGCCATGCACCCCTTCCAGGTAGCTGCTGCCTTTTTAGACAGGGTTACCAGATGCCTCCCTCTCGGAGCTGTCACCCGACCTCCTGCCCTTGACCTGGAGCATCTCAGAACCCACTTTGCCGGTGCTAAACAGGAGAGGGGTTAGAGTGGCTGCCAGTAATGGCCAGGACCAACCCACCGGAGGCCAAGACAAGCTTGGGTGCCCGCCCACGTCCTCCCAGCCCCTCCTGGGCCCGGGTGGAGTCTGCTCTAGGAAGTGATACTGCACCTTCCCAGTAGGACTCGGATTATAACAATGTGTGATGATGACTGTAGCAAGAAGCCCTTGTTTCTGGATGTAAATGGTCAAAGAAACAAGGGCTCTACTGTATTGATTAAATAGTTCCGACGAGTCCTGTTTCATTGTATCTCCTATTCTGGATTAGTGCCTTTTGGACAGTAGACTGTTCTGTAATTAAAATGTAGTATACTGCTTTTTTGTACAGTTTTGTTTTAATAAAACTTTTTTTTAATTTGTGTTTATTTTAGTATTGTACCTATTAGAGAATAAAATGTATAACTGAACAAAGGCTGTCTGGGATTTCTTTGAATCCAAATATTTAAGGGGCGGGGGCTGAAGTGGGTACAGGTGTCTGTTCTATGTACCCTCCCTTACGCATTTTTAGGGGTTTTTGTTTTCTAGTTTGGGGATCAAACCTGAAGTCTCTCACATTCCAGGCAAGTGCCCTGCCCCCAGCTCTGCCTTTTAGACTCTGCAAAGGGACGGGGAGCTGGGATCATAGTGCCAAAGCCCAAGCAGAAGAATCTCTGCCATCACCTGACCCTGGGCCCCATGGTCACCCTAAGGGATCTTTTAGGAGTCCCCAAGCCCCCAACCACAGTGGCCCAGTGCCCATGTTTGGAGAGGGCCACCCAGTAAGGCTCCACCCCCAGGATCACAGGAAAGCTTAAGGTGCTATTGCTTTTCAATCTCTTCATTTCCTGTTGTAGCCAGCCCCATTCTGGGCCTCTTAAAGGAGCCAGCTCTTGGAAGCTACATCTGGAGGCGCAGGAACAGAGCAGTAGCTTTGTTCCGCATGCTCTGGTTTTCAGTGGTGAGCAGAGCAAGGACCAGGTCCCAGCCTTCCCTGTCCCACAGGCAGATCCATTGACCCTCCCTCCTTAGAAGACTGAGAACAACCAGTCTCCCTCTATGGGGTGGCATATGGCTCAGGAGGTCAGGACAGCAGGCCTGTCCCTACCTCATGGGTCTGCATAGTTTGGCCCTACACTATTTCAATTTAAGCCTGAGTCTCCTCAGCCTGGGCACATGCACTACATGGCTAAGCATCTCCCTGGGGTACCCCCTCCTCTCTGCATCCAAGAGTGGTTTCCTCAGCCCCTCCAGGCCCTGGTGCTGGCCACACTCCAGGCTCAGGATTGAGGCACACGTTCCTTGAGTAACTCAGTAAGCAAAGAGTGGATCAAGTGTGACACCCACTAGAGCCCATGCCAGGGCTTGGTACAGCCTAGACTGCTCCTTCTCCTGCCAGGTAACAGCAGCCTGGAAAAGATGATGTATCCACCCCACCCCTCACCCATGCAATGCTGGATCAGTTCCATTCAGAATCCTGCCTCATCTTTCACAGGACTGCCCCTGGCTGCCACACTCCTGTCCCTCTTGGCAGAGCTTATATCTGAGAATAACTCTGCCGCACTTGGGAATACAAACAAGCCCTGTGCAGACAGAGCCGCTTGTGGCTGTGGCCACCTTCCCTCAGGCCTCCAGGTGGCCTTGACCCTGCATTCCCAGGACTTGCAGGGAGAAAAACGTGAGCAAGTCCTGTCTGCTGAAAATGACGCTTTGCTGTGGCAGGGAGCTTAAGAGTGGGGCTCTAGGGGAAGCAGAGGCGGCCTGGTCCCTTCCCTAGCACAAACCAGGAAGGGCAGGCTTCCTGGTCAGCAGGCCTACAGTCAGGTTCCACAGCCCAAAGGGACTTGCTCCACCCCTGCTGGCCAGCCACAGCCCTAATTTATGCCTCTTCCTAAAACACCTGTTCCAGGGTATGTCCATGTCTGCAGCAGTAGGAAGGATTTTTGCTCTCCAGTTGAGTCCAGAGTGGGGCCTGCCCCACAGGCTGAAGCAGATGGTGAAAGGCCTGCCTGAAAGCGGAGGCCCCACACATCCACACTGCCACCTGTGCTTAGCTAGCCCTGAAGCCCGGTTACTTTTGAGTCTAGCACCTTAGTTCCTGTTGCTGCCTTGCTTCTACAAGGGGCAGATGTGAGTGAGGTTGGAGACAGGTCAAGATGACAGTGGGGCCTTCCCAGGGTCTTTGCTCCAAATCTATGGAGCACAGAAGTCTGTGCCCTGGGGCCTGCTGCTCTCTGAACTCCTCTTGTCCATCTTGAAAAGCCCTAGGACCAGCACCAAGGGGCAGAACAATGAGCCAAAGCCCAAGGTGAGGGTAGGGAAGAACAGTTAGGACTGACCTCACTCATAAGCAAGAAACCATCTGGCTTTATTTAGAAGCTGTTGGTCACTTGATAGAAAGGCATTTATGGTACAAAATTACAGTAGTTTGGTTCATCGTACAACATAAATCATCATCTTTACTATTTGTTACAGGGTCTTTGGATTTTTAACTCCCATTTAATATGCACCAAATCACTGTAACCCTGGAATCAACATCACTTCATGTGAGCTCGTATTTATAGGATCCACACACCCGTGCTGTTCCCAACTCTCCCCACAGCGTGGGTATCCACAGCCCACCAGGACGGCACCACAGATTTTAAGAGAAAGATGCTTTGGATAGTGTCTGGGGCTGGAAGCACAGGCTAACCACTGGCCCCAAGGAAGGCACTAGAGATGGCCCTATAGTCTCGACCTGAGGTGGCCTGGGCCTTGAGGCACAAGAAGCTTCAAATAGCCCTCATACACAGGCAGCCTGGGCAGGCAGGCCGATGCTGTGTGAGCCACTCACCTGCTTCCCACACGGAACCTCTAAGGTATGGGAAGTGGTGGGGAAGACCACAGATGTAGAGACACCATCTATACCTGTGCAGCTCCTCAGGGGCCACGTCCCTAAACACAACCCAGAAACAATGGTCCTCTGCCCCTTAGACCTGGGCCCCAACTACACATCCACTACCTGCCTAAACTACCTGATATTTTAGCGACCAAGACCCCTGTACATCACCACTTTCCAGACGCAAGTTAGTGTCAGCCTGCTCCAGAAAAGCACTGAGTAACAGATGGAGGCTGTAGCTGGCCAGGGTGGCCTCATCTAGTATAGCAGCCCAGTCAGCAGGGGACATGAGGGTCACGGTGCAGCACAGGTGCAGCAAGCCCTGCAGGCCTGCAAAGACCTAGGCTCCCTCCATCTCTTCAGACCCACCCTGAAGCGCCAGCTTTCCTGAGGTCACCTCCCTACCCTCATAGCAGACACACACACAGAGTCCTCTCA
Organism: Ondatra zibethicus; assembly: GCA_004026605.1. Classification (NCBI taxonomy): domain Eukaryota; kingdom Metazoa; phylum Chordata; class Mammalia; order Rodentia; family Cricetidae; genus Ondatra; species Ondatra zibethicus. The sequence goes on from PVIU01000537.1 coordinate 128,886, forward strand.
GCTACAGAGACGGCTCATAACAAACACCCATGAAGATAAACTTGCCAGCATGAGGCCCCAAACTTCACTCCCATTAAAGCCCGTCCTGAGCACCAAGGTACATGAGAGCGAGAGCCTTCTGTGAAGACAGACTGCCCTTACAAAACACAGCCTCAAAGTTGGGCCCCAGCGCCAACCACTTGAGGGCGGAGCTGTCCTGGTCGTGTTTTGACCAGCTGCCTATGACACTGGAGCACTTCACCTGAAGGCTGCCCTGCAGGGCCCGGTGGAAATGGTACTTTATAGCAGCCTGGGAGTGGGGGAGGGCTGGGAGGAAAGTGGGCTGGAAGGAGAGGCGGTGGTCCCAGAACCACCAGACAACAACAGCTGGTCAGGCTGGATCACTCAGGACTTGCACTGCTCTGGAGAGCCCCAGCTAACAAGATGAAGTCAGCAGTCCCTTTACATCCTGTTTTAGACCACCACAAGTGACAGATGCCATAATGTCCCTTCCCCCAGCATAACAATACTGGCCTTATGCCTACAGGAACTGCTCTCCCTAGCACACACTGCATGGCCATCTCAGAGGAGGAGGGACTCTGGCCCCTTCAGAGAATGACTGCACTGCTCTCTGGGGGACACCGTGAACGCTGACTGGACAAAACCTCTAACTGAAACACAATCGAGAACTTCTGTGCTGGCCCCAAGAACAAGCCAGGCAGAACTGGCAGTGCTAACTCAGCAACACACATCTAGAGGGGATCCCCAAAATGCCAGCTGAAGGAGTTAGAGGACTGGTGCCTGCCTCTAGCTGGCAGCTCCGACATCTGTGCTGTTACAGAAGGAGATGGAGGCAGATCTCCCCAGACCCTCTGCCAGCCAGGCCCCCTGGTGACAAGAGCATAGTAACGCTCAACACTCCCGACCCCTGCTGGGGCTTCCGTGCAGGCACAAGGCAGGCAAAAGGCAGGGTCTGCGGCTCTGCCAGGGAGACCGCCATCCTTCTTTTGCCCAGAATCAGCCTCTGCTTGGGCTGGGCACGCAGATGTAGTAAGGTTTACACTGGGCTCATCAGACAACACAGACTGTCCAGACTGAGTGCCAGCAACACTAGCATGGAAGGCACAGGGCGGGGGGAGGCTGAGGTGTTCTGAACCCATTCCCCAACAAAAGCTTTCTGGGTGTGGTTCTTAAGGGTCGGAGAGTTTGAGGCCAGCCTGTTCCACAAAGAAACCCTATCTCAAAAAATCAAAAGACTCTGCGGGTCAAAACTTACAACAAGCTGCCAAGAAGAACTAGTGTGAATTCTGACATACGGCTTCCATTCTGAGCTGAAGAGCAGCGCAGAACCTGGGACAACAGGGCTGGGTGGCTTCGACCTGCCTACTCAGCCCCTCTCCCCCCCCCCAACACACTCTGGGACTCAGAGCCCACACACATTCCAGGGAGGAGGTGGTCATGTCCTGGATCTACCATGACCGCAGCATATATCCAAGGAAGGAAAATGGAGGGTAGTTCTCCCCTCACCGCCTGCCTGCCCGCCCAGCTGGTGGCCCTCAGGTGTAGTCAGGGTTTAGGAACTACCATGGCGTCAAACACTATCCAGCTGCTTCCTGACACATGGCAGATTCAAACAAGGCACTAATGGCTTGAGCTGTGCCAAGCCTCTGGGTGTGCCTTCACCCCAGTGACAGTAAGGCCATGGTGTCTCTGTAATCAAGCAACATAAGGGTGGCTTCATTTGCTGGCCGCCTCCAGCAGCCACCCTCCAAGCAGCCAGAGACCGTAAGTGCAAGGCAGGCCCTAGGCAGATATGCTGGGACAGGCAGCGGTTGTGGGTCACTAATTATTTCAGCTTTTGAAAAGAATAAATTAAATAAATATAGTTCAAGCATCCTATTAGGGAATGAATAGCCAAAAGGAAAGACTTTCTGGTGTAAAGACTGGACGCCAGCCAAGATGCCTCCCAGCAACCCCGTGTGCCACACAGAAGGATGGACCTGGGTTAGGGAGACTGAGGAAGTATCTGGTGCACAAAGAGTGGTATGGGGCTGCTCCCCCGCACAAGAGGGAACTCCTGTCTGTGAAGGGCAAGACACAAGTTAGGGTCATTTAAATTAAGACATTAGTAAAGTCAGCAGAATAAGGAAAAGGGGAGGCCAACAAACCTGGCTGGGAACCCCCCCCCATTTCAAGCAGGCAGGGAGGAGCTGGCTTGACTCCAGCCCTGCCAGCCAACTACCATCCCTCAAGTCTCTGGGCTCCCAGAACCTTCCACCCCAGCTGGAGGAAGGCAGCTGAGGAGCCTCTACCTTCATCAAGTAGAGGAAGAAATGCAGCTTCCAGATTCCCAGGGAGGACAGAGAACCAGGTTGCCCACCATCCCTGCATCGTGCAAAAAGCATTCATGGCCCTACTCCCATGGAAGGGGTGTCCTCCAGGGAGGTACCAGGTCTCCCCCTTCCCATTAGTGTTCACCAGGAGTGGGGGTACAATTCAGCTGGCCCAGGACTTCCGGTTCTCGGGGTTCTTGTGGCTCCTGTCGCCCTTGGCCAATGCAGCTGTCAGTGAGGCCAGGTTGGTGGCAGAGCCAGAGATGGTAGCACTCCTGCGGGCCTCTGGGGCTCCCTGAGGCTGGAGCCCTGCACTGCGCCTGCGCCCAGGGCCTGCAGCCCTGCGGACTCGGCCCGGTCTCACCAGCAGCCCATAGCCAGGGTTGCACTTGAAATACTGCTTCCCGCCAATGGAGCCATCATTCTTTCCTGCGGGAAAAGGAGGAAGCATCATGGAGACGCCATGTTATACACAGTCACCTTCCTTACTGTGCCCAACATGCTGCCACATCCATGCCACCAGCCAACCCAGAAAATAGGTGGTTCAGCACGGCCCTGGTGAACCAGTGAGCCTAGAGCCAGAGCAGCAGCCTCTCAAGACAGCAAACAGTGTCACCAGGGACCCACAGCCCCCTTAGCCCTGTGCCCCCAAGCATGAGATAAGCCTTGGACAAAGACCTGCTGAGGACTGGGGAGGCCACCAAGGCAGAGCTGGGTCTTGCTCCTCCAGGGGCACCAGTCCCTTTCCTGAGAATGCAAGCATAAGCCTAGGAGGGCAGGTGACCCAGGTTCATCCAAGAAGCTGGCAAAACCAGAGCAAAGTGTGTCAGCAGATGCCACACAGTAGGCTGGCAGATGCCGTACTGGGGTGTCAAGAACGGTAGGAGTGACAATTTCCTCTGACAGGTGAGTAGGGGATGTTATAGGGAGACCGAGTAGACAGGAAAGAACCCACCTGGAAGCCATGGTAACCAGGTTATCTTTCTTTTAGTGCCCACCTTGCCTGCTCATCTCTGGGAAGTAGGCCAGGGCCTGCAGTGGTTGCTCTGCCTCTCTACTTTTCAAACATCCTCACACACAACCCTTTTGGTCACTGCTACAATCTCTTAACTGGCTACCTCTCACCCCAGCTCCGCCTCATCTGGTCTCAGCAAAGGGCCCAGCCGGCTGCATGCAGACCACAGCTCAGTCCAGGTGTGACTTACCCCAGCTGGGTCCCCAGAGCACCTAGCATGGATCACTTGAGACAGTGGTCCTTCCCTGATTTCCCTGATGTGCAGCTCTCTGGCCTTGCCCTTCATGACCTGTTCTGATGTCACACACTATCTGTTACCTTAACACTCCTCCCAAATGGTCCCTCTCCGACCATCTATCCTTGGCTGCAGCTTCTACACATCTTCCCCAACCCTGACCACTGTTCCCCACACCTCCCACAACCTTACCCACAATCCTCTCCAGCCCATACAACTGCCACTCCTCACAGTAAACTTCCTGTTCCCATTACTCCCCATGTATATTCTGCAAGGGGTGATCTTTTCAAGCCCTGACCAAAGTGCACTAACTCCCACAAAACCCTTAGATGCAGGCACTAGGCACCCCTCAGGCCTCACAGCAGTCTTCCTGCTGGTCCTCATACACAGCAAGCTGGGCTACACTCAGGAGCGCTGCCATGCTGCCCTGCCCGACCCTGATGGCAGCAGCCTTGCCAGCTCTGCTTCCTGCGTCCTTTGTTTCTCTGAATAGCTCGTGGCATTCCTGACAGCCACCCCCCTCCATCCTCAGCACACTTCTTTCCCTCACAGCGCTTGTTCCCATCAGAATCTTATTTCTGTAGCAGTTTCCCCTCTGCACAGTTAAAAGTCAAGTGGGGGATGTTGCTCACCATCGTGATCGTGAATTTTAACCTTGCACTGCAATGTGAACAAAAGCATGTGCTTAGGTAGTTCCTGCTGGTGAATTATTTACTAATTCTCTTTAATTCTGGAGTTCAGCTGCAGACACAAGATTCTTTCGTAATCCCCCTTTGTACTTTGCAAAGAGCAGATCTGAAATTTTTCCCAGCCGTGCTGCAGCTAACATCCTGAACCACTCCCAATCAAGCTATTCTGTGTCAGATTATTTTTAAAGACAGTGACTTCAAAGGAAGCATTTGGCTCAGGGACGAGGGTGTCATTTTGGCCTGTGCCTGCAGTCAGGAATGAATGGGCCTATGAGGTCACAGGCTGGTGGAGAGACAGTAGGGCCTAGTGCTGGGCTCTCAGAGTGCCCTCCTAAAGGCTGGAGTCCACCCTGGCAACAAACTGCTAGCTCTGAGTGTCCACAGACAGTGGCAGGGAGCCAGCTCTCTCGGGTGGCAGCCTGGGCAGGTACTTTTGCAGAAATAGGTGGACTGCACATCTCAGCGACACAGTGTCCCTGCAGTCAAAACTCTGCTCTCTCATCTCTCCCTGCTCAGACCAGGTACTCTCCATGCTCCAAAAGGGAGAAAATGCTCACACCTGGCCCTCCAGCACTGCGAGGGCCACCACTCTGGAAACCATCTGCTGTCTTCACACGCACAACACTGAGCAAGAGAGATGGGCCCCTGTGAACATGTGACTGTTCTCAGCCTGCACTGAGAGGAGACTAAGGACATAGACATCCCTGCAGCAGAGCTCAGCCATAAACAGGAAGGAGCTGCAATGGTACCACCACAGAAGGGGACCCTGGCCACACGTTAGGAAAGAAGCCAAGCCCAGATCATGGCCTCCCATAAACCTGCAGACAAAAAGCAGATTAGCTGTAACCAAGGGCTGGGCAGGGCACAGCTGTCAACGGACATGTGATTTCCCTGTGAAGTGACAAATATGTGACAATACAGAGCCCAGTGATGGTGGCCAGCTCAGCAAGTATGCTCAAAACCACTGAACTGCATGTTTCACATGGTGCAGGTGGGAAATGGGTACCCAATAAAACCTGTCCTGTGTCTGCAACAGGGAAGAAAGGGCCTGAGAGGCCAGAGTGCTGGGCCCCCAGAGTCTACTCCTAAGGGAGAAAACAACACTGGGAAATGTCTAGACAGAAGTCTGGCAAGTGCTTCTTTAGGGCCTCCCCTGCTTTCTGACCACTTCTGAGCTCCGCAGCTGGACCTGAGAGTAAGAGTCCTCAACACTCCACCTCCCCTCCAGCCACCAGCTCAGGCCGAAGTGCCTGGGAGTCTCAAGAACACTGAATGCAGCCTGGGGTGGTGCTGCTGCCACTTTACAAAGAATGCTGGGTGTGGTGGCAACCAGCTATAGCCCCAGGTAATGGTGAGGCTACAGCAAGAGGATTGTTGGGCCCAAGTCATTCTGCACCAGTCTGGGCCACACAGGCAGATTTAAAAGCATTACAGCAAGTTCATAGTGGTTTTCGGTGACTACCTTGGGTCTCTGATGTTCGGAGACCTTAGACATGTCAGCATTGGTTTATGAAGGGTCAGGAAGCTTGAAGAGTGTCACTGATGTCACTGGGCAGATCCCAGGTTCATGTTCAGCAGGAGCACCCACAGCCCACTCACCTGAAGGCAGGTCCAGCTCCACACCAATCCATGTCCCCTCCTGGAAGTCGGTGGGTCCAATGTACCTCACGATGCCGGTCTTGCTGGTGCCCACAACAACATACTCTCCCTCCCTGAGCCACTCGGGGACTTCGCTGGCCTCCTCAGAATCGGATGTCACTTCTAGCCTCCCCAGAGCTTGTCCCCCAGCATGGCTGAGCTCTTCTGAAGCCAGTGGGTCCCCCTCAGCTCCAGAGGAGGCAACCCCCAGCATGCCTGTGAAGGACTTAAGCTCTGAGGTCCGCACTTTCCGGATTCTGAATGGGGATGTGGGCACAGTAGACGTAGGTTCAGAAAGAAGGGGTGGTCTGGGAACCTCCAGCTCTATGCTATGAGAAGGTGTGGCAGGCAGTACCTGGGGCTCTTCCGGGGCAGGTAGATGGCTCTTTGTACAAGAGAGGAAAGCCAGCTCAGATTCTGGGGTGACCTGACTCAGGGCAGGGGGAGACCCAGGTGTCTGGTTGCCAGGGCCTGTGGTGTCCAGGCCTAGGGTGAATGTTTCTGACAGGGTGGCAGTGGAGACGCTGTGGGAAAAGTAGCCACTGGAAGCTTCACTCAAGGGGCTGGGGGGGCCATCTTGCCCTTCTGGGGGCTGAGGAACCACCATGGTAGATGGCGAGGAAGACACTTTGACAGGTTTGTCACAGATCTTTACTGCAGGGGCTGCCATCTGCACCATGGACTCCAAAGCCCCACCAGGCACTGGGCTGCCTCCTTGAGCCTGCAGAAGGGCAAAAGAGATACTGAGGAGAGTTGAAAAAGGCCTTCCCACCCAATCAAAGCACACAGGCTAGCTCTATCAGCTCTATGTTGAAGCCTGGGTGGGAGCTGTTCCGGGCTAAGGGACAGCACACATCTGAAAGAAACACAGCCAGAGCTTGCCTTGTAGCCAAATGCCAGGGGAGGCCTGGGCTATATACCTGTGTTCAGGAGTGGCAGAGCAACGTGGTACAAGCCCTACTGCATTTGCAGCTCATCTTCCACAGAGATGTTCATCCTTGCACTTGGGGACAGGGTAGGATGCCACACAGCAAGGCCCCTTGTTCCAGGGGGCACGAAGCAGCACACACTAAATTTCACTATGCCTGTCCCAACTTTCCTGGTCTCAGGTAACTGTTCCCATGGAAGCAGACACCTTCACCCACCACTGTTCTCACAGTGAGATGGAAACACACACTAAAGAGGGTAAAGAAGCTCTTTTCTCTGGCCAAATCCAAAGGATGACCTCACCAGAGGATCTGAAAGTGCTTTAGCAAGCAATGCAAGCACCAAGAGGCACTGACCCCAGACAGTGCTGGGTGGGGTGCTCAGGCTGGGAGTCAAGGACAAGGAGGGGACCCAGGCTTCCTGTGGCCATGACTCTTTCTCTAGGAGCTGGCTTTTTCCTGGCTGTTGGTGTCATGTCAGGGCTGAGGGCCTCTAATCCTGGGACATGGGTCAGGGTTTCTCACAAGCAAGGACAGAGCCAGTGGCAATGGCCTTTCACATCTCTGTCCGAGTTACCAGATGGAAGAGACAGACAAAGCTAGCATGCTGCAGTAATGGCAGGGCACCCGCTAGGCCCAGCGTTTGGGAAGTGAGTGTAGGATGCTCTTTCAGATAACTGAGGCTGCCTAAGGGAGTAGAGCACCAACTCCCAATTCTGTGCCCACATGCCAGGGACGGCGGTGAGATGGGAACAAGGTGGGAGGCTGTGCAGGGAAAGGAAAGCTGCATCTCAATATTTATGTATAGCTATGGTCACTTTCTACTTGAAATACAGGATTTATTTGAACTGGGAAGCAGCTAAGATCTATATGTCTCTTCCAGTTTTTTGGCTTAACGCAGCAGTTTGATAAATCATGCATTTTCCCGTGAATTGTCATTTATATTCCTGTTTCCAGAAGCCTTCATTGCCCACAAGGCACACTTTCTGGAGAGGGAATTAACGGTACCTCTTGAGATTAACAGCCCATTTTTGTGATGGGCTCTCACTGTAAACTTACTCAATCTAGCAGATCAATAACTGTCATCGCCATAAATATGCTGAGAGATTAGGCAATCATTCAATCATTTTTCTTCCGCGACTTAGACATGCTTTATTTATTCTTTCCTACTCTAGTTAGCTATTGCTGGATGTGGGGAGTGGAATACACAGAGCTACAAAAGAAGCTGGACATGACCTGTGGCTTTGAGAGAGGGCCCTTTCCACGCTCACCCACCAGTGAGATTCAGTCACCCCCAGTTCCATCCAGGCTGCTCTGGCCATAGAGAAGCATGAAGGAGAGGCAAAGACAGCCTCAGGTGACAGGTGTCCCACTTGATTCACTGGTGGGAAGCAGGTTGCAGGAACTATAAACACAATCACTCACAGTAAGGCCAAGGGAAGTTGAAGTGCTTGCCCATGTTCCCCACGGAAGGGACAAAACAGTGATGGCACAGACCAAAGACGGTAGAAGGGGAGACAATACACTTGCCGCCTACCATGCCAGCACCCTGGGAGCAGTTCCTCATGGCTGAAGGTGGTCTGTCACTTGCAACCTACCTGCTGCCTCTGGAATGTCCAAAGGTCGTGAGAGTCCTGCTCCTGTTCAAAACTGTCCACACAACAAGCAACTGTGCGCCCAGAGGAAGGGACTCCTTGGGAGTGCCAGAACACCAGGAAGGCACTGGAGTGACAGGGCACTTTCAAAATGGGGTGCTACCAGAAGAGGGACTTTTCCTTCAAATCACTGGGCCCTGTTTGCTGTGGAATGAATGAGTAAACTTCCCTGTGAAGACACAGCATCTCCAGAGACTGGAGGCATAGGGGAGATGGACAAGGGAGGCCTACTGTTCACGGGACGGTGAGTGCTACCATAAGAGATGGTTTCCTCCCAGCTTAGCATCAGTCTTCACGCAGATATCATGAACCAGAATGAAATGTAAAACTGAGAATTAAGCAAACGCTCACAAGGAGGAGATGGTTCTGTTTATAGAAATCCCCTCTGCCTAGCAGGGAGCTACTAAAGCACAGGACTACATTAGCAGTCAAGCACCAGACTTCAGCAATCATATGATTAGCAGGTTGAAAATAGCCAAGTATAACAGGGAGCCTGTGCAGGGAGAAGACAGTGACCTACATTGTAGTTAATTATCAAAGTGGGAAGCAAAGGGGGAAAGGCAGGTGTGGACGAAAGGATCCTAGCTAGTGTCAGGGCCACCTCTGCAAGTGGGACAGCCCCAACCTGGTGACTCACCTCCTCTGTCCTCGTTGCCCGGGCATCTGAGAAGGTAGGCTGCACCAAGATTCGGGGCACGGGCTGAGGAGACAAGTGCATGAGTGAGGGACCCACAAAGGGCATAGGGGCACAGAGCAGTAGGCTGCCAGGAGTCACTAGGAGACCATCACAACACTCAGGAACTCCACCACACTCCTACCAATTAGGTTTGTGGGTTCCAGGGTTCCACACCACAAGAGAAAGAAACCCAGTAAAGGCTCGCCCCAGCCAGAGACAAGACACACATACAAGTGTCATGCTGCTCTGTGGTCATGGACACATGCTGACCAACGATAGACTGTTTAAGTGCAAGTCTACATGGAGTAACTGGGGCAGGAGGCAGGAGCTGGGAAACAACCTGAGCGCACTCAGAGCACATAACATGTCACAGGACTGAGAAGGAAGAAAGCTTCTGTCACTGGAGCACCAAGCAGACAAGAACATATGGGCAGCCTTGGGCATCCCAAACTAACCGAGCTAGGGAAAGAAAGAGAAGTCACCTGACTCCTAGCAAAGCAAGCAGAAGACAGCCAAAAGTCAGAGAGCTTTGCTGACCATGCAGTGCAGACAGATAGACAGCTGCAGTCAAGCAGACATAGCAGTAAGAAAATTCGGGGAGAAGAGCCCAAAAGAGGGGGTGAAGTCTCATAGCAGAAGACTTCTTGACTTACAAACACGTGATTCAAGGAGCATTAGAGGAAAGCTGAGAATCTGGGTAAAAGCGTAAAGTCAGAAGGAGGAAGCAGGAGCAAGGTTCATCTTGCAGTGAGTTCAGCAGTATGGGACACAGAGGTAGACAGCAGCGTGAAGGTCTCTGGAAGAAACCAGGAGCCCACCATTTCTGCCTCCAGTGCTTGCCAATTCTGGCTTCAGTGCCCCCTTCCCCAACTCTGCTCACTCAGCATTGGAGAACAACCAGGCAGTGGGCACAGCATGGGCTGCCCTCTCCCTGTTCAGTGGCCACAGCTCTACTACGACTCATGTCACCATTCTGACCTAGAAAGTTCGAAGTATTTACCAGAGGACCACAGGGAGGAAAAGCCAGGGGTGTGGCAACTACTCGCTGCTCAGAAACGTGAACTAACCAAGCCTCCATTCAGTTCATTCTGGTTCCCAGGATCACGGGCCCTGAGAATTCTGTGTAGTTCTGACTGTTAGACAGGGCCTTCAGGCCTAAGCATGACTGCCCACCTTCCCTCAACTGCAAATGACTCACACACACACACAAACACACACACACACGTATTTTGGCAAAGGTGACACCATAGCCACATGGGTCACAGGGCTACTTTTAGAAAACAATACTGCCATAGACCCACTCTACTGAAAGTAATGGGATGGCCCCAAGAAGGTGCCAAGGAGAATGCAGACAGGAGCAGGATGGAAAGACGAGGGTAGGCAGAGGAATGAGCTAGGAGCATGTGTGGCTGAGACAATGGACAAGAGAGGGTGTCCTGTAGCAGCAGGGCCACTGTCATGCAGCTCAAAGAGCCTGAACTCCAAGACTCCCTGCCTCCTCCTCCATGCCTCGACCATAAGAAAAGTTCTTGGTCTTAGTACCACCTCCCCAGCCTCCAGCCCCCAACCACACTCAGGGCAGGCAGCTGGCATTCTGAAAGTGGAGTCATCTTCTGTGTGCGCCTGCACTCCACCTCTGAGTCCAGGGGACCTAATGCTGCCTCTCTATTCTTTTCCCCACAGATCAAAGTCCACCTGAACAGGAAGGTTTTCAGGGTGTGTTTCTTACTAAAGACAGTACAAGGTTTATTTCTCATGCTCAGACTGCAAGATTCATTTTTCAATTGGGTCTGACTGAAAATAGATGAGACATGGGGAATTGTCCCACTGAGGTGAAAACTGCCACCACTAGATCATGGAAACGTGGAAGCCTAGCAGGATGGAATGGTGGCCACTAGCACAGACGTTTGCTGACGTCATAGTGAGCATGGAAGGACACTCAGACTCCTCATGACTCAGCAATTGTAAGCTCCAGTGGCTCCCTAACAAAACAGCTGCAGGAATTAACTGCAGGAATTAGCAGACCGAGCCCTGGTTCTAACAAGAAACCATTCCCTGCAGACTCTCAAGGTCTCAATGTCTGCAGCATTTTCTCATTAGGGAGTGGCAATCTGGTGGTGATGATGGGGGGTTGTAAGCAAGTGACTAAAATGAAGCGTGTGGAAGGGATACCAGGATGGAAGGTTCTAAGGCTGAGGGGACGCAGAGGAGAAGGGACTGCTGACAGTCCAGAGGGACCGTGCAAGGCCAGCCTGAGCAGCACGGCGGGCAGAGGGAAGGACTGTGTGTAAGGCACCACCTACTCATCTCCCCAGGAAAAGTTACTCCTTGTGGGTCTCGAGAAGCCCTGGCAGAGGAAGATTCTCCAAATGGCGCCAGTGAGAAGGATGCTCTGGGAGACTGGTTAGAAAGGGAAGACGCTCGGTGTGAGGGGATCAATTAAGAGTCATTTCAGTGGCTCTACAGAGAGCTAAGGGCCTGAACTGAGACAAGGAGGCAAAGACACAGAAATGAGCACTCAGGCTCAGGAGGGGGATGTCTGGAGGCTGAGAGGAACTGTATGCATCCACACATGAGGGCACAGTGGGCAGGGCTGAGCCTCCCATGTGTGACAATGGCCTATGATGAATGCAGCGGTCACTGTACCAGATCCATCTACAAACTACACTGGACCTTATATGAGCCACTGCTCCTTCCCACACAATAGCTTCACCCTTCAAGCTCAACTGTTTGCATTCTAATGCTCTTTTCCATATTCCCTGCACAGACATTGCCTCTATTTCAGCAGCTCAAAACACTTCAGATCATAAGTTCATTAATCCTTATGACACATCTGGTAACTATTAATAAAAACGACTGCAAAGTATTTCACAACCATAAATATTAAGAAGTCCCACGAGAAGACTGAATACAATGATCTGTTTCCCACTCCAGAACCAGGGCTCAGGCATAGCCTACTGCCGAAAGCACTGTAGCTGGATTGAGTTGGTGACCCACAGGAGCCTTTGCATGGTCTGCTGCACACTGCTGAGACCCAGCAGAGCCCTGTTCAGCCACCACAGCCTGGCAGTGTTTCCAAGAAGTGGTACCAGTCATTTCTAAGATCACAGCTCGCCCTCAAAGTGTCAATCCTAGCTTGATGAACACCCACTCCCTTCCCCATGCCACACACACACATGGGCAGTGCCTGCCGGGACCCTGCACTGCCTGTGCCTCTGTCTATGGAGCTCAGAAGGAACATCTTGCCCTCTACTCATAGAAGGGCATCAGTGAATTTGCTGTCTTTGTGTTTTCTGAATGAATAAACATGTACATCAGTTACTTAACAAACAGCATAGAGAATGAAACAGAGATCGTGGGAAAAGATCCTCATAAATTTTAGCCATAAGGCCAGGTAAAAAAGAAGAGATTGGCCAAAGGAAAAATTACTTTAAACTTATTGAATATTGAATTTTCAGACGCATTTTTCTTATCTATAAACCTTTTCTAACGTTTGCCTACTACCCTCAATTTGATCAAAATGGTGCCTAACTATAACATTCAGCTTGTATTCTAATAAATATTAATCAATGATTTACGTACAAGTAGGGATTAGTTTTATAAGAGTTGTAAATTGTATTTTTTGCTGCAAATAATCAGAAGCCAACATCTCCCCTTCTTAATGGCATGAGGAAAGCTTAAGCAAACAAAGCCAGATGTTGGGCATTAGAAACATCAGCTTTTAAAGATTCTGATGAAAGCAGTGCCTGGTTACAGACACACACGCTACTGAAGACCAAGCTGCAGCAAAACTTCATCAATGGAGAGCTGTGTCTAAGGGCCATGTTCATGAGGGGAGAGAGCTCTGCCTGTAGGATGGGGGAACAGTAAGGGCAGATGCATGCTCAGGGAAGGCTCTGGCCTAGCCAAACCATGGTGGTGGTACCTTCAGTTCCTAGTGTCTGCCACATCCACGTTCCCACAGTTACCTTCTACTTTACACTCTGCGTGTCAGGCTGCTGTGGACAGTGTGTGTCAGGCATGATGGTGCCAGTGTTTCACCCATCTGGTGGCTCTATTTCAAATGAAGAAGTGGGTGTTCTGACAGACACGACAGTGCCCTTGAATCACCCTGTCACCAGCATAAGGCACACATATAAAGGTGGTGATCCAACCACATGTGTTCTCTAGGTGACCACGTGGGGAGAACGACAACTACAGGTTCTGTCAAAGGCTCTGTCAATCACAGGAGGTGACTTGAGATCTCTGATGAACACACAGTTCCTGTGAGGGCTCTATACAAACTTGAACAGTCTTCCCATTTCCTTCTGGATTCTGCCTTGCAGACCCAGCAAGAGGGAGCAATCCAACACATGGACTTGACTTTCTAACTCCCTATTCTGAAGCAGCCCACAGTCCCCACTGCCCATGATCATCTTTTAAAACAGGAAAGAGCAGGACAAGGAAATATAGGTCAAGGGGGCTCTTTTCTTCCCAGAGTTTGTCTGGTTCTTTAAATACTTTCTGATTCAGTGATTCGATGAATGCTATTACTTGGTTATTGTTAATCACACTCAGCTGAAATCTATTCAGCCCATGCTATATCCTAAAGCTTAGGCTCCAGGTCTGATGGAGGGGCTGAGCCTACCTGGGTCTCAAGTTTCCTAAACAGGGTGGCACTATCTGACAGTGGCCCCTGCACCTGAGGCTACCTGAAGCAAAACCTCCTGCAGCCACTCTACCCAAAGGGGCAGGCACAGGAAAGCAAGGAAGGAAGCTGCCTGTGGCTGGTGGCAAGTCACTCACGTTAACCCTTTCATTCCCTAGACTAATCAATGCTGCCACTTAGTGTCTCAAGCTCTGAAGCACACCAACAGCTTCATGAGAACACAGATTTCCAGAACATGAAGAAAGCTATCATGGCAAATTAATTCAATCTGACTAATTAGAGAGCAGGAAGTCCTTTCAATTACCGTATGTGCTGTCTGAGAAACACACTTGAACACGGGTGCAGGTTTCATTAATTGTAGTTCATTATTTTCCAGATTCGTTACTAAATGTGCCTCAGAAGGTCAAAGACAGCAATCTTGTCAGCTGCCACCTCTTTACGTGCAGTATCTTTGCATTTCTGGAACTCAGACAGAAACTGATTGCAACCAGAACTGCGTACCATGAAAATGAGAAGCCCAGCTCTTTATGAATACACTCACACAAAGAAGATTGCACACAACACAACCTACAGTTGTTTGTAAAAAGGAACTATGAACTTCCATCGCAAAAGAAAAGATTGTGAGCCAACATCCTGAGCCACAAAGCCAGGAACCAAAAGCATCTGGCCCGTTCTCTGGAATCAGAAGCAGTGACTGATGTGGGATTTCCCTCTTGATCCTTTGGGGTTCCTGCTTCAAGTGACCAGACATCTTCCTACCAGTGCCATGTCCTGCGTTGGGGCAGGGGGTGACAGACGCTCCTGCCTGCAAAGGCCAAGGACACCGATGAAGATTTTTGGCAGTATTCAATGTCTCATGACAAATCTACATTCCTCTCCCACCTGCCCTGCCTGCTGACAGAACAATGAAAATGTGAGCTATCCAGGGCCTCTTCTACCCTCAGACATCATCTGGGTTAGTCAGGGCATCTTCTCGGAGTCACTGCTGTAAACCAGGAATGGCAGGACCCTATTCTGTTCATTTCAATCCACTTCCCTGTGGCAGCACTTCAGTGAAATCACCCTGTGGTTCCTCCCCTTTGGAGCTGGCACAAGGGTGCAGCAGTCCCCTGTGGGGGGGGAAGTAACCCCCCCCATCCTTCCTCATAGAGCATTTCAATTTACTCTGAAACCATCTTGTGCTGCTGTTCCTAACAGTCTCAAAGGCTCCAATGCTCTTTGTCCACTGATGGCTCTGGAAAACCACAGTTATGGGACTGTCTCTAAGAAAGTGCTAAGCCTCCAAACTAAACTGTGATCATCATAAAGGAAGCCATTCAATCCCTCTCTTAGGAGAGGAAGTGAAAGGTGACTCTGATGACAGAGGCCTGCATCTCTGACATGGTTTGCAGGTTTGAGTCTGGCTCTGCTTTTCTTCATACTACAAGTCTTAAGTAGTGTTGCTCTCTATCTGCGTCTCTAAGTCCCAGCAACAGCAGCAGCAGAACCACCCTTCCTACCCTGCAGAGCTGGTGCCAATCCACTGAGGCATCTCACTGATGGGCCTTTTCTGGGTTTCATCTTGGGTGATGTTCTAAACATCTCAGCAAAGGAACATTTGCACAGACATTGAAAGAAAATAAACCTCAGGGAACTTGTAGCTAGCTAAGCTGTTGCCAGTATCCGGTGCCTACACAGATGATAGTGAAGTCAGGCAGAAAGCAGGGTCACTGAGCACTGGTCATGGAGCTCATTTTGCTAGGCTGGTGACACAAAGCAGGTGAGAGGTCCCTTTAGCTCCATGATTCCACTAAGGGGGCAGTGTGGGTGGCAGCTACTCACATGGAGACGCACTGTGCTGACCTGGTGCATGGTGGCCAAAGAGTGGCTTCCTTCGGGGTCAGGGCTCTCTCTGCCTTAGGCCTTATAAAGTCAACCTTTTGTTTGTGCCTCAAATGCTGACACCCTATAACAAAGAAGTGTGCTGAGGATAGCTAAAAATGTAAGGTTTAAAAAAGAAACTACTCAAAAAGAATCCGGGGATTTTAAAATAAACTTTTAGAAGTGAAGCTTGGAGTTTCCCACTTAAGTGTTTTATGTATTGATTAGTTAATACAATAATAAGGAGAAGAACTACACTGACAAGAATGGAAACAGAACAAAAATATCCAAGTGGTGATTAGCACTGTAGGTTAGTCCTAGTTAGTGGTGTGCTGGCTAGTTTATATCAACTTGACACAAGACAGAGTCATCAGAGGGAAGAGAGTCTCAGTTGAGGACACACTTCCCTCAACATGTCTGGAGGCAAGCCTGTGGGACAATGGTTCCCAACCTTCCTAATGCTGCCACACTTTAATAAAATTCCTTACGTGGTGACCCCAATAATAAAATTTTCTATTGCTATTTCATGATTGTAATTTTGCTACTGTTGTGAGTTGTGTTGTAAATATTTGTGTTTTCTGATGGTCTTTGCTGACCCCTATGAAAACGTTGTTTGACACCCCCACAAAGGGGTCACTACTCACAGGTTGAGAACCACTGATGTAGGACATTTTTCTTAGTGATTGATATGAGAGGGCCCAGCCCATTGTGGGTGACATCATCCCTGGGCGGTGGGCTTGGATGCTATAAGAAAGCAGGCTGAGCAAGCCATAAGGAGCAAGCCAGTAAGCCACACTCCTCCATGGCCTCTGTATCTGCTCCTGCCTCCTGAGTTCCTGCCCTGGCTTCCTTCAGTGATAAACTACAAGGCAGAAGTGTAAAGCCCTGCCCCCCCCCCAAAAAAAGCACCTTTCCTCCTCAATTTGCTTTTGGTCATGGTGTTTCATCACAGCAATGGTAACCCTAACTAAAAAGAGTGGTACTTTGGTACAAGTGCATCCTGTCAAGCTCAGGATATTACTATCCTACCCACTCCCCTGCAGACCCCTGTAAGACAAGACAGAGATAAAGGCAATAGCCACAGGAGGTAGGGCAGACTAATCCAGAACTGCTAAGACTGGGGTAGGCCTGCAAGATCAGGGGTGACTCTTGCCCTGACTTCCACCAGCCAAACAGAGAAAGTCAAAGGCCAAGGCTACAAACAAGATAATCTTGTATTTTGGAGAAGCCACAAGGAAGAATTTTTTTAAGTCAAAATTTCAACCACCAGGTATACAAGATTGTCAAGCGAGTGAAGTAAATGGAAGGAGGAGGGGACCATGCAGGAGCCTGGCTGGCACTCTGGCCATTCTTCCACTGGCACTGAGCCCCCACGTCTGCAGATGCATATCCAGGAAGTAGCAGCACAAAGCACATTTCAAGGTACCCGAGTTGAGAGAAAACTGCTATTGACACTGCCACTTACAATTATAATTTCCATCCCACAGAGCTTTAGCAGACAGGCAGGGAGAGTGAGAGGCTGAGGCGGTGGCTCAGAGATGGAGGGAGGAGGAAGAGGCGTACATTTTGAGTAACTGAATCCCAGTGAAAGACCCAGGCCTCTGGGAGTCTGTTTTGGTGGCATGTCCATCCACCTAGGAGCGAAGGTTCATAAATATGTCTTGACACCTCAGGTCCACACTCAGTCATGCCTGTCTCACCACTACCCTATACACAGTGCTGTCTACACACATGACAGAGGCACACACAAGGTCACATCTCCATGTTCATACAAGCAGACACTAAGACAACTTAGTATGTGACTTGCCAGGCCAACTCAGAGCAGTGAGCCCTGCCCACTGGAGCTACACTCCAGAGGGAGACAGTCAACAACTCAGAGCAGTGAGCCCTGTCCACTGGAGCTATACTCCAGAGGGAGACAGTCAACAAACGGAAACCCAGCAAGTCCCAGGAAAAAGACGTGTTTCTGGTGGAAGCTGCTGTTTTTATTTGGTTCAGAGAAGGCTACTGTGCACTTGGCTGTGCTTCCTTAACAGCACAGCTCTAAACCAACGCAGGGGAGACCAAAGGGCCTGCCAGCACTGGAAGCAAAGGCAGGTACTGAAACTCTGAATGACATGTGCTCCGGGCATTCCTAAGATAAATGGTAGTGGGACTTCTTAGAATGGCAGAGTGGGGAGGGAGCACACACAGACTAAAAGGTGGGCACTCAGTCCTGGAGAGTGAGTGCTGTAAGCCACAGTAAGAATGCAGATCGCGCTTTATTTTCAGAAGGTTTCAAACCACAGCCTTATGCTTCATATGAATAGTTAAAGCATGGAATGAAGTGAGCTACCCAGAGGAAGAGAAATGCTTACAGGTGAATAAATACAGAGGGTCAAGGAGATACCTGGACACCCAGCCTAGGAGAGGCCACCAAGGAGGACACACTGTTAGTGACAGCAAGGCTGACAGCTCTATGCAGATGAGGACAAAGACTGTGTGCGACCTTGAGGATAAGGAGACACCTTCCCCAGAGAGGTGTCTTCACAAATCACAGCTAATGTTTTAGCTGCACCACCAGGCATTGTCACTAAGTCCAATGTTAATTTATATTTTCATACATTTACAAAGTATTTGTACAAGGTCAGCCTCAGCAGCCTCAGCCTTGCTCATGTGTGCTCAAAACCTAAGTACACTTAAGTGAACAGAAACTGCTCAGAAAACCTTCCAAATCTCCAGGACATCTTGCCACCTGGACATGACAGACTGCCTTTCTGCTCCCATTAGGGGCGTTGTCGCTAACAGGCTGCTGTTTCTGTCCTAGCCAGAGCTCATGGTTTAGTGCAAGAACAATGTGAGCAGAAGTGAGCTCTCATGTGCAACCAGTGCTTTGACTTGTTCTGGTAAGAGCTGGAAATAGCTTAACAAAAGCCCCTCGTCTTCACCAGGACTCCCATTTCCTTCCATCTGGACAACAGCTGAGAAACCGTGGCCATCGAATCTGACGTGAAGTCACCACGGTGCACACAAATGCAGGTGAAATGAAATGGTCACCAGGATAGACTGGGGAAGTGCAGTTCTTTTTGAAGTTATTTTAGTAATCAGATAGACCCTCAAATCAATGATGACAAGTTTAAAACAGCACAGTGTGCATAGTGACAACCACTGTGAAAGTCGGCTTTGCCTGCTGAGCCTCCATTCACTCATGTGTCTCTATAACTGTCATGTGACCCTGAACCTGCTTGGCTAAGTTCAGTTTCAACATTTTCAAAACTGCTGTGCTTCACTTTGCCACCTGCTCCATGTGCTGATGTGCAAGCCTGTGTCACACAGGGCAGGAGGCTCTCCCCACACGCGTAGCCACTTACTGACTCCACACAGTCCTCAGGAGCCGCTCCGCCTCCGACAGTTACTGACCTACATTCCTGCCACTTGGACATTCGAAATATGGGGGAGCTGATGTCAAAAGACCCATTTCAACAATGCACCTGCACGGTTTGTGTTTCCTCATTTATCATTTTCCAATGAGTTAATGCCCACATGACTACAGGCGACATCTCCAAGTGGATTCCTTTCACTGCTGCAGAGAACCAGCTTCCTGGTAGTCTGGCAAACCCTAGAACATTTTCTCTGATACTTACTCCATTGCTAGGCAAAGTTTTTTTTTTAAAGGAAGGGAGACAAGGGACCACTTTGAGTCAAAGAACTGATTGTCCACTGAGGAGGAGGGAGTTGGCGGGGAAGAGTCATGATTCAAAAAAGTTTGAAAAGAAAAATGAAATCAAGAATTAAAAATAGAATTACATTTTCTACTTGGCAACACAAACAACACTAAGTGCACCTCTATACATCTGACTATTGTTGCACTAAGCGGTATCACCATAAATCACATTAGTAGCAGACTTGGCGTTCTGTTTTGGAGCAGAAAGCATAGAGTGTCAATACGTTCAAACAGCACTGCTATCTGAAGGGAGGGGAGGGAAGGGGACATTATCACAGGCTTTCCCAGGGCTAGAGATGGCTCTAATGCAACAGCAACACAACAGTACCAGCACACATCAGAGAAACATTCACTATGGCTTCCTTACCTGGTGTGCAAGGGGAAATGACTGTCTGGCTCTTCTGTCATCACGGACAGGGAAGAGTGATTTCAGCAGCTTTGGCATCTGTGGCACCAGGGACTTCACTGGGTTCAAGTAAGAGGCTGCTAAGCCACCCAGTCCTGTCAAATAAACAGAAAGAGACAGGACAAAATAAAAACAATGACACATAACTTTTGCTCTATGCATTTTCCAAGTGTCATTTATAAGTAAATCTAGCAGTATGAACTACTAAAGGCATCTTTCAGTGCTGGGATTAAAGTGTGTGCCCCATACTCGGCTGTAAATCTTTAAAAAAAAAAAAACCAGAATAATACTGTGATATTTATGAAAATAAACAATAATCTATACAATCAGACAACGTCACTGGGCAACCCTGTCAAATATCTAAGGAGTAAGTATTACCAATCCCACAGAAACCCATGCAGAAGAGATGAGGAGAATGGCTTCCCAAATTATTGTGTGAGGTTAACACAAGCATGATATCAACCCTAACACATAAAAGTAAAAGCTGAGTCATCATGGAACACATAGGTAAAAATCCACAAGTGTTAGCAAACAAGCCAAGATGGGCACAAGGTGACTTATCAAGAGGAATGCAGGATAAAGTCACCCTTCTAAACCAAGGTAACACTCCAACCACCAGGACATCCTGACAGAATCTTTTTTCTGAAAGATGCTCAAATTTCATGGCAGTGATTAGCAGATGAAGAAAACTCACCAGGATCAGGAGACTGGTTATTCTGGGAAGAAACAGGGTGAGCTGGAGGACTTGAGGTTATTCTGCTGGAAACTAGTATTTGGGATACATCCTGTTGACTTTCCCACCGGCCCTATTACACACAAGGACAAAGATAAGTCATTTTGTTTCAAATTAATAAGTTTATGAAAAAATTATATAATATCCCAGAATAAACCAATTAGCATTACTAAAGCTTTATTCTGTTTAGGATAGAAATCTGGTTGTCAGCCTTCTTCATGCTTGCCACTTGCTTATGGGCTGATTCCCCTCGTGGTGAGTCTTCACTGCAGTGTGGGGCTGATTCCCCTCGTGGTGAGTCTTCACTGCAGTGTGGGGCTGATTCCCCTCGTGGTGAGTCTTCACTGCAGACTTCTCTTCATGTTACAACCTGTGTCTTCCAACAAGCCCATCCCAACATTCACTGCGTCCTGCCACCTCAACACAGCCACGTTGGGTGGGCTGTAAATGCTCCTTTAGAAATAAATGCCCCTTAATTCTGCCTCAGCTCCTATGGCTGGGAGCTGACATCCTCATTCCTATGTCTCTACTGGAGCTCAGGAATGGGTGGGGGCCTCCTCTTCCCAGTGTTCTAGGAAGTTGCCTCTGGGCAGCATGGTGCTGAGCCCCAAAGTGTGAGCAGATCTTAAGTTCCCTTTGATCCTGTGATAACAACTCCTGTCTTTCTCACTGAGGTCAAATAACAGTTTTAATATTACTTTAACTGAGCGTTCTGCCGACAAATGACCCAGGGTTAACTAGGATATCCTGAGACTGCTAAGAAACAGAGCAGAAACATGAGTCCTCGGGGGCTCAAGAGGGACTGAAGGGGGCAGCCCCACAGGTTCCTACATGGATTAGGAATCTATCTGCTTTTAGCAGCAACCAAAGGACTGATCATAAAATCAATAGGCCCTAAGTGATCTGGATCGTGTTCACCGCTGAGAACTTGCTCAGCACTTGATGGCATTAAAAAAAAGAGAGAGAGATGTTCTCTCTCTGGGCACTCATTAGGAAACAGAAAACAAAACAGACTCCGAGCATGTGATCAGGGCAGTAAGAAATACTGCCCCAGCTGGGCATCTGCACACCTACAGATCACAAGCTTACTTACAGATCTTAATCTTCGGCTATTTTTTTTTTCATTCTAACTTAATTACCCTTCTTGGGAGGTTGCTCATTTTAGGTGCTCTGGGGTGTCATGGTCAGGTGTCTAAGCACCAAGGTCAGTAGCTTCAGAAGATCTCATCAGAAGAGACACTGTGAGCTCTGTTCATGGTGTCAAGTTCACACAAGGTTGTTCCAAAGACAACTTACTTCATTTCAGAGAAAATTTATTCTAATATCTTAGCTCTCTCGTCTGGCAGCAGCCACAGCCACACTGTGTCCCTTAGGAAACTGAGCAGCTGATATGCAGTCAGCATCCAGGCTGTGTGACACAGAGTTGACCAGTAACAACTGGAGGAGGTGTCACTTCTCTGAGGCACACTCAGGGCTCCCAGCCAGCACACGGTGCACAGTTTCACCACTGAGGATGAACAGCAGCAGTGGTTTGTCCTGCCTCACACCCCTATACTCCAAGTGTAAATAAATGACAGACTCAGACAACACACAGACAGTGTAAGCATAGCAGGCCTGTGATAACGGCAGATAGAGACCATGGACCTCAACAAAGGTCCCTATAATCAGGACAGACAAGGAACCTCACAGTCATCGTCACCAGCATTTCTGCCCAGAGTCAGGATCCCAGCGCCCTGGCAGATTGGGCTCTACTTTCTAGGGACAGAAAAGAGGAGGTTGGGTCCCCACTTCTCTGCCAGCACTCAGAACTACACAGACACCCCCTACTAAGTGGTCCTCCTCCCCGTGCACAGCTCAGAGATGAAGGGAATACTCAGACCTAAAGGCTGCCAGCCCAGGGTCGTGGGTCCCTCTATCCCCAGGGACAGGGCAAGTCCTGACTTTGCGATAAACTTGACCTGCCTGACTATGCTAGTTTCTCTGTACTGAAATGCTGGAGGAGAGAACAAAACAAAACAAACAAACCAAACAAAATCAGTCACCACTCAAATGTACTTCAGAGGGAATGAACTTGGGACTATGAGGAGAAAGGGCTTTGAAAATTTTGCTCTAGAATTTTCTGGGCACTCTCAAACAGCTCAGACCTAAAGGTGAAAAGGCACTGGCACCTCCTTACTTCTGCCATAGTCATGCACACCTGGCACCACGTGGAACCTCCCCAGACTGGCTCCCCTACCCCTACAAATCTGCCCCCTTGCTGAACTTCAGAGTCAGCTATGGAGATACTGGAAAAATAACCCTGGCTTATTTAGATCCCCACACAGAGACTCTTTGTTCTAAGAAGCAGAACTCAAAAAAGAAAGAAAGAAAGAAAGAAAGAAAGAAAGAAAGAAAGAAAGAAAGAAAGAAAGAAAGAAAGAAAGAAAGAAAGAAAGAAAGAGGAAAATCCTAAAGATTTTGGGATGGGTCCGAGGCTCAGAAGTACAGCCAAGCCAACAGTCTCCCTGTCCACCTGTGGTCTTCCAGCACGCCACTGCTCCTCCACCAAGTATAATTCTTTGCTTTTCTGTAAAAGACTTTGACTTCAATGAGGAAAGTGACAAAGAGTAAATAAAAAGAGATGCCATGTCATTTCCGGTCCCCAGGCTAATGTAGCTGAAGGGTAGTGACTCATGCTTGGCGTCTCTAGAGCCAAAGCTGAGCTGATGGCAGTTCCAGGAAGCTTCCACATGCTCAAGGTACCAGCTGACTAAAACTTCATCAGAACTCCTGAGGGATGGGAATACAGCTCAGTGCAGAGCAATTCCCTGGCATACATCAGGTCCCACATTCAATCTCCAGAACCTCACAAAGCACCACAAAACAAAACCCACCTCAGAGGACAACACCACCCTGCCCTACTTCTTAGTAGAAAGGCACTTTCTCTACAACAGCTTTAGGAATGACAACAGGTTTGTTGACAGTTGTCTTTGCACAGCAGAAGGTCTCAATGCAAGGACCAGCAAGAGCTGAAATTAATTCTGCATCGAGATACCCAGTGGTAGATGATCATAAAGAATCCATCTTCAATACACCTATTAAAAATCTCTTTTAGAACAGAGGCAACGCATCCAGTAAGCAGAAACACCACTTCAGTTTGGTCACATTTTATGTTTTTAATTGGAAGACATCCCAAGAACGATTTGCTTTAGGCTCTAAAGTGATAATCAAGCTCTTTAATTAATTACTTTATCAATTCAATTTTGGTGAATCAATTCTGATTTTAACATGTGAAGAGCTTCAGTAAATAATAAATAAAGGTAGGAGGTGGATACACACACACTTGCACATCCACATGTACACACATATGCACGCATGAGCACTACTCCATTAATTCTTTAGGGTCAGTCATATCAGCCCCTTCTTGACACCTCTTAATGCTACTCCTGCTCCCAGGGATGATTCTCTACTCTGACGATAAGAAACCACAAGCACAGGAAGGGAGACTGGAGCTGGCTCGTGGATGCTCTCTGACAAACTGTAGTGCTCTGGTTGGCCTGTAATGTCTGGGATTCCACACTTGACATTCTAACTTATGGTGCTGATCTACAGCATAACCTACAGTGTTGACCTGTAGCATGGAGCTGAGAGCAGTAAACAGATTAAGAGAAAACCAGACCTGACCTCATACAAGCCTGCAAGATAGACATAACTAACACGAGTATAATATTTGATGATTTCAAAATGCATTTTCTAGCATTTTTAGCATCACCGAGTCTGGGTTGAAATCTGTAGGACTCAACCGCTCAACTCCCTGGACATTAAATACTTCCTTGAGGAGAAATCAAGATGGTCTGCTTCTGTAAAGTTCTAGGGCCAAAAGAATGCCTGGATTATTTCTGCCCATGTGTCTGTATGTGTACATGTGCCTGTGTGTAGTACTTAACCACACCACAGGTATGTGTTTGTTTCCTCTGCCACTGTAAGGATGTTGCAGTGCTTGCCCTAGTACTCGTGCCAAGTCACTGTGGGTAAGCACTGCTGTTGGTAAGGGTCTGACAGGCCCTTTGACCTTCTGCCTATCAGTTTGAACACTGTTAAGCTTAAGGAATGCTCCCATAAATGTTCATAACCCATTTTCTATAGACGTAATGACACATGTAATGATGTCCTTAATGGGCCAAAGAGTGAACCTTGTCCCTCACTTCTCATTAGTGAGAAGGTATGACTTAAAACATATTTGGGAACTAACAATCTTTACAGTGCTCTGCTTTAGATCATAATACTGTGGGACCTGCCACAGAAAAATGGGTAACTATCCTGTGACCCATAATTCATGTTGGCTGGAATATTCTTTTCTACTGCCATCTGCCTGTCCTATCTACAGGCATCTGTGACAGAGCCGTTCTCCTCCTGACCCAGAGGCAAAAGCAAAGCCTAAAGTGGTACTCAAGGGTGATCACAGCCAGGCTCACAGGAGCATACAAAGGTATCTCCATCATGGAACTGACAGCCATGGAAACCAGATTTCCTGATGCCCAGCACAAAGGTAAGGGTCAAGATCTGAGGATTGTAAACTGTCCCAAGCTCCAGACAGAGGCCACACCCCTCAGAGGTTTATAGGAAAGACTGGGGAGACCTAATCACCAAGGCAGAACCATCACACGAGCCAAATCTGAGCAGATGGAAACAAGACTGCCATTTTCTCCAAGTTATTCAGGAACCCCAAGAAATCCAGAACAAAAAAAGGGCAGCTCCTAGGACAGCAACAAGAAGCACTGTGCCCTTGAGCCGAGCAATACAACACAGGTAGACTGCCAGAAGCTCAGTCTCATCTCTCCCAATGCTCAGCAGAAACGGCCTGGGAAGATGCAGTCATCCAGTATCGTCCCAAGCAATCCTAAATACTGTCTCAAAGGAGTCTGGAAGGGCCCGACATGATCAATAGATCTGTCTGTCTGTCTGTCTACCTGTCTATCTCCCTTTCTCTGCACACACATACATACCCCACACACACAACTTCATCTGCTCCTCCCACAGCCTGCTTCTCAGTAATCTATTCTGAATGGCACCTGTCCTCTCCTTCCCCAGCCATTTCTTCCTACCAGCAGGGTCCTAGAATCCATCTCCTTGGTATCACTGTCTCCTCCTACTCTTCCCCAAGGGCAGCTCTATCCCCCTCCACAGTCTTTCCAATCCAGACAAGCTTGCGGCTTTTGCACTGACAACTGCATGCAGCGCTCTACACACCACAGTCAACAATGGGATGGCTGGGGCTCAGACCGCCCAGTCCAAGTCTGACACAGCCACCCCTCACCGCTGCTCCTCAGCACACAGTCACTCAGGCTTTCCAAACAAGGCCCTCCTCCCTGGCTTCACTCCACTCCTCTGTGGTCATGCAGCAACTTCTCCCCAAAATGCGGACTCTGGCTCTGCACCTGCCTGTGTGCACCACAGGGTCATCCTTGGGTCACCCTTGGGGCTCCACACATGGTCACCACCTCACTGCAACCCTTGCAGGATGTCTGGAGAGCAGGTGTCCCTTCTGTGTAGTGCTTTATCTCCTCTGCCTGATATGTCCCTTCATCCTTTCTCCTGGTGCAGACAAAGCATGACCCTGCTCTCTGATGCAGATGCTACTGCTGGCGGTCATTGTCTCCATTTTAATATAAGGAAAGCATGAGGAGATAGAAAAGCAGAAATCTCAGCCACTTCTTACAAGGAACTTGGTTTTTGCTTTTGTTGTTGCTGTTTTTGTTTTTTAATTGTATTTGCATTAGTGTTTTGCCATGAGGTTCAGGTCTCCTGGGACTGGAGTTACAGACAGTTGTGAGCTGCCATGTGGGTGTTGGGAATTGAGCCCAGGTCCTCTGGAAGGGCAGTCAATGCTCTTTAACCACTGAAACATCTCTCCAGCCCTTACAAGTAACTTGTAACTGAGGCTTTGAGTTAGATGCACCTCCCCCAAAATACACAAAGTCATGTTTTTCCCCCTACTATATACATTTCCCTTGATAGTTCCTATATTCACACTTAAAAATCCTCACACAATCAAGTCCCCAAAAGCTCTGCTTCCTTCCACTGATGCAGGAACTAAATCACAGTTCAGCCCAAGTCATGAAAACCATGCACCAGCTAAGCAGCTCCTCCTGTGTCTGTGTGAGCTCAAGTGTGAGTGTGGTTATGGTTTCAGGCATAGTAACAGCATCTGGATCTTTACAATGAGCCTTAGTCATTAACTTCATCTTCATTAATTTTATACTTTCATACAGAAAATGTCCAATATGAGACGAGTACACAATAACAAGAACAGAAACGGTCTTGTGGACACCATTTGGCCTCAAGGACAACTGTCAATCAGCCCATCTTTATGTGCCCACCCACCCACCCCAGTCATCTGAAGTACCTCCTTCACATCACACTGCCACCATGACAATGCAAGCTCCCCACCTACTCTAGGGTCACCCTGTCAACTCAGCACCAACACTTAGCCAGGCACCTCAGAGTGACAAGAACAAACTGTGGGGGATCCCCCAGGTCAGGCAGCTGCAAGGGGCACTGACATTTTTAGGCAAACAATAGGGAGTTTCTGTTTGCGTAAAACTCTGTTACTGGGGTTTACACATTTTCTTTTCTTCTAACAAACAACAATAATTATAAATATATGTTTCTTATTCTTTCTAAGTTTTCAGCCATTATATCATAGTTTCACTATCATAAATCCAATGTGAAATTTTGTCTTCAGAAATGAGTATTACAAGTAGAAAGAAAAAAAATTAGCAAAATAAACTTTTTAATTCTCATAATAAGAGGGTATTAGTGGATGTCAATGGCAGGATCAGAGAAACAAATGTGGAACTCTTCCCAATACATATAGCATAGCTCAGATGTGGAGGAAGAGTTGGGACTTACGCAAATACAGAGGTCTGAGAAGATGAAAGGGGCAAGGAGCTAAGTGTACCTCACCTTGTTGCTGCCCAGACTGTGGGAGGGGCTAAGCTCCTGCCGGCTTCCAGACAACTGGGGAGAGATAAGGAGGATTAGTGTAAAAGCTTTTGGAAAATCCTGCTTTGAAAACCAAATCTAGCAGGGCCTGATAGCACAAGCTTGTGCCTGTAATCCTAGTGTTTGGGAGGCAGAGGCAGGAGGATAACAGTGCTTCAGAGGTCAGCTTGGTTCCAACTCAGTCAGAGAGACATAGTAAGACATAATCTCAACCAACCAATCAACCTACCAACCAAACAAACAAAGCAAGATGGTGAAAACCATTGAGCGGTTACCAGTACCTTCCCATGGTGGTTTACCTAGGCTCTAGTATCTGCTATACACCACTGAGGTGACACTTCCCTGGGCCTGAAGAGAAGACATTTCGCTCCTTCTGTTTAATGCCACTGGATCCTGCCACGGATAGTTTATTTTTTTGTCTAAGAAATAAACTATTCAGAGTATAGTATCCCAAATACCAAATCTCTGCATATGCCAGTATGTGTCAGTAACTTACTGTAGTGACCTGCAACTACGGTGGCATTTCTACATGCCTGAGAGTGGGCCTGTGGTGGTCAGACATGTCTCCTGCACCTCTGCACCTGCAGGCTCTCCAGCGGGAAACTTGTCCTTCCTGTCACTCACAAACACTTACAGCTGAGGACAAAAGTGGCCTACTCTTCGTGGAAATGAGGAGCAGATAAAGAGCATATTTATTTGTCAACAATTATTCCCATTTCAATATACATATAAATTAAACCCTTTTTAAGATTTATTTATTACTGTATATATATAAGTGCTCTATCTGCATGTCTGCCTGCAGACCAGAAGAGGACATCAGCACTACAGATGGTTGTGAGCCACATTGAATGCTGGGAATTGAACTCAGGACCTTTGGAAGAAGAGTCAATGCTCTTAAGCTCTGAGCCATCTCTCCAGTCCCATACCTTTTTTTTTAAATCAACAAATCTCAGCCATAGTTATGAAACTCATATAACCCGTTTTATGCATTCATACTCCCCTACATGGCCTTCAAGCAATTGGTCTACTAACATATTGCAAGCATTCTAATTTAAAAATAATGAATTAAAGCCCAGAAAATTACTTCCATGCCCTGGGTAGGCAGCTAGCTTATATTTAGCTTCACACATATTTGTGGCCTCCCAACGTGTGCTGGACAGGTGGCAGAGGACAAATGAGCAATGTGTGCCAATGACACTCAAGCAAGCGTCCTGGCTCCAGCAGCAGGCACAGTGGCAGATGGGGCACAGATGTGACAAGGGAAGGGACAAGGCACTTAAAACCAGCACAGGGAAGTTAGAGGCAGCTGAGATCCCTTGCAAGGAGGCAGACAGGCATCCAAACAAGAGGCCAGAAAGGCACCAGCTCCCCAAGGGCAGCAGGAGGGACTCACCCTGTTCATGCTGGGCGAGCTAATACTCCTCCGGTTCAGCTTCCCTTTCCCTGTAAGCTGCTCCTTCACGGCCACTTCCTGGGGAATGGAGAACACGCCAAGAAGAGCTACACATGAGAGATGCACACCAACACACATGGCTCAAGATTCTCCCCACATTCCTTAAATACCAGCCATGACTTGACAAGACAGAACGACCCCACTGCAATCACTGGATTATGGGAGAATAAACTCTTCAAACTTCAGGTGCAACAACCCCATACTCCAGAGGGTCAAGTATATAAGCCAGATGGTGCTCCACTGTAGCACCGCTGTCCATCACTAACCTGACGAAGGCGATCTAAAGTCAGGAGGTTTTCCACAGCCAGCACACTCCTCAAATACTTCTCAATATAGGCCTCGGAGTCAGCAGAAGCTGGGTTTTCCACATTGGCTGCCATCCTTGCCAGTGCCTCTCGCTCCTCTACTCCCTGGGCATCCTGAAGAACAGAATAATGCATGATGAAAATAGGCGGAAAAAGGAAGTACTACAGATATTACATACACACACACACACACACACACACACACACATCCAGAAGAAGAGAAAGAGGCATGTTAAAACTAAAAGATATCATTACAGATGCTTCACATACACATGCTACACATGTACATGCTCCCACACACAGATACATACAGCCACACATATACATGTATATATCCACAGAGCTCTAAACTGACAAAATTCATGGAACCCAAAGTCCCATTTCAACATCTGCTTTTAGAGCTCAAAATGCACTTTTCCCCCAGAAATCATGAACCATCACTAAATACCAGGCTAACCAGGAAGGCTGGTTAAATAGTAGCTCTCACAAGCATTCTAAACACAGTTGTTCCCACTTCCCAAACAAACATTCACTACCAGTTACCTACTGGAAAGGATTCTGCAGGTGATTGGAAATGCAATCACAAGACAACAGTTCTGCAAGAAGATAGCATCCCTGAGATTCATGGGAGCTGGGTCAGCCCACTAGACAAAGTGGAGACCTAATAACCCCGGTACCCAAGTGGGATGCTGATACGGGGTAGAGAAGGGAGTGGAGGAGGGCAGGATGAGACCCACGTTGCTGTGAAGCAGCCTGACACAGACACTCGGGTTGCTGAGCTTCTAACACTGCCTCAGGCCTCCCTGGGGAGCAGCAGTGGCCAAAGGCTCTGGAGAACAGATGTGGAATCCCACACTGTTCAACTGACTGAGCTGCCCATGCTCATAAATGGGAAACTTGTGGGTCAGGAGGGGATGAGGAAACAATGCTGGCTGCCTCTGGAAGCCTAGCCAATTACCAACCATTCAATCACACAAGGGTGCTTAGTTTTAAGCTGATTCCCCTACAATCCTTTCCTTTTAATTCCTAGAAAGAACAATGAATGAAGCATAGAGTAATCTTTGCAAGGTCCAAGATTTATAATCAGTCTACTGCTGCAAACGGCTTCCTTGCTGATTGACTGGCTGATGACTGCTGGGGAATGAATGTAGCCCCCACCACACACACAGGCTGCACAAGGGCACTATCACAGTTACACCTCAGCCCTTGGCTGTTGGGGGTTTCTTGTTTACAATAGGGTCTTACTAAGTAGCCCAGACTAGCCTCACATTCATGACCCTCCTACCTCAGCTTCCCTTTTCTAGGATTACAGACATGTACACACCTGGCAACAGTCTAGTTTTCATATGTCAAAGATGCTTCACTCCAAGCTCCAATAGTTAAATAGTTAATGTTTAATGTGTAAGGCTAACTTTTTGTTTTGTTTTGCTTTTGTTTTTCGAGACAGGGTTTCTCTGTGGCTTTGGAGCTTGTCCTGGAACTAGCTCTGTAGACTAGGCTGGTCTTGAACTCACAGAGATCCGCCTGCCTCTGCCTCCCGAGTGCTGGGATTAAAGGCATGCGCCACCACCACCCGGTTGTAAGGCTAACTTTGAAAGCTCAAGAAAGAATTACTATTGGATGCTTTAAGAGACAAGAATTTTTACAGCATTAATGTAATAGGGCAAGGCAGTACAGAGGCTCCTCCATCTTATATTCTTGCGGAGGTCATTTCAGGTTTAACTAGAATTTAGTCTCCTTGATGGAGAATCTCATGAAAAATTACCCAACTCTATCCTAGGGACCTGAGGTCAGGATAGGTAGCATAGCCTGTGTGTGCAGAACCCCTATTTATCTTAGTCTCTATTAAACTGCTTGCTTCTATGAAGCCCCCAGTAGCTGTGGAGCGATCACGATGTGATTTTTGCCTTAAAAACCCTGTGCTCTGGACACTCAGGGTCACACCTAGGTCACCAAATACCTGGATGTGGTCCTAGGCAGCTGGAATAAAGACTTGAAGTTGGCTATAGAGGAGTCTGAGTGGCCACCTCTAGTGGGCTCCCTGTAGCAGTAAGAATTCTAAAAGTCCAGGTGCTGGCAGTTGCTTGCCTACTTTTCAGACTATGTTAAAGCAGGTGTTGATCACCTACTATTCGAACAGCAGAATCAATCCGCAAACTCTAAGGCCTAGTGAAGATCAGGAGGCAGTGCTGACACTGTGTGGGGAGGCCCCAGGCCTCCAGTAATTGTGTCCCCCTCTGCTGTGAAGATGTCACTCTCTGATTCAGAATAAAGCACGCAAGCTCACTCTGCTGGTCTTCTTCTGGTTGCACATCAGATACAAGTCTCTACACTGGACAGTTTCCGCCCCTGTGATTAACATATTACTACTGTCTATTGTGTTTTAAAATAAGTTTTCAAAATGGAGTTCTTGGCTAGAGAGATGGCTCAGTGGGTAGCTGCACCTGCAGTGCAAGTCTAGTTACCTGACATTGACCCCTAGAGCCCATGCAGGAAGCTGGAAGTAGGTGCATCTGTGAAGCAAGGACCCCTATGATAGCAAGATGGGAGGCAGACACAGGAGACCTGGCTGGAAGCTCAATGGCTAATGATGGAGGAAGACCCCACCTCCAAACAAGGGAAGGAGAGAACAAGTCCCAAAAGTTGTCCTCTGTGGCATGCCAATGGTACTTCTCCCTCTCCTCGACCCTCTCTCTCTCACTGTCTCTTACACATTTACTCAATTAAAAAAAATTATAAAAAATGCTAAAATCTCAACTTTTAAGGTCACAAACACATACTAAAAGTCTGGGGTAGAAGACTCATCAAAAAATCTATAGCATTTCCCTAAATAGATGGTTCTTTTTTTTTTAACATTTGTTTGTTTGTTTGTTTGTGGTAGAGAGCTGCAAGTGCATTACACTTGTGTGGGGGTCAGAGGACAACCTGCAGAGCTGGTTCTTTCCTTCAACCATGTGGCTTCCTGGGATGGAATAAACTTGGGTCATCGAGCGAGCTTGGCAGCAAGAGCCTTTACTCGCTGAGACATCTCGCCAGCCTGTATCATTGGCTATAATAGTTCTTGGGTGAGTGACTTTCCAAGGAGCTAGCTCTTTAAGTGTTTATTTTCAGTTCGAACTTCAGAGAATCCTTTACCTCTGGAATATTGGAGACAATCTCAAAGGTCACTCCACAGCCAGGAATAGAGCTCCGATGAGACATCTTTTTGAGGAGACTTTGAGCAAAGCCCTAGAGGAAAAATAAAATATAGACCATTATTCCTCCCCCGCTAGCTCTGTTTACTGTAACAAAGAGCCAGTATAAGAGCAGGCTTCTGACACGGTGCATGAGAGTCCTCACTTAAGCACAGAATCAGTGGACTGGCACCTACAGTGTTCATCGGTCCAGCACCCAACAAGGGAGAAGTCAGAGCTGGGGTATGGAAGCTGCCACACACATCTGGATAAACTCAGAATACACGAGATACAACAAAATGACCTTCTAAGTAAGATGGAAGCAAGGACTGGTGACGCTTACACTTTCCTCCTCTAGCACGAGAGACGTCTTGTACCATGAATATTGACAAGTTCAGGCATTAAATTCTTGACCAAAGCAGGATCGTTATGAAGGATGATTTAAGAGTGCCTGGTCATTGTTTACGCTGACTGTGCTCTTTGCACAGTTAGGAATTGAACTGTTGAATTAATGCATAGATGACTCATTTGGAGATGCTGCGAAGATTGAACATTCTGCAGAGGTTGAAGAGAGCAGCCATGAGGGCGGAATGCACTTGAATAAAGATAAGGAGAGGGAATAGTGAGTAGGCACGAGGCGAAAGGTGAGGCAGGAACATGGAGAAACCCGAGGGAAAGAAGAACAGTTGGTGCTAAAAACCTGTAATTGTACAATCCTATCTAATAATGATTGAGTTCCCACTTGGTGATCGTTAACTAATTTTTAAAGGAGCCTCTCAGTCAGGCGGTGGTGGCGCATGTCTTTAATCCCAGCATTTAGGAGACAGAAGCAGGTGGACCTCTGTGAGGCCAGCCTGGTCTACACAATGAGTTTCAGGGCTGTTACACAGACAAAACCTATCTCAAAAAGGCAAAAAAATAAAAAATAAAAGAGCCTCTCAGGACTTAAATAGATCTAATCTACATGGGAAGTAGAAAGTATAAAAAGACAAGATCCTGAGTAAATTGGGAGCATAGAGACCTTGGGAGAGGGTTGAAGGAGGGAGGGGAGAGGCAGGGAGGAAAGCAGAGAAAAATGTAGAGCTCAATAAATATCATGGAAAAAAAATTTAAAAACCAAAAAGAGCCTTTCAGAACACCTGAGGTTGACCTCTGACCCTCCCCCAACAGAGCCTCTTAAAGTGAAGAGATCATCTACTTCCTTCATCACTTTAAGACCCCAACAATGCCTTGTAGCACTTGGACAGACAGACATGTAGTCCAGGCATGACTGTGGTTCCTTAGGGGTGGTAGAGCGTAGGGTCACCTGACTATGATTACTATCTGCATGAACCAATGACGCCATGATGCCAAGCGTTTGTCACTGTTCCCTCTGAAGAAGCAATGGAAAGGAACTAAAGGACGGGGGAAGTGGCACTGCTTAAAATACTTCCACCAAACCACTCTGACGGAGAAGAAATGAACATGTCTCTCCTGCCCCACAATATATGTCACTCCCCTGTGGGGATGCTGCAGGTCAGGTAGCCAGAACAGCAGAAGGAGAAATGGAAACTCATTCTTCAAGAAGCTCCCAGAGCAGCAGGCCTCTCTCCACCCCTTTAGACTTCCCCAGGAGTGAGCTGGAGACACTCAAATACTCTACAGCTAACCCCTGACTTGGATTTTATTGATGTTGGACTGGAGCGCTAAGGAGCTGCGATTTTAACAGCATTATGCCAGTCTTCATTGCAGAGATTGATATCAGTACGACATTTAGAACTAAAGATTAATTTTTAGGGGTGGAGATTATATCTCAGAGTCCGTCAACCATGACTGTGTTCTTTCAAATGAGAAGATTTATTTCCATCTGAGCCTGTGGGTTCAGAATGGCCCACAAAAAGGAGGTGACAGAGTGAATGAGGAGCCCCAGAACCCACCTTCAGATCCTCACATTTACAAATCCAATAACACAGGGTTTAAATCTTACCTAGAGTGTTTCTAGAAAACTATATGTCAGGGTTCCTCCCTTCCTTTCTACATCTTCTATAGGTAAAGCCACCTGCTTGTCTGCCTACCCAACACTCTATAAAGTGCCAGCTCAAAGCCACCCTCTCCTCCACAGCTATTCCCCATTACTCTGTGGGAAGGATGCTATCCACCCCACCCCACAGCACCCCATATAATAAAAGGAGGCCCACTTAGGAACTTTGGAAGGCAAATGGACTTTGCTAAGCCAGGTGGTAGTGGCAGCTGTGGTAATCCCGGCAACTCTAGAGGCAGAGTCAGAAGCTCTGAGTTTGAGGTCAGCCTGATCTACAAAGGGAGTTCCAGGGCTACACAGAGAAACCTTGCTTTGCAAACAAAACAAAAACAGATTAAAAATAATAAAAACAAAAACATAAAGACCCAGACTGCTTCCTATTCAATGCTTTAGAACCAAAGCCAAACTTGGAATCAAAGACTTCTGGGAAGAGAGAAGTCAGTGCTCCCAGATGAGCACACAACAGATCTACCAAGGAACCTCCTCGAGTTGCTTGATCCAGAAGAACCCTTAACAATAGAGCTACTGGACTTTCCCCCAAGGCAGGCTCCTTTCTGAAATTCAGGGTAGCCTGAGTCCTGTGAGAAGGCCATGTGTGTTCAGAGATTAACGGTATGGAGAATGACAGCAACAGGAACCTGGGAAAGGTAGGCTCAGAGCTCCACAGACCATGTCTATAGAGTTCCTAGTGTTAGTGAAACAGTCAGCCTATGGTCACTCATCTCACCCACTAGGGCTAAAGCCTCACCTGGCGCCCATGAACGTGGACACAAATCCTCTTGCGTAGGACCAGCTGCATGTCGGCAGGATGGCTGAGCTGGACTGTCACTCGCAGGATGAGGAACACTCGCTCATCAGCAGGAGTACCTTTACTGAGCTGAGGACAGCTGTGCACTGCAGAGTCCCAGGAGGCCTCTGCCTTTGCCTGCAGAGGAAACAGAGACAGACTTCATTTGCCTCACCAAGGCCACACACCCTCCTGAAAATGCCACGTAGCTTGAGTAAAGGTTCTCTTTCGAGAACTGCCCTGAAGAGCTGTCAGGGTGTGAGTGAGCAGCTGCTGCCATGGGAGGCTGCAAAGTATTGGGCATGGAGGTCGGGCAGTGGTGGCGCATGCCTATAATCCCAGCACTCAGGAGGCAGAGGCAGGTGGATCTCTGTGAGTTTAAGGCAAGCCTGGTCTATAAGAGCTAGTTCCAGGACAGGCACCAAAGCTACACAGAGAAACCCTGTCTCGAAAAACAAAACAGCAACAACAAAAAAATATTGGACATGATACCTGTGTTGGTACCCAGGCTCATATATTTGAATGCCTGGTTCCCAGTTGGTGGATTGCTTAGGAAGGATTAGGAGATGTGGTCTTGTTGGAGGTATCACTAAAGGTGGGCCTTGAGGTTTCCAAAACCTACACTAGGCCCAGTCTTTGCTCTATTGGTTCTTCTCCCCCCCCCCCGTCCCCTGGCTCTGCACCCATCGTGGATCAAGATGTAAGCTCTTAGCTACACTTCCAGTGCCAAGTCTCTCTGTCTGTCTGTCTGTCTGCCTGCCACAATCCCCACCATGATGATCAGGGACTAACCCTCTGAAACTGTAAACAAACCCTCAAGTGTTTTCTTTTATTAGCTGCCTTGGGCATGATGTCTCTTCACAGCAACAGAACATTAACTAAAATATTATTAGACTGTTTGCTGCTAAATTACTTGTTTTTTTAAATGTTTAAACATCAACAAAGATTGAAATTTTTCAGTACTGTGGACTTTGTGTACTGTTCCTTGATCTTCTTCACTCACTGAGACCATTTGCCTATTTAGCCCGCGAACCAATCACTTTCAAGTGAATTGCAGGCAAGTATCACACCCAGGAAATCGCCAAGATGTTATCGTATTAGATTTGCCCATGTTCCCAGTCCAAAATTACAAACTGCAGTAGCTGTCAAGGCCCCATAGTCTACTTTACCATGGAGTGTCCCAAACCTGTCACGTCACATCTAACACAGCAGATTTAGGGCTAAGGAAGGACATAGTGTGATCGAGGGGAACAGGGCTAATGTCCAACAGCAGGTATATGAGTTCCTCGGATGCTCTACTGCTGGTATCACTTGTCAAGCATATTCAAAATCAGGGAATAACCCCCAGGATTATGCCCATCACATAGATTCGACCATGAGATTCATTCAACAATGAATTTGCCTCACTGCCTTCATTTATTCTTTTGCTCTTTTTATTCTGAGACATGGCTTCACTAAGTAGCTCATGCTGGCTTTGAACTCACATTCCTTGTGTTTCAGTCTCCCAAATGCCAGCACTACAGATGTGTACAACCAGGCCTGGCTTCCTTTTTCTCCTCTTTAAGTAAGTCTTAGGTCAGGCATGATGTTCCATACCTTGAACCCCAGCACTTGGGAGGCAGATGAAGAGGATCTCTGAGTTTGAAGCCAGTCTGTGCTACCTAGCCAGTTCCAGGCCAGTCAGTGGTACATAGTGAGGCCCAGTAATGAAAGCGCAAATACCAAAGCCATGTCCTTCCAGTCTGTAGCTCCCTATACTTCAGTGGAATCAACAACCTCCTGCCTCCTTCTCAGGGTGGAACAGAGCACAGCCACAGCCAGTGGATGTGGTCCACACTGACACGAGGGAGGGAGAAGGTAGGTGGAGTGGGAAGTGAGGGTCGAGCTTTGCTTTCTCTAGATACTAATAGAGTCTCCACATACACTGTGGAGGCCACTATCTTGCTGACATTAAAAGGCTCCTGCAGGACTGGGAGCTCCATATCTGCTTCTCCAGGTATGCTGACTTACCTCACCATCGTGCTGCTTCACAATCTGCAGCTCAAAGAACTCCTCCTCCTCTTCCCCAGTCAGGGTAGCATCCCATCCGGCTTCTGGGTCATCGAGATTATCCTGAGAGCTGAAATCATCCGCTGAAAGCAGGGCTTTCACTCAACATCAGATTGTTTTCAAGGACACCCTCCTCCCGCCCCCGCTAGCTGAACCAACGTGCTTATTATTAAAATTCTTCTGCTTCAAACTTCACTTGCTTTCTGCACTGCAATCTTGAATAACATTGATAATAACCATTTAATAGTTCACAGATCCAAGAGCCAGAAAGTGCTTCAAAAAATTACCCAAGCTGTTCCCCATGTGTCGTATTTTACATGGAAGGTAAAGGAAGCCAAGATGCCCAAGATGTTTCTAGAGGTCAGTTCATAAATGATAATGATGGGATCACAGTCCAACTTCCTCGCCCGTTAGTGCACTTAAGAAACAAGAAGAAAGCGAGAGCAATTCCTGACAATTAAAGCTAACAAAAATGCACACTGACTAATGGACCTGGCAACTGCACAGAGCCCTGTGGTCACTCGGTCCCAAGCCTGGCTTCCCAGTCCCCCATCCACCTTAAGCCTGTGCCTACACAGCAAATGTAAGTGTTCTTGTGTGGACCACTAATGCAGAGTACTGAACAAAGTTCTGACTGTCTCTTCAGCCTTCCAGGCTAATGCGGTATATCTACACAATGGACTTTTACTCAGACATAAAGAAGAATGACATTATGGCATTTGCAAGAAAATGGATGGAACCAGAGATCATCATGTTTAGTGAAAGAAGCCAAACATCACATATCATGTATTTGTCCCAAACAGATTATAAAATTAAAGGGAAACTATAAGGGAGGCAGGGAGTTGTCGAAGGGGGGGGGGAGTATAACAAGGGAGAAAAAACACGAATACTACATTTTCTCTCATATCCATCCATCCATCCATCCATCCATCCATCCATCCATCCATCCATCCATCATCTGTCTGCCTACCTATCCATATGACATGAAAGCAGGAGTATGACTTGGCAGAAGGAAGGGACCCGTGGAAGGTGCATAGGAAAGACAAGGAGAATAACATGAGAAGGTCCATATGAGCAAAGCACAATGTATGTACATATGAAAAATGTCATGATAAAATTCATTATTTTATATGCCAACAAAAAAATTTTATCTGGAGAAGAAAACAAACACACAGCTAAGAAATCTTTCTGAACTTCAATCCTTCCTAATCTCTTAAAGCTTCTTCAGCTGCCTACGAAGCCCAACACAAGAACAGGCCAGAGCCCATTCCTCCTCCAGGCTCAAGAGTAAACAGTCTCCCGTGACAGCTCCCACCCCACAGGACGGACAGGTGCTGTGAACGCCACATGTCTCTCTAACTGGTGCATGTGTAAGATCAGGTACAGAATGCTGGCCCCTCAGGCATCCTAACACATTTAACACGTCCACACAGTGAGGGGACCACTGAGGACGCCCAGGCTTTTTTCTATTTAGGGAAGTTCGTGTTAATACACACATCTGCAGGTGTTTCATGGAGCTTAACTGCTGACTTCTTATTTTTAGCTCCCTAACCTACCTTTGCATTTTCTATTTTCCCTCCTATAGACAGAGACCAGTGGGATGGGTGTGGAGGGACTGGGGGAGGGGAACAGTTACATAAAAAGGAAAATAAGCAAGCAGGGTTAAGTTCACAGGAACCCACAGAAAAGCTGAGAAAATCATTAAATAATGCTAAGAAAACATAGTATCCCAAGTTGCTGGTCCCTTCTAGATAGAAGTTTTCTTCTGAGCACTGAAGTCAGAACGTATTTTCAGTATAGAAAAGCACCCTAAACTGATGGGGAAACAGCACTCTCACAAAAGCAAGGCTGCAACAGGAGATGTGCCCATCACTGTCACCACTGCTGGGCTAGGCTGCAGCTCAGTGGCAGCACACTTGTCTAGCATGTGTGAGGCCCTAGAGTCAATCCCCAGCTCTGGGGACAGAAAGACATGGACAGAAATGAGAAGAATGGAAGAGAGGAAGAGGAAAAGAGGGAAGGGGAAAGGGGGGAGGGAGGGAGGGAGGGAAAAAGAAAGTTCACCAAAGTAAAAGCGATACTGAGATTGACTTCCAACAACTCAGTCTTTGTCCAGCATCATATTAGGGAACACAGAGCACTGATCCTAACATCAGGGTGACTGCAACCCCACAACATGAGTGGCTAGATCTATAGTGTGACTCTGTCACACTTCATCAAGGTAAGCCTCCAGAAGCCACCTCTAACTTACCATTTAGGTCAAGGAATATGACAGGAATGTGGTTCTCCATTCCAGGCACTGGGGTCCTAAAACAGGAAGGACAGAATATATATAGTATCTGAGACACAAAAGACTCATGTCACTCAGGTGACTTATCTCACTCTAAGTTGGCGTGACAAGGTTCATGATGGACAGTAGGAGCTGCCTCCTATGCTGGGCCGTGGAGCTCACTCTTACAGACCCGCTCACTATTCACCATCAGCCTGTCTAAAGCTTTCTTTCTTGCCAAACGACACACTTAAGGGCTCCTTGTGACTTAACTTGCTATTTTTAATTTCTGTCAAGTGTCAGAGAACATTTGCTGACAGCATAGCTTAAGTACCAAAACCAAAAACTGGTTGAGATGCAGTTTTCTTATGACCTAACATTCTTTTATGGGAATGAATGATCCAAGTAATTAACATATTAACTATTTTTTAATGCTAAGTGCAGTAGTACTAAATATTGATTTAAGTTCTCAGAAATCCTAATTACCTTGGCCAATAACAATATTATTTAATAAAAAAGTTTCAGGCCATAATCATATCCAACTCATGAAGATAATTTAACAAATAGCTCTGTTCTCACACACCATAGTGAGCCATCCAGTAAATGCAGCACTGCCAAAAAATAAGGAAGGAAGGAAGGAAGGAAGGAATGAAGGAAGGAAGGAAGGAAGGACGGACCTGGTCACCCTTGAGGGACCTTACCATTCTGCTGGTGCCCCTGGAATGCCACTGCCAGCAGAGGGCACCATCACGGCATTTCTCTCCTCTGTGAGCGTCAGCCGCATCTCCAGGAGCTGTGCCTCCCGCTCAGCATCATCCTCGGTTTTGTCTGGAAGAAAGCAATCAGAGTTGGAGCCAGCAATCCTGCTTGCTGTTCCCATATATTTTGTAGATTTATTTATTTATTGAGAGAGAGAGAGAGAGAGAGAGAGAGAGAGAGAGAGAGAAAGAGTCTGTGTGTGTGTGTGTGTGTGTGTGTGTGTGTGTGTGTGTGTGTGTGTGTGTGTGTGTGTAAGAGAGAGAGAGAGAGAAACAGGAAGGGTCCCCCAGAGGCCAAAAGAGGGTGTCATATCCCCTAGAACATCAATTACAAACAGTTGTGAGCTGCCATCATGTGAAAACTGAGACTGCACCCAGGTCCTCTGCAAGAGCAGTAAGTGTTTTTAACCACTAAGTCATTTCTTCAGCCTGTTTCCATATTGTATTTGAGTAAACATGATTTCCCAATATCAACAGGAACTTGCAGAGGCTTCTTACAGCTCACAGATCACTGGTGCAGGTCTGACAGGCTGGTTCAGCTTCCAAGCTCCCAGTACCTCCAACAAGAAACATCAGCACCTTTCACCCAGTTTCTTTCTAAGGGGTATGGATGTTTTGCTACATGTATGTCTGGGCCCCATCCCCAAAAGGAATTACAAAAAGACATCATTACAACCAAATAAATGTTCTTCTGGAAGGCTATACCCCAAGTCAAGGACAAGCATCCACCCTCACCACCACATTCATTGGGCCCTCAGCTGGTTACAAGAGGGCTATTGATGAGATGCCTTGGCTGCACTGCCACAAGGAGGGAAATGTCCAACTTGTTCTTCCTACCATGTTTACTGACGAGCTTCTGCAGTTGCTGATCCAAGTATTCTTGACGCTTGGTTAATGCATTGAGCCATTTTCTACGCAGCCTCTCTAGATCCCTATCCTGGAAGAAAACAGGGGAAGTCAAACTCAATGCAATATCCAGGCAACACATCCAGCCAGACATTCCCTTAACTAACTTCATTCTCTTAACTCCAAGACTCAAGCAACATGCAACAATTGCCTTTTGTTTTTTCTTCCTCTTCTTTTCTTTTTTAAAGACAATGTCTAATGAAACCCAGACTGGCCTGGAACTCATTATGTGTAGCTGAAGATAACCTTGGACTTCACAAGTCTCTGTTCCCACCTCAGAGTGCTGGGATCACAGGCCTCTGTCACCATGCCCAGCTTAAGCACTTCATGTTTGCCAGGCAAGCACTCTACCACCTGCAGTGTGTGCCAGCCCAACATGCAGCACAAAACTCAAATCAGAACTCCTAGAACAGAAAGCATTAGCACACTTTATAGAGTAGACAGGCCTTGAAGAATTGGTTCTCTTTGTATTTGCTGAGAACGACATCTATGAGGCTGCCTTGCAGAACAAGATTCACAAACTGTAGCTAACAAGCTCCAAACTTCTACTCCTTGGAACAACCAGGAAGAATCCTTTAGGTCTCTATCCACTGCTCCCACCAGGTCACACTAGACTCCTGAGGACCACAGCACATAAGTGCTTCTCCTCCTTGAGTTTGTGTAGTTGGGAGGTAGCGGTGGGCGAGTGGGCAGGAGTTGTTATTGACAGACTGAACTCCACCAGTCAACACCTGCGAGCATGCCAACCTGACCTCATTTCCTTTAGTAACATGGTTAGGGGGCTGGGTGGTTCAGAGGAATGCTGCAGATGTCGAGTGTCTGGGTTTCACCAAGGCACTTAACCAAATAGCTTATGACATTCCTGTGGACAAGACAGAGAAATGTGCTGTGCATCTACTCTAAGTGGCATCACAGAGGACTCAAATGCCACATCCAGAGAGCAGTGATGAATGGGAGAATGTCTGTTAAGAGAAGACTCTGTGGCGGTACCATACTCTGAGTACAACCCCAGCTGAATGATGAGGTGTTTTTGTTTTCTTTTATCAGTGACTTATAGGAAGGCAGACATTTCTATCAAATTAGGATGATGCAAAGCCAGGAGAGTGACTACAGTGGATGACATAATCAGGCTCCAAAGAGCCCGGGCAGTCTTAAACAATGACTAACAAGATGCAACTTCACAGACACAAACAAAATCTGGCACATTAGGAAAAGAAAAGACAGGAGAAACAACCCCAAAAAAAACCTAATAGATAAGTCAAGGAAGTGGACATTCAGGGTGACCTAGCTTCATACACATAAGACACAGAAATAGGTATACATCCCTGTACCCCCCAACCGTGGGTGACTCAGATCAAGGGGAGCCTGGCAAGGTATCTGGGAGGTGGTTGTGTAAACAGCCCAATGCAGAGGGCCTGACTAGGAAAAGCTTCTCTCACAGCAGCTTCCTAGTCCTAGCTCGCCAACCCCCCTCCATGATACCCAGCATTCCATACTTTGTTTGACTTTTGGGAAAAAGCAGAATTGTTTAATTATCAAGTAGCAGTGCAGAGAGATCCTGGCCTGTGTAATTAAGCACTTGAATCAAGCTGATTTGATGAGGACAACAGGTGCTCAATTACCTGGTAGCTGTCCATGTCCTCCTCTTCCTCCTAAAAGAAAACAGCCTATTATGTAGAACCAAAACAATTATTTACCCACAAATCAGGCCTCCATACACAGCACAATCTTCTCCCACAGTTCTAGTCTTCTTGTTTAATTGACACACCACCCTGTAGCCACCCATCCAGCCCCACTCCAGCCCTCCATTGTCAGGAAGATGGTAAGATGGCAAGCTTCTGGGGAAAGTGAAGAGGCTCCCCTGACCTTTTCCAAGTCAGTACAATGCTCTCCCCGCTGGGCTTACAACCCCCAACACCAGGGGAAATCAAACACCTGCTGGCAAAGCATCTTTACCAGCCAGTGGGGGGTTCTATAGAGGGGTGGGCCACGGGAGGAAGTTAATCACTGTGAAGCTTGGTGGTTTGCCAGGCTGAGAGATTTTAACTCTCAGCTCACTACACACCAGAACGACACATGGTCACAGCCTAGTGCAAGGGCCTCTTGCCAAGGCAGTATCTGAAGAGACACTAATGGCAGAGAAAGGGGCAAGGGTAGCAAGGTCCCAAAGACTCTGGTCGGCCATTGCCTTTCAAAGAGCACAGAGCAGGCACAGAAACTTACATGACAGGTCTCATGGATCTTAGGGGACCTGAGTGGTCTAACTTTCACACACCCAATGCCAACTGACAATATGCACTCTTCCATCAGTGGTAAAGTCCCTGACTCCTGCACGGACTTCACTTCAACTTGAACTCGCCGAGACTGCCCCTGCAGAACAGAGATTTGATAACACAAAAGATCAGCTTCTTGATTTTCAAAAGTCTGGTTTAGAGAGACCCCTACAGCCTGATGTAAAGAAATGCAGTTGGTTTTGGAAGCATTCATCTATCTCATAACTGTTACATACTAAAAGCACAAATTCAAAACTAGTCAGGAAAATCTATTTTCCTTCAAGCAGATAGAAGACAAAATGAACATACATTTTTATAATTCCTGAATAATAAGAAATTTTTGTGTTTTGTTTAATAAAGATGAGGGCTTGCTATGTAGCTCTGGCCTAATCTTGAATTCAAGGCAATCCTCTTGGCTTACCTGCCAAGTGCTGGCAAGCGACAGAACACACAGGTAAATGAAAACTTACAAGCAAAAGAAATGTAAACAGTGTCTAATAAAAAAAAATGTTCAACCAAGCCACTGTAACCTCAGCATTCAGGAGACAGGCAGGGAGATCTCTGTGAGTTCAAGGCTGGTCTGGGCTACATAG
The DNA here is from genome assembly GCA_004026605.1 of Ondatra zibethicus. Classification (NCBI taxonomy): domain Eukaryota; kingdom Metazoa; phylum Chordata; class Mammalia; order Rodentia; family Cricetidae; genus Ondatra; species Ondatra zibethicus. The sequence goes on from PVIU01000537.1 coordinate 172,952, forward strand.
AGTTCTAGGCTATCCTGGCCTACATGGAGTTCCAGGCCAGCACAGTCTAGACAGCATTCTGGGGTCCTGAGGGAGGCCATGACCGAAAAAGGAAAAGACGAATTTTCTGATAGGGTAACTATGAGAGCCTTCATTTCCACCTGCTAAGCTAGAAATTACTCCCAATAGAGACCAAGGTTTATGAAATAGGCAGTATCAATCCTGTGGGATGGTCAAGCTTGTTCTAGGGCTAAGTAACTTCAAACCATGAGCAATGTTTGCCCCAGGAATTCTGCAATCAAGCACATGGATAAGTATTCTGGAAGCACTGTTAAGAATGAAGTAGCGGGCCGGGCGGTGATGGCGCACACCTTTAATCCTAGCACTCGGGAGGCAGAGGCAGAAGATCTCTGTGAGTTCGAGACCAGCCTGGTCTACAAAGTGAGTTCCAGGACAGCCAAGGCTACATAGAGAAACCCTATCTCAAAAACCATCACTCGCCATTCCAAAAGAAAAGAATTCAGCTGTGTCTCTCCAAGCGCTGTGTCTCCACACAGCACAGTGTACACTAAGGTCTCCATAGCAGTCTCTCCACAGCGTCATGTCTCTACATGGCACTGTGGCTGAAAAGCCTCTCCTTTGGCTCTAAGTCTCTCACTTATACATGAATGCATCTGAGAGAACTCATTTACTTCTACGTTTTAGAACTATCAGAAATTTAAGTATTTAAGCAAACATTCTCCTTCCTTCAACCTTTTCTTGTGTTTTTCTTTGAATACTTTAACATTCATCTCTGTAGCAATTCTAATAGTATGGGTTTTTAAAGATTTTTTTTTAATTTGTTTATATGTGTGTGTGTCTTTGTGAATATATGCCATGTGACTGTTAAGGCCCTCAGACCTCCTATGGCCAGAGGTACAGGTGATTGTGAGCCATGCAACCTGGGTGCTGGGTTCCAAACTTGAGTCCACTGACAGAGTACAAAGTATTCTTTTTATTTTATTTTTTTTGCAAGTACCTGAAATTATACTCAACTTCAGCAATCAAAGAAACACATGAGATAGAATGACCACTTAACATTCAATAGTCTACAGAAGCTGTAGCAGATTGACGGGATTGAAGAGACCCTAACAAGAGCTTGAAGGCATTGGGCTGTAACTGTCACCCTGACAAGAGATTATAGACCTCTGGTCCACTGACCTGATCTGATTGTACAGCCAAGTCACTCTTCCAGAGCAGGACTTTCTCTGGCTTCAGAGAACCAGGCATAGCTTGGGTGTTGGTCTCTGAGAAACAGAGAAATCGGTGCACACACCTCACTGGACATGTGCTTCAGTGAGAACAACACTCACAACGTGAATCTCTTAAAACATAACAGTCCAGCCAGGGTGAGGAAACACAAAGACTTGTATGAGCTGGAGCTACAGTTTCTGAAATAAGTGCTAAGGCAACCCAGAGTGCCACAGGGAATTCTCAGGGAACACTGAAGTACAGAGTATTCTTAATCACTGGGTCATTTCTCCAGCCCCCCAATATTGTATTTTAAAGTATGGAAACTCTAGAGAATAGCCTACTAGATTTTGGAATGATGTAAATTATAATAAAAAGGAGTACTTCCAAATTTTTATGCCAATTATACTGAGATTTTCCACTCTCTGGAATACGTGTGACATGAAAGCAGGAAATGGAGAAGGGGAAGGACCAGCAAGAGCAGATGTGAGGGAGGGAGGGAGGGAGGGAGAGAGTCTGCAGGAGGGGTATGAGTAAGCACTAAATATGTGGGCATATTCAGGAAACTGTCATAATGAAAACTGTTACTTTTTGCTAACCAAATTATAAATGGAGACCCTCCCTGTCACTGTCAGTCAGCAGCACAGACTGACAGACCACCACTCACCAGTAAGTGGTGTCTCTTCCACAGCTCTCTTTGCTCATGGACTCAGACACACACTTAACACCCGCTACGCTACATGTCAAGCAAGTGGCTCTCTACAGCACTCTCCTAACCATCCCCCAAACCCATGACAGGTGGAGGAGCTCACAAGTACACAGCTTGGACCTAGCAGGTCAGCCCTGCACGTTCAGTTCCTTCTGACACTTCGAACTGCTTTCCTTGTATTCATGAGTCTACAAATAATGCTTGGCATATCTGCCTTAGGCCCTACTCTTCAATTCTGTTTTTCTTTAAAGTTTTTCTTCTCAGCCCAGCAAGAGGGCTCACCCAGTGAACGTGCTTGCTTCAAGCCCGATGACCTGAGTTCAATTCCTAGGACATGAATAGTAGAAAAAACCCACTTCTGCAAATTGTCCTCTGACCTCCACTGTGTCCTGTGGCACACAATCACACACACACAGACACACGCACACAGAGTAATGTTTTTCAAAAAAGCTTATTTTTAACCCTTTTAGAAACTATTTTTAAAATATCATAAGTAGCAATAAAAGAAATGTATATAACACACGAAACAAATTTTAATATAAAAATGGGCTTGAAGACAAAAAATTGAAACTAAAAAAGGGCCAGTGAGTTGGTTAAGTAAGTAAAGAAGTTCCTGCCATGTCTAACAACCTGAGTTCAAACCCCAGGACTATATGGAAAAAGAAGAAAACAAAATCTCAAAAGTCCTCTCACTTCCACATGCATAACTACCCACATTCGTACACAATACATAAATGCCAATAAACTTAAATTTTTCAAAGAAATGGGATTGACCATTGTATATTTAATCATCATCAAGAGTTATGTTCAAAAGAATCCACTGTAAGTCTTCTAGTGTCAAGGAATTTGCTATGATGTCACAATCTTGGTACCTGTCGGAGCTGGAAGATCCCTCCTGTTGGGACATCTTTTGCAGCAATCACTTCCACTGGGCAGTATTCACCATTCTCATTCTGTTCCAAGATCTGAACCCAGAATTCCAACTTTCTGGTGACTTCACTCCACCTAGGAAATACATGCAGTTCTTGGGAAATTACACTTTTTTTTGGGGGGGGGGCAGGGTTTCATGTATAGATTGTGTTCAAATATATAGATATATATTTGATAGATAGTCGAAGGGAACCTTTAATTTCCAATCTTCCTGCCTCCTTCTCCAGAGATTACAGATGTGTGACAACATACGAAGTTTATGAAGTACTGTGAATCAAACCCAGGACTTCATCCATGCTGGAAGTACCCTACCGACTAAGCCAACTTTTCAGCCCCCAAATCATGCCTCTGTACTTCAATGCAGACAGCTTAAGATCTTACATTTTACTTAACAGTGAGAATGACCTTAAACAGAGGAGCCCAGGAAAATTATCTTCAGATCAGAAAGACATGTACAGCACGTAACGGCAAACAGCATGAACAGAAAGTCAAACTCACAGCATCAGATATAGGATGGCTCCTTGGTTTTCTATTATGGTTTCTGAGGACTGAATCCAGGTGGCCTTCATGTGCTAAGCGTGTACTCTACCACTGAGCTACACCTTAATCACTGGCACTTTTATTTTGTTTCAGAAATTACAATATGGGGCTAGAACAATGGCTCAGAGTTCAAACCCACATAAACAGTGGGTGCAGTGGCTCACCAGTAATCCCAGTAAACAGAAGGCGCAAACATAGGCTCTCCAGAGTAAGGTAGACAGCTAGACTAGCTGAACTGGTGAGCTCTGGGTTCAAGAGCGAGGCCCTGCCCTAATATATAATATGGAGAGCAACTGAGGAAGACATGTGACATCAACCTCTGGCCTCTATATGCATGCATACATGTGAACATGAGTGCACGCATGTACGTACACACACACAGCACAGGTTATCCAATGCCTGAAATACTCTAGTCAGTATGCAGAAACCAAGCACAGGATGCTCTTCTCATAGGAAAGTGTCATCTGTGACTTGAGAAGGATGTACTCTCAGGTCAGTAAGAAAATGAAGAAAACAAATCTCACTTTCTAATTTAGGAGTTGATAAAAAGAAAATCTGTTTCTCATCTATAATTAGATGGAAGTAAAAGCACCTCTTTCAGTCATTCCCTTTTAACTCTTGTAAGTCATCAAATGAGCCTACCCTCCTCCCATCACTGATGCTACTCAAAACTGGAAAGGGCTGGGGGTGCAGAACTGTACAGTGCTTGCCTAGCATGTACAAGGCTCTAGGTTCAAACCCCAGCAGCACAAAACCAAACAAGCAACCAACAACAACAAACACCTATGAGCTTGAGACAGGGTCAGCATTGCATCCACCTCTCCATAGCTGGTTAATCAGACAAAACCCACTGTGCTAAGTGACCTTTCTCCTAAACTTCATTCCACTGTTGTTTCTTAAACACCCATGTGCTTTTCCCTTCATCCTCTAAAGTTCGCTGCTTTAAGAACATTTTACTGGGAGACTAAAGCCCTAGAGACAAACCTGGTGATGCTCAGTAAAGGGGACCATTAATTTATAAAATAACAGGGATGGCTCAATAGTTAAAATGTTTGCTGCCCAAGCATGTGGATTCACTGGAGTCTAGAGCTCCAGAACACACATAAACGCTAGATGAACCAATGCCTGCCTGTAACTCCAGCTCTAAACATAGAGACACACAGGATCCCTGAAGCAAGCTGGTTAGCCAGATTAGCCCTGCTGGTGAGCTCCAGGTTTGAATGAGGAGCCTTTGAATAAGGTGAAGAGTAGTTGAGGAAAACCTCCCATGCCAACTTTGACTCCCCCCACCACAGGGCATTAGCACACCCATACCCCACTCATGCAAATACGTCTACACACATGTATATAGCACACATACACAAGGGAAAGAAAACTAATTTAAAAATAGATGATGGTCATCTCCAGCAATTTTTTAAAAAAAGAAATGAGAATCCAATGAACATCAAAACTCACCTATCCCGAAGACTCCTTGTCTTTGCTTGGATGATTCCCAAATCCCACAGGGCTGGGTTTTTCCGAGGATCAGTCATTTTATGCCCATAGACTTCAATGGCCAGTGCCCCATCTGAGAGGTACTCAATGAAGTCTTCTGTGATGTTAACATTGAACTCCTGAAACACAACAGCTCATTGCAGAGCAACACACACTGGCTTGGTCTTTCGACCACATAAGCCAGGCTTCACACCTTAATGACGTCAGGGAGGAAAGACAGGGACAATGGCACACTTTCCTCATAGAGCACAATGGTCATTTAACACCAATAGCGATGTACACACAGACTAACACACTTGCTTTCAAATACAGTATGGATCTGAGGGCAGCTGGAGAGATGGTTTCGTGCTTAAAACTGAGTGAGTACTGCTCTTCCGGAGGACCCACATCTGGTGACTCAACTACCCATATGACCAGATCCAGGGGATTGGTGCCTCTGGCCTCTGTGGATACCTGCACTCATATGCGCACACCCACAAAGAAACACACTGATTTAAAAAATTAATCTTTTAAAATTAAAAATATATAAATATAGCCATGACTTTAAAACTTTTCATTTTGGAAAACTAATCTGTAAGCATAGCAAATTACTTTGTTAGCAATATTTTGGGAGCCTGTTTTCATTTTTGTTGGGAGTCAAATGTGGAGTAAATAGCAAAAGCTAGTTCAAACTCTGATGGTCACCAGCCAAAGGCAAGCCCACAAAAATATCATCATTAATAATAACTGGTTGGAAAAGAGCAAGCAATCAACATGGCAGAACATGTAGTGCACATCGGGGTAATCTCTGACCTTGTTAGGCCAATCATCCAAAGATGCAGTACTCACTCATTAGCTGTGTTTACACAAATAACTTGGGCACTGTGGTAGACTGGAAAGGAACTCACACTGCAATGATCGAACACAACCATACACTGTGGCTCCTTGCCGGTAGGAGACGAAGAGGTATCCACTTCGGGGGCAACAGTCACTGGCTCCTGCTGATCCCAGAAGTCGTATTTGCAGAACACAAAGTGGCACAGATGTTGTGGCAATCCTGTAGCTTGTAGTATTTTAACCTGAAGGGAAAGAAGACTCCACTGTCTCGACCAGCAAGCTCCCATGAGTACTTAATTCGGAGATTGGGGTGAGGTGAGGGTCGTGGTCCTGCTCTGGCTCTGTCACCAAACATGCTCCTACTTTGGGCCTATGTCATTCAGGGTTGGTCTGGGACTAGCATACAGGCCAGCCTGACATAGGGTGACGACAACCAAATGCCAAGGTGGGTGCTGGGCAGCACTTAGAAACGGACAAGAGCATCTGAATCTTAGCTTCTCAGAATGTAGGATACCATCATCATCATTCCCAGAAGACCCAGTATTTTATAAGGAAAGCACAAAGGTGTTGAGCGCAAGGAACAAAGCACAAAACTGTGTCTGATCAATGAGCAGCAAATCTTCAGGTCAGGGGAGGGATTCACTCAATTATCTCAAGTATAAGGAGGAACTGAGCTCTGAAATAGCATGCTACGTGCTAAAATCATATTACTTAATTTTTATTTTATTCCTAGTAGAGAACTGCACTGAGTGTTGCATTTGACCGTCTTGTCTGGAGGGGAAAATGGAGGAGGTGAAGATCATAGAGTTGCTGCTTTCTGCACGGACATTTGCCCCAATACCTTCCCCAGAGAGTGACAGCAAACACTCAAATGAATCTCTGGATGAGGACCCTGGAGTCCGTGATTAAAAAGGATGGCCAGAAGCATGGGCCCAATAGGATCAATGCCCCAGAGAAAATTCCTGCACTGGAGTCTTAAAACAAAAAAAAAAGTTATTTTTAGTAATTTTTTTAACTATATGGATATGTGTATTACATGTGGGTATGTGCCTGTAAATGCAGGTTCTTGTGGAGCTCAAACGAGGGTGTCTGATCCCCTTCTGGAGTAACAGAAGACATAAGCTGCCTGACATGGGTGCTAGGAACTTACCTCCAGTCCTTTACAAGAGAAGCAAGTACTCTTCTCCATGAGCCATCTCCAGACCCATTTATTTATATATATTCATATACACGCCTGTGTGTCTGTATGTGTGAACATACATGTGTAAACATGATGTATATGCAGGTGCCCTCGGAGAGGCCATCAGACCTTTGGAGCTGGAGTTACAAGCAGTTGTGAGCTGCTACAAGTGGATGGTGGAAACAGAACTCAGGCTCTGAAAGAGCAGCAAACACCCTTAACCACTGAGCAATCCCTCCAGCTGCTCGGACAGATCTTAAAGAAGCCAAACATTTTTCATACTTTTTGCAACAGCATCTAGATTTAAATTTTGAGCTTCCATGGTAGCTTGTGATGGTCTTAAAACCACACCATTATGAAGTAAATCCTAGAATTATTAATTATATTGCATGGTATATGTGATGGCTATTGCTGGTTGTCAACCTGACTGCATCTGGAATTAACTAAAATCCAAATGACTGAGCATACCTGTGAGGGATTCTTTCTTTTCCCTTCTTTCTTCCTTAATTTATTTTTATTTTATGTGTATTGGTGTTTTTCCTCCATGTATATCTGCCAGATCCCCTGGAACTGGAGTTATAGACAGTTGTGAGTTGCTTTTGGGATACTTGTAATTGAACCAGGATCCTCTGGATTTCCAGTCCTGGGATTTTTTTCTTAAGTAAATCATTTGAAATGGGAAGATCCACTTCTGATCTGGATCTTTGAGGTAGGAAGACACACCTTTAATCCGAATCTTTTGAGGTGAAAAGATCCACCTTTAATTCTGCTGGCAGCCTTTATAAAGGATGTGGAAGCCGGGCGGTGGTGGCGCACGCCTTTAATCCCAGCACTCGGGAGGCAGAGGAGGTGGATCTCTGTGAGTTCGAGGTCAGCCTGGTCTACAAGAGCTAGTTCCAGGACAGGCTCCAAAGCTACAGAGAAACCCTGTCTCGAAAAACCAAAAAAAAAAAAAAAAAAAAAGATGTGGAAGGAAGCTTGTTCTCTTTGCCTGCTTGCTCTCACCCTCCCTATCAAGTCTACTCCCTCACTGACATTCCAGCCTACTTCTTTGGAATTCTGCTGTATAGTGAAGACCACCTAAGACATCCAGTCTCATGGACTAAACTGGATTCTTGGACCTCCCATTCATCGGCAGTCATTGTTGGAATAGCTGGAACACAACCTGCAGGCCATTCTAATAAAGCCTTTAGATGACAAACAGACAGATTCATTCTATAAGTTCTGTTCCTCTGGAGAACACTATGACCAGAAGGATTTTCACACAAGGGAGTTCATCAACAATTACACTGTCCAGTCACTGTCTCTCCCTAAGTTGGCTGATTTACTCCGGATCTAGTAAATAAATTTAATGAGAATAAATTGCACTACGCGGTGTATGTTCTTGTGGCTCAGCAACTTCAACTATAACCATGGCATTCAGGGACTCTGAGGACGCAAAGCAGATTTCCTGTGTAACATGTACAAAACAGCCAATAAACAGCAACTTTATTTTATGCAGTTCTTCCTGAGATGCCAAAGAGCTTGTACTACCCAGGGAGCAAGTCTCTGAAAGGCTAATGTGCTTTCTCTCTTCACATCGAACTGACCATCAGTATTCTAGAATACATTTTACAAGAAAATTTTCAAAGTTCTATTCTCTACATGTTTCAAATGTTTATTACATACCTCAAATGAGGCAATGTGCTGTGGGGCATGATTACAAGGTCTTGGTATTACACAGGTCTAAAAGAATCCTTGCCACTTGCTAGCCTGCGTACTGGTGTAAACTCTTAAGCTTAGCTTTCTCCCAGAAGAGAGGGGAGGATTTATGTCTACCCTGGCACACCAATGAAAACAAAGAGATGAGTGACAGCAAGGACAGGCACTGATGAGCAGACCCTGTACACATGCTGATCTGTGACAGAATTCCATCTGAAAGCCATTGCATTCCTTCAGAAATGAATCATAATCTAAAGCTGAAATAAACAAGAAACAAGATAGGATGTGCTAACCTGCCCTCTACAGGAACTTCTGAGAATTAAGACTGGCAGGAATGAAGAGCACCAAGAACAAGGAATAAACATATGAAGAACATACGCTGTTTAGAGTTTTTTATTATCTTTTCTTTTTAATTAGCTACAAAAATTGAAATCACCACAAGGTGTCAGGATAGCACTCAACTTTCAGCTCAGCATAAAAGAGCCAAAAAGTATTGTCAGGAATCAACATTATTTGAGGCTTTTAATTTACTGTTTTTGAAAACAGGAATATAGAAATACTTTCATTATGGAAAAAAGGAATGCAGAAAAAATGGTCTTGAATGGCCATTATTCCCTCGCTCATGGTACCAAAGCCACCCCCAGGTTTGACTTTCCACAGGAACTTCACTCACTGTGGCATCTCACCTTTTACACAATGGGCTCCCACAGCGAGGGAATGGGCTCTAAGAAGCATGTCCCGTTTAAATGAACACAGCTTCTTAAGAAGTGGTAGATTCTGATTCCGGAAAAAGAAGTGTGTATAGGATGAGATAAAATGTTTGCCATTCCCAAAAGCTAAAGCTTTTGCCAATGACAGTCAGGCTCATGTCTGCAGGACTCAAGAGCAAAGTGAAGGGGCTGCCACTACTCAACTTTGGGAACACTGGAGATTTGATACAAGTAATGAATACCCATTAAAAGACACATATGTTAATTCTAAGAGTTCATTATGACGTGAAGACAATTTTAAAAACCCATAACTTTAACAGAAAACACAACACTCCCTATAATACATACTTGCTTTCCTATTATGTACTACATTATGTTTTGCTGCTGACCTACATCTAACGCCTCTTGAGTATGCCATGTATGACAATCAACAGACCAACAAGGCAACATACAGGTTTTACGACAAACAAATTTCAAGGTGAGAAAGAGTGCAGAATCTAGAGATAAAAGAAACCTGGGTGACACTAACAAAGACGTTTAAGAAAGCTGACTTTATAGTTTATGATCTTAAGGAATTACTATTTTGATTCTTTTTTTTTTTAAAGTACCTACTATTTTGGAGACACATACTACTTCCAAATGAAGTAAGATGCCTTGGGTGTCTGTCATAAAGCTACTCCTAATGGGAGTGGCAGCATGAAGTGCATGATGAGCCATGCTGGGCTGTCAGGGCACTGTGGAGCAGGGTGGGTGGGGACTGACCACACTTTCCTTGTTACTTTCATGCTCGGTATCTTCCATGAAATCTTAACATATTTTGTCATTTTTTTAAAAGCCATGATATCTCAGATACATGTCTTTTTTTTAATGACAAATTTTCATTCTCGTTTTTTTTTTTTGTTTGTTTGGGTTTTTTTTGTTTTGTTTTTTTGAGACAGAGTTTTTCTGCATAGCCCTGGCTATCCTGGAATGTACTTTGTAGATCAGGCTGGCCTTAAACTCACAGAGATTCGCCTGCCCCTGCCTCCTGAGTGCTGGGATTAAAGCCACCGCTGGCATCATTCTCATTATTTTACACTATGAAAGCTGACCTCCCAGAGATGCAATCACTGTCTGTCATCTCAGAAATGGGCCACGTGGAGTCAGAGCCTACATACCTATGGTAACCAGGCACATGACCTCAAGGAAGAGGTTCTGCAGTCAAGTACAAATTAGCAAAAGTGGGGCCGTTACTGAGTTAGCACTGAAGCAACTCATGTCTCAGAGCACTGCAGACCTCATCATGTGGACAGCTGCAGAAGGCAGCCCCGCTCGCAGCAGCACTCACTCCCCCACCCATGGCTGGGTGTAACTTACTCTTTCAACAACTTCAATTCTAGAAGTATTTACTGAGGAAGAAGGCTGACCTAGGACAAGTTAGGAACAAGAGTCTGACTTACACTTCTTCGCAGATCTTTAATCATCTCTTTTAAACACTACAGGTTCTTACTGGCCTTTTGTCATCAAAATCCTGCCAGGATTCTGAGCACTAGCAGCACTGGTCCATTAGGGGGCACTGGAGATTCAGGCAAGGACTGTACCATAAAGGGACTAGGGCACAGGTAGGGGGGAGCATGCCGTCCTCCATACTATTCACCCACAAAAACCCCACAGCACCTGGAGATCTGGCTTTAGCTAACATCTCTCCTGCAGTCTCATCCTCCCAGGATCTCCCTCAGTCTCCCTCAGAACCTATCATGCGAATCCACAGCTTTCCTGTGTACCCAGACAGCTGATACCAGCTCTAGCACAGCAATGGATCATATACTAGAGGCTTCAGCTCCTACCCGCAGATCCCTACCACTGGACAGTGGGAACCTGGCATTTTCATCTTTATCCTGGTACCTGACATAGGTCTTCGAGGAAACACTCACAGTGTGCCATGAACAGCACACACAGGAAGATCAGACAGAAAGGGCCAGGAACTGTGGGGCTGGAACGGCACACGCAAAGGCACCAGGTAACCAGGGAGAAGCTGGGAAGGGTGGAGATGGCAGCAGCTGAGGGACAGGGCCGCAGAGAGGCAAACATCCACTTCATCAGAACTCGAAAGCTCCAGTAATTCTGAGCTGCTCCCACAGAGCAGGACGTGTGAGCAGGCTCACTCACCCTGGCTGCTGGAAGTGCTGAGTGAGTCTTTGCAGAAGTATGACAAACAATCCCTAAGATACTGAACACTAAAAGGCTTCTTTGAAGACAGGCATTTACAAGTTACTGGAGTTTCTTATGAAAATACCTACAGTCTCATAGATGGTCCCACCTGGGCTCCTTCTAGACTGGGTCTGGAGCTTACCATGCAAACCAGCCTGTTCTCCTGGGCATCCTTGTCAGAGCTGACCTCTGCAGCATCCTCTCCTCCTACGATCCTCTCTCCAATGGCCCCGCTGAGCCGCATCACCTCCACATGCAGCCGGCCTGCCACCTGAAGGAAGGAGGCAAAACAAACACTGGTTTCTGGCTTGAGTTTTCTCCGTGGGACCTGTCTCCCTTGATAAAGCCAGAGGGTAACAATGTGTGAGAACCTAACGGGTGGGTTTCTAACAGCTGCTACGCTGTTAGAAATCTAAACAAGAAAGGAAAAGTCAACTTACAGTCCTATGGAAACACAAGGTATCCATACACAATACTATCACTAGTCAGGACTGGCTAGAAAATAAAGGTATTAATGACAAGTGTCCTGTCACCGCTCACTCACTGTCCCCTGAAGTGCTCTGCAGAATGAGCCAGAGCGAAAACCCACCTCTCCCTTCTGGTTGATGATTGGCACAGCATACTGTAACTTCACGTCATAAAACAGGGTCTCCAGGAAGACATTGGCCACACCAATTAGACTGTGATTCTCCTGCTCATCGTAGAATGGATCAGCACGCTTGAAGTAGGACCGGGTGACCTGAAAGAGATTTCAAACATACAACCTCGAAAGAAAAAAAAAATCACATAAAGTAAACTCATTTGACCAATAACTTTACCACCATATCCAGACTCCTCTCTCTCTCTCTCTCTCTCTCTCTCTCTCTCTTTCTCTCACACACACACAAACACACACACAGACCAGGCTAACCTTGAATTAACAGAGATTCTCCTGCCTCAGTCACTGACAGCTTTTTATGCAGAAGGTTTGACACAGAAATAGATAAACAGACAGACTGACTAAAAAGAAAAAGCTGAGAGCACTACCCCCTTCATTGTTCTCTCAGGCAGGAAGATCCACTAAACTGTTAGACACACTGCTGCCATCAGCACAGCAGTGGGGGGGGGGTCTTTCTACAGAACTACAGAAGAAAACTACGAATTTATGCAAAAATATCATCTCTTCATAAGATGACAATGTGAAAAAACAAACATTAAAAAGAGCTAAGGAAGAAGGCACTCCATGTGGAATTGTAAACACCGGTATAGGTAGCAGGCTGTGAGCGCACGGCATAAACCCTCCCCTCCACTCAGGAGGCTGAGGTAAGAAGAGCAAGCTGGGCTCCAGGGAGTCCTGTCTTAAAAGAGCAAATGTCTAGAAGAGACCAACAACAAAATACACAGGGTGTATTTCTGTTTTAAGCATTTACAACATGGCTTACTTGAGGGAGAAAACCTGGCAATAGAGGAGCCAGAGCCAGAATAGATCTTGGGCACTTACTTTGGGATCAAAATGCCTTCCCAAACCTTCCTAGCAGAGAACACCAGGTGCACTGATGACTGTGAAGCCATGAACGGTGGGGCAGCTGTTTGCAGTGTGCTGAGATGGTCTGGTACCCACCTCAGAGAGAACCCAGAATAACCTGAGACAGATGCACTCACTAGCAGACGGAAAGGGGAAATTCTGCTAGAATCCCACAAGAAAAGGAGATAAAAAAGAAAAAAAAAACATCCAAATGACCAATTATTAAAATTCTTAAATAGCTCGACAACTTAAGGATTAAAATAAATTTTACTTTAAAAATTAGAGCAACAATTGTGGAAAAGCATTCAACATCCCCGAGCCGGCAGATTCACTATGATGTGGCCCCTTCTCGGACAACCAGGTAAGTGACCCTTAAGCAACTCACCGGGCTGTCTTCTTCACATTCCTTCCACTCCTGGTAGAGGTCTCTCATATCCAAAAGTCTGTTTTCCAGTTTTTCCAAAGACCAAATCTGCTTTCCTTTTCCTTTTCTTCTCACCTGGATGGCAGGTTCACTGAGGAGAGAGCCTCGCTGCAGAGACGGGAGGTAGCAACAAGGCAAAGTCAGCTGAGACAGTTATGAAACTTTTTTACTCTTTGAGATGGGGTCTCATGTACCCGAGACTGGCCTCAAACTCCTGACCTTCCTGTTTCGATCTCCTAAAGCAGACAGGGTTTCATGTACGCAAGGCTGGCCTCAAACTCCTGACCTTCCCGCTTCCGCCTCCAAAAGCAGCAGTTCTGCTGTTCTGTGAATTGTGACTGCTTTGGGGTCAAACAGGGGCCATCTAAGACCATCAAAAACACAAGATATTTACATTACGATTCATAACAGTAGCAAAATTATAATTATGAAGTAGCAATGAAAATAATTTTATGGCTGGGATTCCTCACCATGACATGAGGAACTGTATTAAAGGGCCGCAGCATTAGGAAGACTGAATGAAAACCACTGTCCTAAAGAGTTTACCACAACTGTAGCCTAACAAACATTTATTTTCAGAAGTGTGAGGGCTTTTTATACTGTGTGTGTGTGTGTGTGTGTGTGTGTGTGTGTGTGTGTGTGTGTGTGTGTGTGTGTGTGTGTACACATATACCATGGCACATGAGTAGGCCAGAGGTCATCTTGCAGGAGTTGGTAGTCTCCTTCCAACATGTGGGTCCTGGGGATCATACTCAGATCATCAAGCTCAGTGGTAGGTACCCTTACCCAGTGAGCCATCCTGTCAGCTCCCAAAACTGACTTCATTGTTTAAATCAATAGCATTTTAGTTCTTCATAAAGTAGACTTTTAAAAGAGTAGCCACATGGAATGCTTACAAGAATAAATTATCTAGGGTAGCCCAGTCATTCATTTGAGGGCAAAAGAATCTCAGCCGGGCAGTGGTGGCGCACATCTTTAATCCCAGCACTTGGGAAGCAGAGGCAGGCAGATCTCTGTGAGTTCAAGACCAGCCTGGTCTACAAGAGCTAGTTCCAGGACTGGCCCCAAAGCTGCAGAGAAACCCTGTCTCGAAAAACCAAAAAAAAAAAAAAAAAAAAAAAAAAAAAAAAAAAAAAAAAAAAAAAAAAAAAAAAAAAGAATCTCAACAGTTTCCTACTTAAAACAACGAGCAGAGCATGAGGCAGAGCCAGTGGCTGCACAACACTGTGTATGGACTGGAGCTCTCTCCAGAACAGTACTGTCTCCAGGCGTGCTTGTGCATGCTTATAATCCTATATTCAGGAAGCTGAGGCAAGAGGATAGAGTTTGATCAAGGCCAGCCTAAACTATTATAAACCGCAAGATAGAATTCAAAAATCCAAGAAGCATACCCATACCTCAGAACTTGGGAGGCTGAGGCAGGAAAATTACCTTGAATTTGAGGCCTTGTCTCAAACAACAAATATGCAGGAATAAAGAAAGGAAGCTGAATGAGAAGAAATGATAGGACCAGGAGCACATGCTTAGTGGTGAACAGAGTCACACAAGCAAGCACACATACTCAGAAAATTAGAAGGAAATAACTTCCCACTAATCCAACCACTGGGTAGAGCCCAGTGCAACCTCAGCTATGGCATTTCTGCTTCCCTTACCTTCCTGTTGGCATCCAGGCTGGAGGCTGGAATCTGGAGGGTAACTTTATACTCAGTTCTTTTATCCAGCTCCTCTGCAATGTAACTAGCTTCTCGCACCAGTAGGTTGGCCTTTACAATCTGTTCCCTTAGCCTCATCAAGCTGTTATTCAATGTTGCTTCTCTTTAAGATAAAATAAAAACAGGACTGGTAGGTTCAGGAAACAACACACAAAACAGCCTATGGGAAACCATGGTCACACTCAACTCATTCACAACTCTCTCCTGTACTCAGGAACATGTACAAACACTGCCCCATGCACACACTGGTCTCTGGACCATGTCACCACAGCTCTCCTTGCATAGCAAGCTGGCCACAGGTAGGTGCAGAGCTCTACAAACTAAATGTGTATGAAATACCAGGTACCCTGATCAATTCAGATGCACTCAATACGACATGCTTCACTCTCCAGTCGACAGGGATGTATGCCTGTATGCAGACCGGAGTAGCAGGGGTTAGTGCTGCACTCTGGAGCTGTGGAGATGGCATTTAGTGCTATGCTAATTAGCCCATACAGAGATCAAGCTGGTACTCTGCATCTTATTAGCATCGTGCTTTACCTACCTGACCTCATTAGTCCAGACTATCAACTTTCTTTGCCCCTTTCTTAAAAAGGGCATCTACCAACCTTCATAATCTAAAGCATGATACAATGGTAAAAATATACTTCTCTATTCAAAGTCAAAGGCCACACAGACTGAAAATGAGCAGCATCTAACATAGCATTTTGTTGTTGTTGTTGGTGGTGGTGGTGGTGGTGGATTTCTTGAGACAGGTTCTCTCTGTGTAGCCCTGGCTAACCTGGAACTTGCCCTGAGACCAGGCTAGTCTTAAAAAGACCAGAGATCTGCCTTCCTCTACCTCCTGAGTGCTGGCTGGGATTAGAGCCATGTGTCACACACCCAACTAGCATGAGCCACTTTAAAGAAAGCTGAAAGTACCGGCAATTCCCATATTTCCAAAAATGAAAAATAAGAGCTGGAGAGCAGCTTGGTGGTAGAGTGCCTGCCTAGCATCCACTAGGCCATGAGTTCAATCCTCAGTGCTGTGAAAGGAAAACAAGAGCAAAGACGAATCTAGGCAGCATGTGAGCACAGACCTGCAATCCCAGTGTACAGGGTGCTGGGGCAGGAGGATTCTAAGTTCCAAGCCAGCATACACTGCAGGGTGATTTCAAGGCCAACTTGGAAGATACATATGTATAAAACTCTGCCTCAAAATAACAACAAAAGAAAAATGAAAGAGGAAAAAAGGAGAGGAAATAGAGAGATGGGGAGAGGTGGGAAAGAAGTGAAGGAGGAGGAGGGAGGGAGAGAGACGCACAAAGTGACTCTTGGCTGTAGCACCCTCTTGAAATGCTATTCTGTAAGCATCACCCAGTGTTTCCATCCAGAACCTTCCCAGGTGGGGAGTACAAACACTACCCAAGTCAGTCAGGCTGTCCTGCACACCTACCTCTCCTCAGCCCACTGTCTCAAGCGCTGCTGGGCGCTGGGCGAGTGGAAGGAGAGCCGGTCCACACCGCGGCAGTTCTGCCTCTCAGGAGACAGCCTTCTTCGGAGCTGTTCCAGCTCGTGTTCGTACATGAGCCTCTGGCGCTCCAGAGCCGATCGCTTTTCCTCCTCATGCTGCTGTTCTAGGCTGTTCAATATAGACTGCATTGGATCTGAACATGTTAAAAGAAAAAAAAAACCGTAATGAATAAGAAAGTATGGTGTGATAGTTTGAATGTAAATGGCCCCCATAAGCTCATAGGAAGTGGCACTGTTAGAGGGAGTGTGTCACTATTAGAGGGGGCAGGCTTTGAGGTTTTCTGTGTTCAGGATACTACCCAGTGCCTCAGACCATTTCCTATTGCCTGCAAGATGTAGGACTGTCAGCTCCTTCTCCAGCACGTCTACTTGCACGTCACCATGCTCTCTGCCATGATAATGGACTGAACCTCTAAGACTAACTGTAAGTGAGTTCACCCAAACCCACCCCACCCCCGCACGCCCTGACAATTAAATGTTTTTCTTTATAAGAACTGCCATGGTCATGGTGTCTCTTTACAGCAATAGAAACCCTAAGTAAGACATAAAGAATATTTCAGACATCCATCATTCATTCAAACTGCCATGACCTGATACATTTCAGACAATTTGGAGTAAGTGTGGCTTTCTCACTGCCAGTTACTTGTGTGACATACTTTAGATAGACTCAACCCTGTCTGCAAAGCAGCAAAAGAGAAGGCTAAAATATGTTCTATGCAAAACCTAGGTTGTAGTGAATGCTCCAGAAACACAAGAAACCAAAGGCAGTCACACTTCAAACCTGGGGAATTCCACCCATGAGGACAAGTTTGCAGTGATTTATCACAGCAGAGAGAGGATGTTCTGTAGGTACAATCAATTATTACAGCCAAGGACACAGACAGAGTTCAGAGGTCATCAAGAAAAGTGTGTCATCAAAACCATGCTCAGCACCTCCCGCAAGCACAGCCCGTGCTCACCGTTGCTGCCCAGAGCCTTCATGGTCACCTCCATCTGTGCATACTCAAAGTTGAAGTTGATCTCGCTGGACACCTCACTGGAGGAGTCCCCATCAGCATCCAGATGCTCACAGCTGCTGTCGTTCTTCAGGGAAGCATCATGCTCCTCATCCTCTCGTTCGACTTTCTTTTTCTTTTTTGGCAGATTGAGTCTTGGAGTGAAAAGGGGTCATTAAATTAAAAAGAATGCTTATTCATTCTATTCCTTACACACTGGCATTTGCTAGAGGCTAAGGGAATGCCACAGCAGTACCAAGAGCTGCTACACTTAGAAACTTGGTACTCTAGTAGTAGAAATAAAACGTCCACAAGCAAGTGGTTACAGCAAAGT
Organism: Ondatra zibethicus; assembly: GCA_004026605.1. NCBI lineage: Eukaryota > Metazoa > Chordata > Mammalia > Rodentia > Cricetidae > Ondatra > Ondatra zibethicus. The sequence goes on from PVIU01000537.1 coordinate 190,912, forward strand.
CCGCACAACTTCTACAAATTAGGTGAGAGAGAAAAGCTGAGGACCACATCAGAAAAAGAACTAGATGTGCTGACAAGTCTCTGGAGACTTTATAAGTAAAACACCATGGTATACACAACCATACGGAACCATCTGAGGGTCTGGGAGACCAGTCAGCAACACTTTCAGTGTGGAAGAAAAAAATGAAAAGCATTTCCCTTGAGCTTGCATCCTTCTAATATTTCCTGTAAGATCAAAACAGCAAGTGGTATAAAAATAAGGATCAGCACGAGTTATGAGCAAGGTTTGTTAGACAGAAGAAACACATTGGCCAAGGACAGAAAGAAGAGACCAGGGTCTGAATGCTACAGCAGACAGCCTGTATCACCATGTAACAAAACCCCCACCATGTTTGGGGTACAGTGTTGCAGTATCAGATGAGAGCCTTCCTTTGCAGACTCCCTTACAGCTACTAGACAGAGTCCAATCAAGGGGACTAAGAGGAAGATTTCTCGTGCCCTGACAAGAGGATAGCAAGGCTGTCCTTTGCTGCCCTTTTGTCCCTGTGAGCTGAGTGCTTCTTTCATGGCTGCAAGGGCACAGTTCTTCCATGGGGAAGTGCCAAGAAAATGGTAGACCACAGCCCACTCTAGGAGCCTTCTCCTTGAGAGCTTCTCAGTGTCTGGGAATACACAACCTGCTTAAGCCATCAGTGTCCAGTGTGCTGGAACTCATTGAAAGCATGGTCAGAGAAACCACCAACCTCCTCTTGGGGATAAGGAAGCTAAATCCCACATTTCTACTACTGCTTTTCAGACAAAAGAAAAGAATAACAGTGTGCAGACAGATGACTGATAGACAGACAGACAAACAACAAACCCAAAAGAAAAAAATGAATTAATTCTGATACCAGATTGGGGGGAAATCTTACACTGGGAAGAAAATTAAACAAATAAGTTTAGTACTTTTGATGAGAGACATGTCATTCTCAGCACCCAGAGTTCACATATATATGAACAAACACACAAGTCATGAATACAACATATATGTACAAGCATGAGAACACACACAATAAGGTGTCATTTTTATGCTGTTAAAATGACTCTTCTGTTTCAGAACACAGTCTTCAATGGCCTCCCACCTTCGGAAATGTGAGCAATGCCATACCTGAAGAAATGGTTGTTTCCCCAGAGTATCCTGTCCCCATGGTGCAGCTGGATGGGGCTGGAGACAGAAGACCCATTAACAAATGTCCTGTGGGAAAGAGGACAGCATGAGTAGGACGACCACACCCTCTGCTCCACCACCTTACAGTACAGTAGCTTATTTCCTCAAACTAAACCTGCCCTTGGTGAAGCTAAATGTTTGTAGTTACATCTCTATACTTACCTCAAATGCTGAGGACACTAAGCATTATTACTTTACAGTCTTCAAAGTTCTAAGCATTATATAGCCCACTTCATACACTGATGGTACTTTCAGAGATCAACCTCTGTTTCTCAAAGCTCTGAACATCTTAGACCATAGGAAGGAGTAAATATGGAGCCATGACAGGTAATAATGAAAGACAGAGCAAGGAAACAAAGCAGAGCCAAACCAGATGGACAAAGAACTTGCCAAGTGACCAGATTCTAGAAACAATGGCAGATACCAGGGGTGCAGCATGAAATCTACAGGGAATTCTGAAACTGTTCACAGTAGAGAGTGTCATCCATGTCCTTTCAATCCAGAGACGTCTCATCAGTTCAGCTGAACTGTTTAGTTCAATAACAGACTTCTATAGCAGACATGGTGGGCAGAACACTAGCACGGGAGGAATTTGGAAGGACAGGAAACAAGTGGAAAAGTACGCCTGTGCATATTCCCAGGATACCAGCCCACGCCTCTCTCCTACCAACTGAGTCACTGGCTGAGAAATAGGACATCAAGTACAAATTCTTTAACTTGCCATGGGAGGCCTTTCCTTCCTTCCACAAGGAGGTCTCTGTATCTCCTCCCTTCCCTCTTCTAGGGAACCTTCAGCTCCTCTGAAAGCAGATTTCTTTTCTGTACACTAAGCACAATCAACTCTTGCTCCACTGGGGAACCTATCAGTCCCTGGAATCATTTATTGCTTCATCAAGAAACAAGGTCCTGCCCCTCTCCAGCCTCTGGAAGAAGGTCCTGCTCCTCTCCAACCCTCTCTAGCCTCCAGACTCTTCCTCACAATCCACGTCTATTTTGGATTCCATTTCCTCTGCAGAGCCTGCTGAGCACTCTGGTCTGAGTTTCTTTAAATTCTATAAAGCTACGAACCTTGTTTGTTTGGTATTGATTGTTTGGATTTTTTGAGATGGGCTCTCACTATGGAGACCTGAGCTAAAGATCCTTCTGACTCAGCCTCCTTAGTCCTAGGCTTATGAACATATGCCAACACATGACTAAACTGTGCACTTACCTGGCTTTATGTGTCCACGATACTCCATGCATTTCCATCCGCACAAACTCTTACTCCCATTCAAACTTTGCTCCCCATGTGGGATTCTTAGACACTAACACTGACCCCTTCGCTTCTGTCTGTATGAACATTCAAAGTACAAGCTCAAATACAGAGTTGTGATGTGCTAAACTTAGCACACCCAAGGCTTTATGGCTCCATTCTTCAAATACAATAAGTTAAGAAAGAAAAACAGGAGGCCAGGCACGGTGGCACATGCCTTTAATCCCAGCATTTGAAGAGGAAGGTGGACCTCTTGAGTTCAATGCCAGACCTATCTACAGATCAAGTTCCAGGGCAGCCAGGGCAGAGAAATCTTGTATCAGGAAGTGGGGGTGCGGAGAGAGAATACAGGCTTACTTTGGAAAAGCACTGCAGTTAAGTCATGATTTAAAAAAAAAAAAAAAAAAGAATATAAACCAGTTCTTAAAGGTCAATCTACATGGGGTACCCATGACAGAAATTGCTTCCATTGCAGCACTGGCCCATCTCCTATACTAACACTCATATAGACCATGCCAGTCATTAGCCTGTCTGACACTCATAGAGATCACGCTGGTCACCAGCCTGTCACCTGTGCTGTGAGCCACCCTGCTGAAGCTGCACACACAGTAAGGCTTCGACAGCAAATGCAGTCTTGTCAGAGAGAAATGTTCCACCAGACTGTCCTAGGATCAAGCAGTATGGCACTGAGTAAACCCTGACCCTGAGCATACAGCACCTTTACTATCTCAAATGACAAGATAAGAAACTTCCAGAAAGCACCGCTGCTTTGTGCCAAAGATGGTGACACCTTAACACACACAAAGCAGTATTTCAAATCTTCCAGGTGAGCAGTGAACAGAGGGAGCCCGTTGCCAAGGAAAACAACCGGCACATTCATTGCCATAACAAGAACTTTGAGTTCTGGAAAATTTTTGTCCATATCCTCCATCCAAAGACCACTGGGAAGTTATCCCAAGTTGAACTACTTGGACTTGTCATTCAGACTTGGAAGCAGTCTGTGGAATGACTGCCTGTGTGGCAGTGCCAGGGTGGCAGTGCCAGGGTGCCAGGCAAGACCTGGGGTAGAACTGAGCTTTGGCTGGATGAGGAGAGGGTTTAGGATTATTTTCATCATTAAAAGATGTAGCTAACAGGGAACTCCCCCAAGCAGACACTGGCAGAGCTTAGTCCTAAAAGTCAAACGGGAGCTGACAAGCCAAAAGAACGGCAGGGTTTTATAAAAGGAGATAAATGGGGAGTGAAGGGACTTCCTCCCCAAACCAGAGGAGTGTGCCAGCTGAGCAGAAAATGGAAGCAGTTTGGGGTGGTGGAAACGGTTCCAATGAAGACAGTGAAGGCAGCTGGAGAGATGGCTCAGCGGTTAAGAGCACATGCTGTTCTTCAGAGGACCTGAGTCTGATTACCAGCACCCATGAAGGAGGCTCAACCATCTGTAACTCCAGCTTCAGGGAATCTGATGACTCTGGCCTCCTTAAACACCTGCACCCATGTGTGTATCCCCTGACACACATATACATACACATAATTGAGAAGTAAATAAATATTTTTTTAAAAATGAGGCCATGTGAGTGAGGCCACCTTGCCAGGAGGATGAGAGCATGAGAGATGCTAAGATCAAATAGAAAGGGCCTGACACATGAGCAGGGTGTCTTAAGTGAGCTGAAAATAAAAGCAGGCCCGATGTCCCTCATCCTCCCCCCACTTCCTACCCCCCACCCAGTGTAATTCACACTAACTTAAGCATGTTACCTGGTGTTCTTCTGAGGGGTCAGCATGACCTGGCCTTCAGGCATGATGTCTATGATACAGTGCTCGGGAAGAATGCCCATCCCGCAGAGCTGGATGTCCTGGGATTTTGCTGACCCTATCAGTGTGTGCTCCTAAGAAAGAAGTAGAGTTCCCTATGAATTAAGATCAGTTTCAGTCAGCTTCCTCAGGCACAAGACTCTGAAAGCAAATGAATGGTGGCCCCTGACATTCATTCTGTGAGTTCTAGATCTTTAAAAGAAGCAACGTCCCTCAGTTGTTGTCAAGCTCAAAATACAATCTTCTATTCACGCCCATCTACATTCATTACTTCTCTTACCATCTTGAGTTTAAATATTTTATACCACTCTCAGAGCATAAGCCATATATCATCAATATTTCACAATATTGTCCAAAAACTACAGTTACAGAGCTGGTAGGTGGAAGAAGAAGGATTGGAAGTTTGAGGCCAGCCTGGCTACACAATGAGTTCAAGAACAGCCTTAGCTACCTGAGACTTTGTTTCAGGAGAAGAGGGAGGAAGGGAGGGAGAAGAAGAGAGAGCGAACAAGAACTATGTGGTCTCAATCAAAATGAGACAACTACAAAAATAAATAGCATCTGGGGCCAGGAAAATGGCTCAGTAGGTAAGGCACTTGAAACCAACCCCCAGAACCAACATGGTAGAAAGAGATCTGACTTCCACAAGTTTTCTGCTGACCTCCACATGTGTACCTCATTTCAGACGCTTCCTTTCGGTTTTTTCTAAGGTATTTTTAAGTGTATGAGTGTTTTGCCTGCATGTTCTATCTGTGTACCATGGGCAGGCTATGCCTATGGAGACCAAAAGAGGATTTCAGATTCTGAGGGACTGGTTACAGACAGTTGTGAGCGGGCATGTGGGAATTAAACCAAGGTCCTCTGAAAGAGCGGCCAGTGATCTTAACCACTGAGCCATCTCTCCAGTCCTTCTATCTCAGTGTTTAATATATTTTCAGAGCTAGACCAGTGTCACTCTCACACTGCCCCAGTTTAATCCCTCACCTGACATTGACTGGGGCTTCTGGCCCACCGTACCAACTAGCATGGAAACTGTACAGCTGGTATATCCTGACTTCTCCCTCCTCTTGAGCCCCCATGACACTTAAGAACTAGTAATTATTGAGTTACTGTTTTACACATGCTGTTTTCCTCCTTGTTTTGACTGTAACCTATCCAAGGCTCCTGCAGCTGACACATCCAACACAAGACAGAGTCTGCAATGGTCTGGTATCTGTAGACAGTGATTACAAGTCAACAGAAACAAGAGACACAACCTCAAAACAGGCAAAAGTAATGCAAGTTCTAGTCCTGGCTATTCTGGAACTCATTTTGTTGACCAGGCTGGCCTCAAATTCAGAGATCCACCCTTCTCTGCCTCCCAAGTGCTGGGATTAAAAGTGTGCACCAACACTGCCAAGCTAGAAATCCATTTTTTCAATAAATACTTTGCATATCAAATATGTGAGAAACACTGGATTCCTAGAGACACAAGAAACTGTCAAGTCCCAATTAGAATTTATAGTATAAAGGAAATCTCAAGTCTCTCACTTGAGGTTGCAATCTATTGTGATTTGGAAAATACACCAGGATCCAGACTCTAAATCCAAAAGGCTCAGTTCTGCAAACTCTTTACTGCTCAATGTTTAAGTCAACAGTATGTTCTAAGCAGCAGGAGAAAAAACAGATGAAATTTCTCACAGGCTGTCTATCTCCTTGATATACACAGGCCTATAATTCCAGCACTCAGAAGGCTGGGTCAGGAAGACTGTTAAATTCAAGGTCAGCCTGAGACCCAGTCTCAGAAACATGCTCCACCCCACCCCACCCAAAAAATGTTCTAATGAGTACCTAAAGCTGGGATGACACATGGTGAGCAACAGAATGAACTAATAAGGGACTCCAAACAGTGACAGTAGAAGGTATATCAAATTACAGATGGAGGGGCACGTTCTGGAGGAGAAAATCCTATAACCTGGACACAGGATGGCAACAGAGATGCTTTAATCTGGAACCCGAATCTGCAGATGATGTTGGGAGAGTCACCTAGAGAGATGAGGTCATCACATCTGAAGCCACATCCATTCGAACTGACTTAGAAGTTGCAGGCTAAGAAAAAAAAGTACAGCCTCCAAATTCCCCCATCCCACATGGTAGCATTTTCTAAAGAGAGACCATTCTTGGACTGAGCTCACCCTTCTGAATGTGCCTTGTCATAAGGATGGTCTTGCCATCAGGCAAGCCTGGCACTGCCTCAGACTGGGCCCAGATGGGGCTGACCATTCTGGTAAAAAACCGATCTCCTCAACACAAGGGACCAGAAATGTTCTGACTCCTCTGAACACCCCTCTCCAAACAGCTGCTGTTGATTTACTAATTTTTTACTTAGAGAACAGACATCAATCAGGTTGCTTTTTTGTGGGTTGTTTTGTTTTTCTGCGTGTCCTGTAATTTAGACTGTATCACTTCTGAAGGAAAAGGAATTCCAAACTCTGAGACTCCAATGTGCCTCAGTCCCAGTCTACTATGCATATTCCCGGAGTCTGTGAATGTCTGCAGACTGTTCCAACTCAGGATGCTAGGCTGGGAAAGAAAGCACGCCTTGCCTTGTAAGCAGGAGGACTTGAGTTTGATTCCAGAACCAACTTACAAATGTAAGGCATACCTGCTATCTCAGTCCTGAGGAGGGAGGAACGGAGTGTCCCTGGGGCTCATCAGACAGGCAATCTGGCCTAACTGGTGAACACCAGACCACTGAGAAATGCTGTCTCAAATTAGTAGGTGTCTTTCATGACCCAAGGTTGTCTCCTGATGTTCACATGCATGCCCACACACATATCTGTATATATATGTACACACAAATACAGATATACAGTATATTAAAAAAAAGATGCTGCCAACACTGTTCAAAGGTGTCATGAGAATTGTGATGACATACTATTTTTACTTTTCTATTTATTTTATGCATATGGGTACTTTGGCTGCAAGTATATCTATGCGCCACTCACATGCCTAGTACCCTTGGAAGCCAGAAGAAGGTACTATATCCCCTAGAACTGGAATTACAGACAGTTAGATTTTGTTGGTTGGTTGGTTGGTTCTGTTTTGTTTGAGACAGATTCCATTATGTAGCTCTGGTTCTTCTGGAACTTGCTTTGTAGACAGGCTGGCCTTGAATTTAGAGATCCTCCTCTTGCTTCTGCCTTCAAAGTGTTGGGATTAAAGGTCTGCACCACAACACCCAGCTGTAGTTACAGACAGTTGTGAGCCACCATATGGGTGCTGGGAATCAAGCACCCTCTGGAAGAGCAGCCAGTGCTCTTAACCACTGAGCCTTCTCTTCAACCCAACACACCATTTTTAATAGGCAAAAATAGCATGTGTGGGAGAAAGCAGAATAGGGAATACAGTATAGTTGTATAGTGCTTCTGTCTATAAAACTTACCCATAGAACCAGTCTTTACATGATCCCAGGAAGCTACCTAAAGGCAATCTCTTCTGGTGTATAAAGAACCAGAAAAGCCTTGACTCTACACTAGATATGCACTCATTCATATAAGCGTCAAAGACATTATTTAACTCATAGCATTACCAAATACTATATAAGATACTTAGGGGGAAAAAAGGTGGGGAGACTTATCAAAATTATAATAACTAAGCAATTATTTCAGTGTATCCTCAATGAAAAATAAAAAAGCAGCTGTGCTGGTTGGATTTTTTTTGTCAACTCTCATCTTGACACAACTAAAGTCCTTTGGGAAGAGGGAACCAAAATTGAGAAAATGTCTCCATCAAATTTCCTGGGGGCAAATCTATGGGGCATGTCCTTGATTAATAATTGATATGAAAGGGCCCATGGCATGGACCACCATGGGTAGTGCCACCTCTGATCAGGTGGTTCTGAGTGGTATAAGAAAGCACGCTGATAAAGCCATGGGAACAAGGCAGTAAGCAGTGTTCCTCCATGGTCTCTGCTTCAGGTTCCTGTCTGTAGCTCCTGCCCTGGTTTCCCATCATGATGGACTGTAAGCTGAAATAAACCCTTTCCTCATCAACTTTCTCTGGTCCTGTTTTTTGTTTTTTTTTAAATCACAGTAATAAAAGCAAAAGGACACTAGCCAATGTGCATGTTCTTAGAAGGTAAATGACAGCATTCTTTACAACTATCTCTGACTTTATCAAAGCCAGCTCTCCTTCCCTCACCACATTAGTAATGATGGGAAGAACCTGTGCCCAGCAGTACTGACCCTGGGCTAGAATCTATGTGCAATTAACTCAGGCTCTGTGCCAGGCTCAAGGACTTCCCTGGCTTTCCCATCTTCTGAGATTTTCAGATTTCAATGTGTACTGTGTTTCCTTTCTATATCATGTGCTGCTCCGCCCGATGTCTAGGTGGTCAGCTCTCCCTTTTGTTTTTTAATAGGTTGATAATTTAAACTTTTAAATTTTTCCTAAAAGTTATTGGAAACATCAATCTCCTCTCAAGTGGCCCTAAGTAAGAACTTTAACTATTTTATCTCTTATTTAAAAAAATATTCCCTATAAATTATATTAAATAATGGCGGGTACATTACTTAACTTACTGGAAATAATATCAAGATATTCTTTTTATATAAGTAGTTCAAAATCATCACTCAAAGTCAGAAAATGGAAACTGGTCCCAAAACCCAACTGTCCTACACTCCAATTGATGAAATAAAAGCAATGGGTAACAAGCAGTTCCCCGTGTCTCACAGAGCGCTCCGTGAAGTCCATGCACTCACCTTTAAGTAGTACACCAGGAGTTCATTCAGAGCAGGGTCAGCATTCAGGTTAACCAGGAAGCACTTGTCATCGCCAACTTTGATTCCAGAAGTCTGAAGAGATATCCCGAGGCTCTCAAGCTGCTTCTGCCGCTCCTGCAAAGACACCAGGGAGATGGTGATCCCCAGCCACAGAGGCAGCAAGACACAGAGGCTCTGACAGTATCGGAAGACTGTCCCACACCTTTATCATCCAGTGCAAAGAAAGCATTCTTGGGAAAAATAAAGATGATCTTACTTTTCTCTTTCCAAATGTTAAAAGTTTCACTTCGCCAGAATGGAGGTCAAAACAGCCTGTAAAGCATGCAGGGCCCTTCAGCCTGGCCCACGCCCTCTCCTTCACATCTCAACACTCATTCTCCCACCTGGACCACCATGAGCTACATGGAACTTAAGGTCTCTTCTCAAGTCACAGTCATCAGAGTCACTAACCAGGTCTACTACAGTGTAAAATAAAAATATAAAAATAAGTTAAAAAGTTAAAAATTAGGGCATGTCAAAAATAGGCATCTGTATCAACCCCCCTCCGAATACCCCCCAAACACACACACAGGCTCAGGGTCCATCAAGGAAGAAGAGACAGAAAGGCTGCAAGAGCCAGAGGTTGGAAAGGAGCAAGTCAAACAGTGTCCTCTGGTCAGAGCAGGGCCACTGCAGGCCTGAGCTCACTGCAGCTACGGGGCCTCCACAAAACCTGTATACAATCACACCAGTCAATATTTTGGAATGGAGGGGGAAGGTGCTCATGAGTCCCCACCCTGAATTAGAGACAGCTGATGCTGCTGGGGGAGGAAAAGTCGGCTTTCTTTAAGGTATGGCACCTGTTAGGTCAGTCCTGCCCAGAGTTAATGGCCACATACCCATGAGTGTATGAACAATACAGTTAGGAGGAAGGAGTGGGCAGTGACTGCAATCAAAGTACATGGTATACATGGATGAAACTCTCAGTAAACATGTAGCTCAATAGTGGGGTCCTTGCTTAGCATGTATAGGGTCCTGAGTTCAATCTCCAGTACAAATAATAAATAAATACTGACACTACAAAACTAATCATTTCTCACACAGAAACAAGCTAATGAAGCTTTGAAATCTTTACCTTCAGACCAATTCTCTGAAGTGCAGCCCTAGGGGGCCTGCAAGGCCATCAGTGTGCTAGATTTGCCACATCGCCACCTGAGCACCATAGCAAACTGCCCCCAACACAAACCTGTGCAATCTCCTCAGTTTTCCTTAGTTTCTCCTCCCAAGTCACAGTCATTTCCTGGATGAGCTTCTCGGATTCTTCCAGACGGTCTTTCAGCTCTGGAGATTTCATTGCCTAAAAACAAAACATTACTTTTTCAAATGTCTGTTTGGTGCCAGGAAAGAACAACCAGCTGGCTGTGAAAGGACAAGAGCTGCCACCTGCCACTGAGTTCTCCACCTGCCTACAGCAGGGGGGGTGGCTATCAGAGACCACAACACCTATCCTGGGAGGACTACAGAACCAAGAATCAGCTATGGCATACTCAGAAAGACAACCTAACTCTTCCCTTTCCTCCAGCCTTCTGTGAGGATTTCACTCCATTTCAGGAGACAAATGTGCCAAGCTACTTATGGAGGGCTGGTGATTTTAATTCCAATAAGCTGTACATCTAGACTCAAAGGCATTGCTTCACCTCAGTCTCTTCCTACTGATGATTTCAAAATGTACTCAAAGCTACACAAGTTACATGTGTGCATGCTGCAAACTGCACAGCATTAAAATAACACTTGATCTAAGCCAAAAGGCAGAGAAGCAAAGGATGGAGTTATTAATAAAGGGAAGACAGAAACCACATCCCCAAGGTTCTTGAAGAACTATAAATTCAGGATAAAATTCAATAGGAACAAAAACAAACCAAAACCATTATCAAGGTAACTGTTATGACCATGTAGCCTCTTGATTTTCTACCATATCAAGAGTAATGAAACAGGAGACGGATGTGGTGCCAGCTCCAGAGACAAGCCCCTGGGTGGAAACACTAACCACAGCAGGAACACGGAGTATGACATTTCATGCTAACACAAGGAATCTAGGCAAGCACTGTGATTTTAAAAGCCTGTTACAAAGCCTAAGCATCAGCTGCTACAGAATGAACGGAGACACTGCCTACACAGAATACCTCCAAGCTCTGGCTGCTTCTGTCCTGAAACAGCTTACCATATTACTCTACAAACCTAACTCACCCATAACAGAAAAGGGTGGGATATAAAGGTGAGGGTGCCTTCTGTTCTAACTGCAAGCTAACAGAATGAGGAAAAAAAAAATCCATCCAATTCCTTTTGCCACACTGTATGCCCAGTTTCTGCACAAAATTAAATCACTTATTTTGTCCCCCGCCTCTCTTTCTCCCCTCTTACTCTAGTCTGTCAGCTTCCTGGACAGAAATGGAAAGAAGCATGCTTTCTATTCCCCATATTCTCTTATCCAATCCTTTTCAATAGCCATAAAAAAAACTAAATTTCAAACATGACCACCTACTTTATCGCTCTATTCAAACTCCTCTTCCTACAGAGAATTCCAGAGTTCCTAGCAGAGTACTGCTCAGAGAAAGAACAGAATTAGGGGAAGAAAATTGATACTCCAGCTTGCCACAGCCCCCAGTGACACAGAGCCTAATAGGCTGGGCCTCCTACCTCAGCCTTGGTCAGCTGCTCGCGGAGCTTCTCCACTTCTTCTCGGAGATCTCGGATGATTCGCGCATTAGGATCCTCGTTCACCACAGCGTGGTTGACAATGTGCTTGGCTCGATCTGCATACCTCAGGGTTGAGAGGGTTTCGTCATAGTTATCAGCGGCTGGGCTCACAGTGGCCACCATGGCGGTCTTGCTATTTCCCCCCAGACTGTCCTACCGGGAAGAACACAGTGAAGAGTCTTTTAAAGTCTGAAGAAGACATCACATGAGAAAGCTGAAATCTGAAAGGCTAAACACACACAAGGAAAAACAGGGGCTCACAGGCAGATCCTCAGGGGGCTCAAGCCTGGGGCTGTCTCTTCTCTGCCAATTACTTTCTTTTCTTTTTTGAGGGTAATGGTGGTGGTGGTGGCAGGGGGGCAGGGTTTCTCTGTGTAGCCCTGGCTCTCCTGGAACTCACGCTGTAGACCAGGTTGGCCTCGAACTCAGAGATCCACTTGCCTCTGCTTCCCAAGTGCTGAACCTTAAGGTGCGTGCCCGCCCCTATGCCCAGCTCCACTTACTTAACAAACGAACTAAAAAAAAAAACCCTAAACAACAACAAATCCTTTCTTTTTTTTTTTTCCAAGAAAGAACAGGAAACCCCAACAGACTGCATTCATCTTTTTAAGTAAAAATTTACTCAAAGCTAGCATGTCCTATTTAATAGGCAATGTGAGCAGACTTCGGTGGCTAGCTACCTTACAGGAGCTGAATGTGCATAGTATCAGCTCCTTTGGGGACTTCGGTAGTGCTGTGGATGGAACCTATGGCTTCCTGAATGCAGGCTACGGCTATGCCACGGAACCACACTCCCAGCTCCAAGGAAGCTCACCAACACCCTCCTCCATGGTTCCACCTGTCCTGTGGGTACAAGTTCCCAGGAACCTTGTAAGGCTCTGAAACCTAAGAGACAATTACAGCCCTCCAAACCAAAAGCTGAGTTACAGCAGCTTCATTTCTCCCTCTGCTAGCGTTCTAGAAACCACTAAAACATACTCTGCACAATAGCTTCCACAGCTCATTCAAAGATCCCAAGGAAGCTACTCACCTGAATGTCAGGTAACTGGCTTCCAGGACAGGAGAACTACTCTAATTAGAACATTCAAAATAATGAGTTAGGTGAATCGGTAGTAGAACACCTGCAGAGCTCACATGCTCTGGATTATATCTCAGGATTGAAAAGAAAGATAAAAGTCCTCAAAAAATTTAAAATCAGTGGATCAGCTCCCACTCCACTGGCCATGCAAAGGAAACTGGAGGCCACTGCTCTGCATCTCCGCTTCCCAAGTCCTCACTAGTACAGACCTCTTCCCTTGTGTGCGGTAAGCATTAATAGACTGGCATCTAACTGGCAAAACACCAAAGGTAACAGAGGGATGGCATGTCACTTTTGATAGTAAATTAAAAGCAGGTGGTGCTTTCTGTCTAGGGCACTGTCTCTTGCTCTCAGGAGGAGCTGCCATGAGGTAGGCTGGCCCCTATGAAGAGACCAACAGCAGTGAAAAGGGAAGCAGACCCTTGAGTTCTGCCTATCAGCATGGAAATGAGCAACACCCTCAGCCAGGATCAGGCCTCCAGATGGACCACATATTTGGACTACAGCACATAGGCCCTCGCCCCAAGCACCTAAGACTGCCTGTGGAATCCTGAGATAATGACCGCTGGTCCTGCTAGCTCGTTGGGAGGTAAGTTGTTACAGGATGGTAGATAACTGCAGGCATTACCATACCATGCAAAGCATGGAAGCATCATAAAAAACTAAACCAGGCCAGCAGTGGTGCACTGGGGAGGCAGAGGCAGGCAGATCTCTGTGAGTTCGAGGCCAGCCTGGTCTGCAGAGCAAGTTCCAGGAAGCCACGACTACACAGAAAAAAAAAAGCTAACCATGATAATGCACACTTGCAATCTCAGTGCTGGGTAGGTGGAGGAAAAGCAGATCCCTGGGACTTCCTGGTCAGCCTGACCACTGGATGAGATCCAAGTCAGCGAGAGACCCCATCTTGAAAATAGGTGAGAACTAGGAAGACTGTTCAGGAGTTCAGAGTGTTTACTGCTCTCACAGAAGAAGTGGGTTCAGTTCCCAATACCTACAAGGTGGTTCACAAATGCCAATAACTCCAGTTTCAGGGGATTCTGATGCCTTCTGCTGGCTTCTACATGTCTGTGGTGCATATAAACTCACATGGGCAAACATTATATGCTTACAATAAAAAATTTTTAAATGACTTTAAAGGTGTACAGTGTTTGAGGAACAACACCCAAGGGTCATCTAGCCTCCACATGCACATATGCATGCACATGGACCCACACATACATGAACACATAAAGATTCAATATTCCCTTTCAGAAATGCAATCTCAACAAATGACAGTCTCAAAATCCAGAGAAACATTCACTACATCACAAGAAGGCTGACTTTGGCCAATATTCATCTCCAGAAAACTCTTAATTCTGAAATATAGCTTTTCTAATTTTAATACATATAAAATTTGTTAGAAATTTTTGTAGTTTTACACAGTTCTCTGCCTTTTTTGAATTCACTTAGTACCCCCACTCTACTAGTGAGAAAACAGGCTTGTTCTAAATAAAAACAGACAAAAATAAACAAGACACAACCATCAACAACCTGCCTAACAATTCAGAACTAGCAGACTGAGCAATACTCTATCCCAGGTGTTTTCCACCTTCAGTTCCAAACAGACCTCGCCTTCCTCCTCCACAGCCGCCCACAATAAGCTCTTGGCAACCACAGCAATTTCAGGTCTAAAGGCTGACACTGCTCCAAATTATTCTGTCCTGATATTAGAAACAAAATTAATTTCCAAGGCATCAACAGCTCAATCACAGACATTATGTATGCTTACTCATCCATTACTGAAAATTTAGTTTTTCAAAGAAAGCAGAGATAATTATATTGAAGAAAATAAGTTCTCACGTACAGAAAGGCAGGAAATGTAACCAATCTGGACTTCAGGGAGTACAAGCCAGGACTGCTTGACTCTCTTTTTCTTTCCTAGACGCTGATGTCTCATTGTCAATGCTCCAGGTTTGTCTTTAGAGTCCCATGCAGATTAATGACATTCAGATGGGACAGAAAGTCTCAAGGACTGCAGTTCCACCCGCCAGCAATGCCACATATCCCACTTAGGACTACTGCAGTCTGCCCATGGACATAACAAGCATGGATAACCATACCACCAGGAGCAAAAGCAAGTTGCCACTGTGTTTAGGCTGAGGAGAGGGAACTGGCACCGCAGGCTTGATTTACTAAATGACCATGGAGCAGCAATATGCTCATATTGCCTTGAACGAAAAGGAAACTATAACAAAAGAATGGGCAGGCATCCAAGAAAGAGTTTACAGTTTATTGTTTACTCTTTAATTAAGCAAATCAGACCAGCTTTGTTTCAAATGTGGCAATGCAAATTAAATGGACACTAGAAAGAAATCTCATTTTAGAAGTCAGAATTTTTCTTTTCAAGTTGAAAGAACACTGAAGTCATCCAATCAAATTACTTCATTGTTCCGCTAAGAAGCTGAGTCCCAGAAAGGCTGAAATTCTTATGGAAGGTCAGAGTGCTAGTTCAGAGCAGAGCGGGAATTGCTTGCTCTTCCCCGCTCATGAGCTTTGCCATCTAATGCAATGCTGTAGGAGAGTTAGATCCAGGGTCTGACCACAAAGAAAGGGAAGAACCCAGAAGAGAAGACACTGCATACCTCCAGGTGAACTAGCACTGGCGGGCACAAGAGAGAGGACCAGGAGAGATAGAAGTGACTACAGCGCAGGCCTCTAACCCCAGCACTCTGAGGCAGAGGCAGGTGGATCTCTCTGAGTTCAAGGCCAGCCCCGGTCTACAGAGTAAGTTCCAAAACAAACAAAACAAAAAAAAAGTTCCTATCTCAAAACAAACAAACAAAGCCCTAAAGTAAGAAAAGTTAGGACAGCCACCTGCATCAACTAGAATCTACCACAAGATGAAAGCTAGGAGGAAAGGTCAGCTAGAGCGGCCTTTGTAAGCCTTCATTAAATAACTTGACCTTCTAGGGGACTGGAGGACAGTTACTGAAGAGACTTAAAGTTCTGGTGAATTCAGAAATTGTGGAGAGTGAATTGGACAAAAAAAGTCCAAGGGTTATCAGCTAGGTGAGAGATCTGCACGACATCCACTAGGGAACGGACATTAAGAATAAAAGTGGGGCTTAGCTCTCACAGAGTGTGACCTGGGTACACGTTACCAGAAGTGGGGTTAAGAGATCCACACATAGATGGAGATGAACATCAAGAGCGTAGCACAAATATTATGTAAATGGCATTCAAACACAAACTAAACATGCAATTCTTGTCAAAGATAAGCAATTTGATGCTAGGGAGATAGCTCAGTCAGTAAAAGCTTTAACACCCAAACATAAGAACCTGAGTGTGACCCCAGCACCTACATTAAAAAGCCTGGTGTGGTGGGACATGGCTGTAATCGCAGCCAGTGGGGAGTCAGAGACAGGCAAATCTCTGGAGCACACTGGCCACACAGATCCCAGTGACAGACCCTGGCTCAAAGGTCAAGGAGCATCGCTCCTGAGAATGACACCCAAGGCTGACCTCTGGCACACCTCTACACATATCCATTTCTTTAAAAGCTGAGCCATTTCAAAAGGGTGGCACACAGTGACACATTGCAGATTCCACTTAGAGATTTTTTTCCTTTAATTTGCATTTTTATTTATTTTTATTACATTGTTTTCTTTGTGGGCAAGAGTGCAAGAACGAAGGACAGACACAGAAAGATAGGGAGATGAGTGGGATTGCAGAGCATGATATGAAATTCACAAAGAATCAATAAAAAGTTAAAAAAAAAGGGGGGGGGCTGGTGAGGTGACTCAGAGGTCAAGAGCCTGGCTGTTCAATTCCTAGCAACCACATGTTGGTCACAACAGTATATAATGAGATCTGGTGCCCTCTTCTGGCCTGCAGGCATACATACAGGAGGAACAGTGAATACATAAAAAATAAATCTTTAAAAAAGGCAAAATCACTAATTTAAAAAAAAAGGTGAGCCATTTTTATAAGTCAAAGGAAGTCATTCAAGAGAAAGGCCCGTTTCACTGTAGTAAGAAACAGTTAAGTACAGTACATCCCCACACCACCTCCAGGAAGACCCCAGGGGTCTATTGTGAAATCCCCTCCAAACTTGTAAGTTGAGCCTCCATGCTCACCTCTTACTGGGGACAAGGGTCTCCATTTCCTCCTGTTCCCTCACGGCACTTCATGGAGGTTTTCCTTTCACATTCCTGTCCCTCACTCACGCTAACAGAGAATAGCTGTGTGCTCTGCTCTATATTCAGCAGAAGCTTTCCAGAGGGAAAGAGACCAAAGGCTCGGGGGAGAATGGTAGAGAAAATGAAGCTTGGAGCAGGTGTCAGGCAGTGGACACTGAGTGATAACACTGTTCCCTCAGCACTAGGTCTTTCTTGCCCATTCCACCTCCAGGGGCCACCATGTATCTAACAACCCTTTCCCAGGCAGGTTCTGGAGGACAAGAATGCCAAACACTAGGAAGAAAATGGCACAAGCTCCTTAAATCTGAAACTGTCCAAACAGCCTAAAAGCTATTAGCCTGAACACAGATGGAGAAAAGGTACCTGGAAGAGATTAACCTACTCTTTATTCTTCCTTTCTGCTAATCACAGAAAGTATGCTAACGAAGGATGAAGAAAATGACTCACCTTGAGAAGCCACGTGAGAACTGAGTCCCGATAGGGAACAAACTTATTTTTGTTTTTGCCAGCGCCTTGATCAGCTAGGGCCGAGATAACCAGACCCAGGGTTGTGAGAGACCTGCATGGAACAAAAACCACAATTATCTAAACCAAAACATATCAAATGTCACATTAGTCACAAGAATGGAAGGCAAGGTGCCCTTGTGCCTGCATGTGAGGAGTGCTGTGGTCAGCACTCGGTGGTCTGATCTGAAGACTGAGCTAAAGGCTGCTGTCCGTCTGTGCTACTTGTAGCAATAAAAATACTCAGCATTATTTGCAGATAAAATATATGAACTGTAAAACTTCAGGTAAAGATAATATAAACAATGGACATCTTCAAGAAGAATACCCAAGGTAAAATACTAATTAAAGCAATAGTGCTAACAAACATCTGCACAAGTCAGTCAGATTCCAGTACTGGAGAAGGGTTCCACAGCCCCCACTTGTCGCCTCGATTCCTGGCTGTGGAAGCCCTGAGGGAAGGGAAGACTTGACTCCACAAAGAGGTAATGATTCAGCCTGAGGAAGAACCATATGCGTGATACAGTTGGCAGGTGAAGCATTACTTAGTAAAGTCTTGCTTCTGACCCTTTGACAAACACAACAGCAGACCTAAAGGGACAGCCCAATGTGGCTGGCACATTCACTCAGAGATGGATGGTCACTGGCTTTCTCTCCATTGCAGGCCAGTGGTTCTCAAGTGGAGAATGACTATGCTCCATGGGTAACAGTAAGTCAAAAAGAAGAGACTGGGTTGTCAGAACTGGGGGTCAGTGGATACTAACATCTCTTAGTGAGTGGACGCCAGGGAGTCCACCAAACATCCCACAATGCACAGCATCCTTCACCCACAAGGACAAGGAGTCATCTCGTGTCAATAGGGTTATTGTTGAGAAGCCCTGACTTGACTGAGGGCTGGGCTCAGTCCCATCAACAACTCCACAGATGAGAAAATGAGCCTGGCTCATGGGAAACACTAGGAAAAAAATCCAAACTGCTTATTCATCATTCCCTCGATCGTTCCAGAATCATCTTACTCCAATACCCACAGATGTTCCCCTATTTTTCGATCAACCCTGTAAAGCAATTCAAGAATGTGATTCTGGGAAGCTTACTTGTTGATGTTGCTGCCCTCCTTCAGCCTGTCGCCCGCAGCTCCAGTTTTTGTGGCTCGTTCGCTGCCAGCTAAATCCACTAAGCTCAGCTTGCCCACTTTCTCTCCAGATGTCTGCAAAGAAAATCGACACATGCTGGCAAACGCTAAAGGATGCCAAAAACAGGCTGGCTCCTTCAAACAGCTTATCGTCTCATTTGTGCTGCTGCTACACACTGCAGAAAACACCACCTAGCACAAAACCTAGCGCAAAACTGACAAGAGTTTGCTAACCCAGTTGTTAGCAAACAAGGGACTTAATGGCCTCAGGAAAAATGCTACAAAATGGGACATTTTGGAGAGATTGGTAAAATTTTCAGAGATGTATACAAAAATGCTCTTAAGTGCAAAAGATTAATGATTTGAAACTGTACTTAAAATTTCACAAATACTAGCCAGTAATCTGGACACAAAATAGTTACATTCTTGGTTAACAGTTTAAAAAAAAAAACCTGACTTTTGTATAGCAGAATTGTTCAAAAAGTCAAAAACATTTTCTAAACATTTTCTCCTTGAAGCTGACTGGCTTTAGTTTTCTACCATCAGCTGTGGTCTTAGACAGTGGTGTTTCACTCCAGGAGATCACAAACTCATGACAAGTTTTCTATTTTACCTCATCATCAAAACAAATGTGAGAAAGCAACATCAGAATCTGCAGATTCGACCATTTTGAAAACTTCCCTTTAAAATCTATCTTATCTTCTAGCTCAGTGGCAGAATGTTTATCTAACATGCAGAAGACCCTGGGTTCTGTTCTCAGCACTGCAAAACACACATTTATATATTTCCATAAAATAAACATAACAAAAGAATATTTTGCCTTCCAAATCAAAAAAACTTTTAAGAAAGTCTTCAATACGGTATTTGCTTTGTTTTGCTTTACACTAAAAAAGGATATCAAAAACAAGTAACTTTTTGTTTCTAACACTAAATTGGATGTGATGGAGGAAAAAGTGATTTTTCAGCAAGGGAAAATACTGGCAATATGGAGCACCCAGTCAGGAGATGATTTTGGCTTCCAGTATTCAAAACTGATGTCCTGAGGGATGGACATCATAAGTCAATCTTCACATGAAGGGAGAGAACAAGGAAGTGGGTCGTCAAAGATGTTCCCAACATGCAGAAGCCCTGAATCTGCACAAGGTTCCAAACAAATGCTCCAAGGGTGCTCTACACAGTCTAATGATTTTATGGCATGCTTCCCCAACAGGCTGCAGCAGACATCCCACATCGGGTGTAAATGCACAGCTGCTGTGGAAAGGCCAGGTCACTGCCCTCTCTCTGGAGTGGGAGGGTCCCAGGCCTAATCCAAGATTCCCTTGCAGCCAGGCCTCAGGCTATGACTCAAGAACTTTCAGACCCTCTTGCTAAAGACTGGAAAGCAGAAGTCAAGTGTCTTCCCTGGCTTTTTTTCTACCATCAGGCAAATCATGAAATCTGAGGTTTCCCAGGATGGTGTACAACTTCCAGGGTGCTAAGAGGCAGCTGCACTCCTGATTGCAGCTGTAGTATCCCTGTGGCTTTTGGAGTGACTCCTAGAGTTACTGGGGTGTTTGAACAGCACTACAGCAGCTTCTATTCCAGTCAGGACCTTTGTCCCTAGTCCTGACCAACAGCTGCCGTCAGAGAGAACAGTATGAGCCATAGTCACTTCAGAAGCTACTCACCCCAGACGCCACATCACACAGAGTGTGTGTCAGGGTGATCTTGAAGACCGCGTGAGACCGGCTGCTTTCCTCATTCATGTTGGTTGCGGCAACTGTCCGAGACTTGTTGCCCTCGGACATCAGAGACTCAATATCCTAAGTGGAAACAGGTTACAGGCATGCATTTTATTATTTGTGGATAAGCATGACTCTCCCACACTGGCACAAGCACCCAAGTTCTTAGAGGCTACATTTTGTTTTTCAGCGAGAATACAACAGCTCACACTGTTACTGAGAAACAACTAAAGTACATTACTTACTGCAGCACAGGAGCAAATGGCAGCTTTGACACAGAAAAGCTAGAACTTAGATTCCCTCAACCCACAGATGGGATCTTACAAGGTAGCCCAGGCTGGCCTCAACGTTGTGATCTTCCTGCCTCTATTTCCACAGTACTGAACCACAGGTGTGCCATGTTGGAGACTGTAGACCCCCCAGACCCTGAATTTCTTGTGCCGGAGTAAACAGCTTGTTTTTCCTATGCTTGCAGCTGCTCTGAGCATGAGCCTGACGGCAGGGGAGTGGCTTCTGGTGGGCCTGCAGCTGAAAGATCCCGAGAGCTGGGGCGTGGCCAGAGCTCTATATAAGCTGCCCCTGAACACAATAAAGGGGGCATTCTTGGGGAATTCAAGGACGACCCATGTCTCTGTTGCTGTCTCTGTGTGTTTCAATCTCCAGCCCCTTGCCCAGCTAGCAAACCATCCCTATATATGCTTCAGGCGTAGTACCATAGTACATGTAATACAGGCACTACAGGACCGTAGTATACATAGTAGCACGGACACTACAGTGCCATACACAACATTAGAAACAATACTTTGAGTGACACGAGATGCTGACATTCACCTACTCCAGAAATAAAAAAAAACTAATTACATTTAATTGTAAAAAGCAATACAAGTTTATGTTATTAAAACAAATTATCTAAAAAGCAAAAAATACAAAAGATTTACCCCAGCCGGGTGGTGGTGGCACACGCCTTTAATCCCAGCACTCGGGAGGCAGAGGCCAGCCTGGTCTATAAGAGCTAGTTCTAGGACAGGCACCAAAGCTACAGAGAAACCTTGTCTAGAGAAAGCCAAAAAAATAAAAATAAATTTAAAAAAGGATTTACCCCTTTACCTAAACACATTAAATATAAAAGTATATATTGGATAGTACTGCTATTAAAATTAGCATAAAGCTGGGAATACTACAAAGATTGCTATGGATATGGGGGGGGGTCTGGGAATTGAACCCAGGGCCTCATACATTTTGTATGGTTGCTATACAAATGTTCTACCATTGAGCTAGCTCTAGCTCTATTTTTACTTTTTTGAGACAGGGCCTAAGTAAGTTACTCAAGCACTGAACTGTCCATCCTACCACCTCAGCCTCCAAAAGATCTAGGGTTATAGAATTGGGCCACCAGGTCTGCTTCAGTTTTTCCAAATGTTATATACTCTGGGGCCAGACCTGGTGGCACATACATTTAATCTCAGCACTTGGGAAGCAAAGCAAGTGGATCTCTGGGAGTTTGAGGTCAGCCTGGTCTACACAGGAGTTCCAGGGCATCCAGGGTGACACAGTGAGACCCTGTCTTTTCCTCACTCCCAAAAGTTACAAGCTCTGAAATAGTGACTGGAGCAATCTGACCTTAGCTTTATTAATTACAACACAAATTATCATGTTCTAGGCTGGGAATGGAGCCCAGGAGCAATGGGCTTGCTTAGTGTGACAAGGTCCTGGGTCGAACCCCTGGCATCACAAGCAATAATGAATAAATACACACACATAGCAAAGTCATCTACAGGGATCTGTGAAATGAGGACTGAGAGAGATGGAATATGCAAAAATGCTACCCAGCTGCCTCCCACCACCTGGTGCTCTTTCCAGTGAAGGAGCCCTCTTCCGCTGAGTTGGCTGTGGCAGAATCAAGAGGCTGCATTTCCCAGATGTCTTTGCAGCCCAGCCTGGCCACATGATTAACTAAAGTGTGACACAGACCATCTGGGTGATCCTCCTTAATGGAAGCAGGCATGCCATCATAGCTCTGCTGTAAGAGGCATTAGGAGAGCCTGGGCATTCCAGCATCTCCCTGTGGAGAAGGGAAGGACCTGAGGTCCCTACCAACAGCTTGGAGTCATGACACCAGCCTCACACTACCTATTTCAGACTTTTTTTTTTTTTCACAGAAAAGGATAGTTTTAATCACTGCTTATTCTTTGATTAATTCACTCATATGTATATTAAAAACATCTGCCATATGCCACGTACTTCCTAGACACTAAGGATATATAACAACAGAACATGTAACAATTCATACAGAAACATTACTAAAATCCTGGTATGTTTTTATGATGTATATACTTGAACATAATCTTAAAACTGTCAAACATCTATGAAAAATTTCATAAGTCATATAAATATACTTCTGCTGTATAAATTAAAAAGAATGGTACTTAGTAAAAAAAAATTTCAACACAACAAATACTCTCAAAGTAAAATCATTAGCTGCAAAAATAGCAACACAGGCGAAACATTTTCCAGAACTTTCCCAAGCCCATCCTAGATCCATTAGTTGTGATAACCCAGAGGCCCCATTGTAATTAGGTGACATTTTCTGACTAGTTTCTATGTTGCTTTGAAGTTCTCTGTAGAAAGTGAGTTACTAAATGATGGTATTGTAAATTTAATTTTAAAAATGTAACACAGGGCTGGAGAGATGGGTCCAGAAAACCTGAATTCGATTCCCAACAGCCACATAACAGCTCATAAAACTGTTTGTAACTCTAGTTCCACGGGATTTGATGCCCTCTTCTGGCCTCAGAGGCACCAGGCACACACATGGTGCACAGGCATACATGCAGGCAAACACTCATACATATAATAAAAATAATAAGTTTTAGAAAACAAAGACATGTAATGAGCCAAAATTACAGTAAACTGAAGCAGCTTATATAAAGAATGCTGTTACCTTGTAGCTTGTGACAGCCAGTTTAGAAAGTCCATCCACGTAGGGTCCCAACACACTGTGTTCTCTCACTTTCAAAGTTTGACGGCTTCTGTTCATGACAGAGATGTGATCCATTAGTGATTACCTTTTTTAGAAGAACTCGACTGTGCTTCACAGAAATGTACACTTCTTTCAAGAAAGAACCCCCAAAAGAGCAGAGGAGCTGACTGGATTCCTTGAGGATTTAAACCTAACTTTAAAACCCTTGCTGGGAAGAAAAGCTTGAAAATATGGTCAAATACCATATCGCTCAAAAGGGTAAGCGTGGGAAGTCTAGTTACTACCACAAAGAATGCAGAGTCAAATAAATACCAACAATCTCCTTGTCTATCCCAGAATCGGCCCCAAGACAGAAAAACCACAGGCGTAGCTCAGCCATGAACAAAGAAACAAAGACAACAAACGGCTCTCACAGCGATTTAAAGACACAATACTGAGCTTATCTAAGGCTTGCCTGGCTGTTCTAACAAGAGGGTCTGACACACTAAAGGGGGGGGGAAGTATGATTGTTTCAATAAATGCACAAGAGATCCAATAAAACAAGAAGCAAATGTTCATTAGTTTCTAAAACAAATCTAGCAAGCATGCAGCTGTGGCACTCTCAATGCTTTCAGCAAAATACTAGGAACACCTGTCCAGATGTTGGCTAAAGGGCACCAAGATGGGAAAAGTCTGAGACCCACAAACAGCATGGTGACTACAGTCAGTCACTATGTAATAATCAAAATTCAAAATTGCTGGGAACGGGTTTCGCACCACAGCAAAAATAAAAATGACAATTGAGGTAACAAATAAATTAGTTAGATTGAGGAAGCTGTTCCACAGTGTCTACATATCCCAAAATATCCCACTTTAATCTATAGAGGAAACTATTATTTGTCAATTAAATTACTTTAAAAAGAGTATTTACTAATAGTGAAATCCTAAGTGATGATATTTTGTTTTATCTGTATTATGTGTTCATTTGGCCACCAAAAGATACAACTTTTTCAAAATAAATGATGAGTTAGAATGTTTAAAATTCTGTGGTAGTTTTTGGTGCCTAAGGTTCATGCTCCTCAGCTGACACCCATGCTCCTTTACAATCTTTCCTGTCAATTGTCTTGTCTGCCCATCCCTACTAGGGATCAAACTTTATTTGCATAATAGACTTTGGGCTCTAGAAGAGTAAAAATGCCTTGTATTAATAATAGTTTTGGGAGTCTATAGTTCCTATACAATCCCTGGCATCTAAGAGTCACTCAGAGAATTAACACACTTGGTTAACAAAGTAGAAACAGAACTACGGTGCCAATGAGGACTTGTGAGGTATCAGCTGCAGGGCTTGGTAGAGTACAGTAGAGATAATGGGGGCCTGGAGACAGAGTACAGGTAACAGGGAGCCTGAAGACAGAGTACAGGAAACAGGGGGCCTGGAGACAGAGTACAGGTAATGGGGGCCTGGAGACAGAGTACAGGAAACAGGGGGGCCTGGAGACAGAGTACAGGAAACAGGGGGCCTGGAGACAGAGTACAGGAAACAGGGGGGCCTGGAGACAGAGTACAGGTAACAAAGAACAGCAAGGGGGAGAATGGAAGGAATGGTGGTGAACACACAGGCTGAGATCCCAGGGAACCTGTAACCATCTCTACTTCATCCACCATATGGGAAGCGAGCAGAGGTACTGAGGGAGTGGCGAAACCAAGAAACAACTTGGCCATCTAAAAGCTTTACTGTCTTTCAGCTTAGTATTTCTTAATGATTCAGAATCTTCTAGCATCCTATGTTCAACTTAAAATGTTATATGAATAAAGATGATGCCACGTGGTCGTTTAGTATGGTGTTGAGTTCAGCTGAAGTGAACACAGCCTGAGATTTGGGTTACTGCTCACCTTTTACAACAGCACATAGTTTGCGATTAACTTTTAGTACTTCACTTTTCCTTTTTGTTTATATGTAAATGTATGTGGGTGGGTATATGTGCATGTTCAACTGTGTGTAGGTGCGTGTGTGAACAGGTGTGTACCTGTGGAGGCTAGAGGTCAACCTCGGGTATCATTCTTCGGATACTCTCCACCTCATTTTTTGAGACAAGGTCTCTCACTAGGACCTGGGATTCCATGATTAGCTAGGCCAGCAGCCTGTGAGCCTCAGGGATATGCCTGTTTCTGCCTCCTCGATACTGAATTACAAGCACACACCATCGTACATTAATTTTTTATTAAACATGGGTTCTAGGGATCCAATTCAGGTTCCTATGCTTTCACAGCAAGCACCTTACAGTGTAAGCTGTCTCCTCAGCACTACCTCCCCCTCTTTTTTATGTGTGTGGGCATTTTGTTAGGATTTGTGTCTGTTAGCCACTTGTAAGCCTCGTGCTCACAGAGGCCAGAAAAGGACCTGGATCTGGAGTTAGAGATGATGTGAGCCACCGTGTGGGTACTAGAAATTGAACCCATGTTCTTTGAAAGAGCATTAAGTCACCGAGCTCTCCAACCTCCCTGCTCCCCTTTTCTTAAAGACAATGTACATATACTACATTATGCCTCAAGCAAAACAACATTACATTGTTATACATGATAGTTACTGAACTGATAAAAGCAGTACTTCATTTTATTTTTGTTGATATTTATTGAGCTCTACATTTTTCTCTGCTCCCCTTCCTGCCTCTCCCCTCCTCCCTTCAACCCTCCCTCAGGTTCCCCATGTTCCCAATTTACTCAGGAGATCTTGTCCTTTTCTACTTTCGACTTCCCATGTACATTAGATCTATGTGAGTCTCTCTTAGTGTCCTCATTGTTGTCTAAGTTCTCTGGGATTGTGGTTTGTAGGCTAGCTTTCTTTGCTTTATATTTAAAAACCACCTATGAGTGAGTACATGTGATAATTGTCTTTCTGGGTCTGGGTTACCTCACTCAAAATAATGTTTCTAGTTCTATCCATTTTCCTGCAAAATTCAAGCTGTCGTTATTTTTTTTTTTGCTGTATAGTACTCCATTGTGTAAATGTACCACATTTTCCTTATCCATTCTTCGGTCGAGGGGCATTTAGGTTGTTTCCAGGTTCTGGCTATGACAAACAAAGCTGCTATGAACATAGTTGAGCACATGTCCTTGTGGCACGATTGAGCATCCTTTGCATATATACCCAAAAGTGGTATTGCTGGGTCTTGAGGAAGGCTGTTTCCTAATTTTCTGAGAAATCACCACACTAACATCCAAAGGGGTTGTACCAGCTTGCTTTCCCACCAGCAATGCAGAAGTGTTCCCTTTTCCCCACAACCTCTCCACCATAAGTTGCCATCGGTGTTTTTGATCTTGGCCATTCTTTCAGGTGTAAAATGGAATCTCAGAGTTGTTTTGATTTGCATTTCTCTGATGACTAAGGATGTTGAACATTTCCTTATGTATCTTTCAGCCATTTTAGATTCCTCTGTTGAGAGTTCTCTGTTTAGGTCTGTACTCCATTTTTTATTGGATTTTGTGATCTTTTGGTGTCCCATTTCTTGAGTTCTTTGTATATTTTGGAGATCAGAGACCTCTGCCTGATGTGGGGTTAGTGAAGATCTTTTCCCATTCTGTAGGCTGTCGTTTTGTCTTGTTGACCGTGTCCTTTGCTTTACAGAAGCTTTTCAGTTTCAGGAGGTCCCATTTATTAATTGTTTCTCTCAGTGTCTGTGCTGCTGGGGTTATATTAAGGAAGTGGTCTCCTGAGCCAATGCATTCAAATGTACTTTCCACTTTCTCTTCTATGAGGTTCAGTGTGGCTGGCTTTATGTTGAGGCTTTGATCCATTTGGACTTGAGTTTTGTGCATGGTGATAGATATGGGTCTACTTTCATTCTTCTACATGTTGATATACAGTTATGCCAGCACCACTTGCTAAATATGCTTTCTTTTTTCCATTTGATATATTTTGCTTCCTTGTCAAAAATCAGGTGTTCAAGGATGTGTGGATTGATATCTGGGTCTTCTATTCGGTTCCATTGGTCCTCCTGTCTGTTCTTATGCCAGTACCAGGCTGTTTTCAGTACTGTAGCTCTGTAGTAGAGTTTGAAGTCAGGGATTGTGATGCCTCCAGAAGTTCTTTTATTGTTCAGGATTATTTTGGCTATCCTGGGTTTTTTGCTTTTCCATATGAAGTTGAGTACCGTTCTTTCAAGGTCTTTGAAGAATTTTGCTGGGATTTTGATGGGCATTGTGAAAGGACTTCATTTTATTAATTAATAAAATTTAATAAAATCATTTTTAAAATGAAGTTTTCTCAAATACTCTGGTTGAAATAAAATCTGATTTAAAATTTTTGATACAATTACTTCAACTTTTCAGAAACAGAAATGCTTGTAGGGTCTAGAGAGATGACTCAGCTGTTAAGAGTGTTTGCTATTCTTGTTGAGGGCTGGAGTTCCACTCAACAGATAGCAGACTGCTCCCTACATTAACTCCAACTCCAGGGCATCCCATTCCCTCTTCTGACCTCCACATATGCACACACACACAAAAGTTTTTACATTAAAAACGGAAACAATTTTTTTAAATCTTCAAGGAACTTTCGTAGAAAAACACCATAGGCCACACATGTTGAGCCCTTACTGTATGCCAGAAGTCCAGAGACCTCAGGTGTACCACACTCTCAATCTTCACAGCAGCCCTCTGGGATGCTGTAAATATCATCAATCAGTCCCTGTGCAGTTTGCCAAGGAAGTGTAAGGAACTTGCTCAACCAGTAACAGGAGGATCCTGAGCTGTGAGACTCCAAAGCCCATGTGCTGAGAACTAAGCTACATGCAAAACAAACTAGGAATCACTAAAGACTAAACACATCTGACTGGCAGACTTCAAACCAGTCTGCTGGGGATACAGAACACAGGCATAAACAGCTATGAAGCCTACCAGTTGACTGCTCCTGGGAAGAGTAGGTCTGAGCTATCTCAAAGAAACTGGTCATCTCACAAAGGTCAAAATACAAGGAAAGCAGGAAGGCTGAATTAAAAAGTACACAGGGAGCAAAACGTGACTGCCTAAGCCATGACCACCTATCTCTGGCCTCTTGCTTCTACATACCTTACCCTCTAGCTGCACTGAATGAAGACCATCCTGTAAATGAGTTATAACCATATACTTCCACAAGGCTGTGCCTGTATGTAAGTGGTTCTCATCTCACTTCTGAGTGGACAAACCCCTACTCAGCATATAAACCATCAAGCACCTCTATGGAATCTTCTCTTGGCTCTGGGAAAGGCTCCCTTCCCGTTTTGCACTCTGCTTTGGGTTAGCGTCCCTCACAAGTGAGAAGCAGATTGCTTGCCCCTCTAACTTGTCTGCAAAACTGATTCTCTCCTCTTCCTCTTAACTGCATGGTCCCTGGCATATAAGAATGACTTGAGGGGCTGGAGAGATGGCTCAGAGATTAGGAGCACTGACTGTTCTTCTAGAGATCCTGAGTTCAATTCCCAGCAACCACATGGTGGCTCACAACCATCTGTAATGAGATCTGGTGCCCTCTTCTGATGTGCAGGGATATATGCAGACAGAACACCGTATACATAATTAATAAATAAAACTTTTTTTTTAAAAAAAAAGGAAGACTTGATACACAATGGATAGGAAAAGTGTGGACAAACTATCAAGTGTCAACTCAAGCTCCAGCTGAAGATCATTATCAGCCAAAGAAAGGTGGCTGTCAGGTACTGAAATCCATTTACTCTTGACTGAGCCTCACTGGGATTCTCTGTCTCTCACGTCATCTTTCCTGATCCACCCTCCTCACTCAAACATAACTCACTATCTGCTCCTAGGCTTTAAGCCCGGCCCACATGGCTCTCTGACCTAGTTAATATGGTTTCACTGGTTTCACACAGTCCTTGCTTCCCACTCTCCATCTCCCCCACACCCCTGAGATACATAGGTTCTTCAGCTACCTCTCCCTCTCCTCATTCAGTTCCATGTAGCCACAGGGTGAGCAAAACAATTCTAAGGGCCTCTTTGTGCTCTAATGCAGTTCGCTTTCAAAGTCAATCCCATGAAATCAGGGACATTTCCTACCCTGTGAGGAGGGGAGCTTTTAGATTAACTACCTTGAGATGAGACCATGTTCAAGCTCCCAGTTTACCTCCCACCTCAATTCACACCTGGAACCAACCACAGAAATCCACCCAAAATTTATTGCCTCTTAAAAAAAAGCTGAATCACCGAATGCTACAGCACACTCGTATTAAATGACTGCCTCTCACCATCTCTGTTTTGTCTGTGGCTTTGGGTAATGAGAGGAGAGGCAACATGGCACACGTACAGACCTGCATCATCACTCTGCCTGCTCTAATGACCCCAAAACTGGCTGTGGGAAGCTGATCCGTGTAAACATAAATCACAAACAGCATGGCGAGATCACTCTCCACTACAGTTCAATTACAGACCTCTCTAAAGGCAATCTATTATGTCTGTTTCAAAAAGCCCCAGCACTCCAGCCTCCAAGTCTTTACCCTTTGGGGTCAAGAAGGTCTCGAACTTTCTCATTATAAATCTCCATGTAGGATACTTCGACTTTAAAGCTCTGCTCTTCGCTCTCCTCTTTCTGAGTCCGCTCGAAGAGTCCACTGCAGAGTCTGGGGATTAGTCCAGGTTGGTCGGCTGTGCCCATCATGGTGTAAGACTTTCCAGACCCTGGAAAGGAAAAGGAGCCATCACCACCTCTTGGAGAAGTCTAAAGGCAGTTAATCCTATTTCTACTACTTATAACACATTTTTAGAATTTAGAAAAATGCACAAAATATAATAAATATACACGTAAGAAATGCATCCAAGAATAATGAGAATGGAACATAAAGAAGCTTCTATTACTTGTGTAAAACAAAACTAAACATGGTCTAGAAAGAAAAAAAAACTTATCCAGTATAATGGCCCATACTTCTTATGTAGCACTCAGGAGGCAGAGGACGAGGATCAGGAGTTCAAAACCAACCTCAACTACTTGATACCTTGTTTTTAAAAAAAAGACAGACAGACCCTCCTTGAATAATCTTTATATAAAAAAATTACCAAAAACATAGCAAGATTTTTCAAGGTTTCTGAGTAAGCTAGAATCATCTAATGCTGGTATCATAGATATTCCTAACTACTGAAATCAAAGCACAAAAGACAAAGGCACCCATGGGCTTTGGGGCAAATCAGCTTACTGCCCTCTTGTAACAGTACACTGAACAAACAATAATCTTCCTCTATTTTTTATAAGCATTTTCTCCACTGTACAGAAATACATATTCATTAAAGAAGACTCAGAAACCTGTGTGATGGTACACATCTTTAACACCAGCACTCCAGAGGCTAAGGCAGGAGGATAGCAAGGTCAAAGCCAGACTGGGTTACAGAAGGAGATCCTATCAAAAGACAGAAATAAAGGAAGGAAGGAAGGACGGACAGACGGACAGACAGACCAGAAAACACAAATGAAAAGGGAAAAATTAAATCGCCTCAGTCCTACCACCAGGAACCAACACATGACACGTAGGTGTAATCCGCCTTCGGGTACCAATGGCTCTGCAGTAAGTGTGTGCTTTCCACCTCACAAGTTCCTGCTGTGTCACCTGTCACAATACCTAAAACTAGTGCTCTACCTTCCAGGCCTTTCCTAAAGTGTGCACAGGACAACTCACCATGCCAATCCTAGGAGAGGGTCTACAGTAAAAACATTTTACAATGAGGAAATGATAAAGCAAAAAGGCCCATTTGGTGAGAGGCATAGGCAAGAGAGCATCTGGCATGCCTGGCTCAGAATTTCTGTTCTTTTGGGCAAACACATGATGCCCAAATCCATCATAAAGACTGTTCTATGAAGAGCCCTGTCCAGTTGGACAGGTCACATGATAAAACATCATAAAAGCAGCTAGTTTCACTTTAAATTGGTTTTCTTTCTTTAATTATAAAGTATAAATCCCTAAATCCCTTTCCAATTATGCCCAGTAAACTACTAACAAATGCATTCCTTTAAAAATATATTTTCTTGACCAGGCAGTGATGCACACACCTTTAATCCCAGTACTTGACAAGCAGAGACAGGTGGATCTCTGTGAGTTCAAGGCTAGCCTGGTCTACAGAACAAGTTCCAGGACAGCCAAGGCTACACTGAGAAACCCTGTCTCAAAGAAACAATAAATAAATAGTATATATTTTTTAATTTTTACTTTATGTGTATGGGTATTTTACCCATATGTCTGTGTACCATTTGCATGCCTAGAGCCTGCAGAGGCCAGAAGAGGGTGTCAGGTCCCCCGGAACTTGAGTTACAGATAGTTCTGAGCCACCATGTAGGTGCTGGGAATCGAACCCGGGTTCTCAGAAAAAGCAACAAGTGCTCTTAATCACTGAGCCATCTCTCCAGCACCAGAAGTGGGTTCTTTCTTTATGGTATTCTCTCTGTCATGATCTTTAAAGAACTACAATACACAGACACAGCCAATAATAAACACAATGGTCACAGCTTTGCAAATTATTAAGAAGATTAAAAAACAATTCGCATGAGAAGAGGGAGGAAAAAAATCAATAAAGAAAAAGGATTTAATCCCAATTTTATTGTACTATCTTAAAAAAATGCCACTGACTAATTTAAGTCACCTGTGAGAAAAACTAACACAGGATAAGTAAGCAAGCAGCCCAGTAAACGTGGCTTCATCTTCTTCATGGAGGGATGCTCAAGTGTGGACTACGGGTTAGTTCACATTACCTGTCTGCCCATAGGCAAAGATACAGGCGTTGTAGCCATCAAATGCATTCTGAAGGATGTTTTCCCCAAGGCACTTGAAAACATCATCTTGACCTAAAGGACAGGAAAATAATATTTTAAGGGCAAAGAACACACAAACAAATAAGAAAACAAACAAAACTCAATAAAACGAAACAATCTGCCTGTTTATCCCCAAACAAGATTTTTAAGCTTGAAAGCCTCTGCCCCACAGGTTATTTCTAGTTAGAATGAGAAGAGTCAATAAAGGGTTCCCTGTAACACATGCGTGAATAAGGCTACTCAACTCAAGCCATGCAATGCAGAGAGCTCAGAAGCTGCTTATTTTACTGTCAACAACTAAGATTCAACAATCTTCTCTGTTTATTATATGTGTTGCCACGTGTGTGGAGATCAGAGGACAACCACTAGCAGGTGATTCTCTCCTTCCACTATGTGGGTCCTGGAACTGAACGTAGATCATCAGACTTGGTACAAGCACCTTTACCATCTGAACTGCCTCACTGGCCCTAAACATCTGAAATTTAAACTTAGGACCTAGATGTGCCTGAATTCAACTACATACCATCCTTTTATTCAAAATGTACCAGAGTTCAGAAAAATCATGCACATCAACTCCATTCTTCCCTTTTCTCATGAAAATTTCAGGTTACACGACTTACAATTCACAACAGTTAGAACAGGGAGTGAGATCCTGGAAACAGGGGCTGAGGAGATTGTTCTTAAGTTAAGAGCACTTGTTGTTCTTGCAGAGGACTTGGGTTCAATTCTCAGTATCCACATGGCAGCTCAAAACCATCTGTAACTCTAGTTCCAAGGATCCAACACCTCCTCTAGCTAGCTTCCATGGGCATCAAGCACATACATGGCATACACACATGCAGGCAAAACAATCATACACATACAAATATTAGAAGAACCAAATGTTGCTGTGCCTAGCAAGAGTGTTCCATTCGCCTCATATTCTAGTCAATTTACCAGCTCAGTTATCACACTTCTGAATTTGGGTGATCCATGGAGATACCACTTAGGCCAGGGAGACCAAAGGAACCATAAATGTTTTTTTGTTAACCATGATCTTTCTTATATCAGAAGCAATAAAATATTATGTTCAGTGTGTAAAAGATACTGCTTCAAAACACGTGACCTTGACAGTCAGGGATGCAAGGAACAATGGGCTGTCACACATCCTAAACTTGTTGAGAAGTGGGGATGAGACAGTTCTCTTTGGGGAATAGTAGACCAGGGAAAAAGGAAACTGGGAGGCATTGTGGTATAGAGAGAAGACAGACAGTTTGGCAGTACTGAAGAATTAGTGAGCACCACAGAGGTTCTAAGGACTAGAACTTGGGCTCCCATGTGGGGCTTCTCCCTACTTACACCAGGTCCCTCTACAGCACATCACAGACATCATAAGGGTCTGCATGCCTGTAATGTGGCTCCTGGTTCCATTAGATGACCTCATGAGATCCCACAGTCATATTATTTATCATCTCACATAAAAGCATCTCACTGAAGTCTCCCGGTCCCTACACAGCACAAAATCTTTTATAGCAAATGCTGGAAGCAGCTGCCTGGACAGTGATTAAAAGTTACACCAAATGATACCATGGCAGTAGGTGGAGAACACACCAAGATGCTTCCTCGTTACTAACTGCACAGAACAGTGTGCTCAGTTACCTGCATACTTCTCTCGGACAGATTCATCCATGGACCAGAAACAGTGATCATATGCAAATATCTGTTGCAGAGGGAACATAAAGAAAGTGCATTAAGAACAAAACTTTAACATCACAATTGCCATTATAATAATGCAGAGCATTATTATAACTTACTAGTCAGGCCTTATGGCACAAACCTGTAATCCCATCACCTGAGAGACTAAGGCAAGAGAAAAGCCCAAGTTTCAGGGCAGCCTGGGCTACACTGTGATCATGTTTCAGCTGCCCAATCCCTCAGATAAATACTGACACTTGAGGTCAGAGAGTAGGAGTTAGTAATGCATATAATCCCACAGTGACAACACAGTGATCCCCTTACATGGAAAACATCTCCAATGGTAAAGTCAAAGAGAAGCCTGTGAGATGATATGCACAACAGCAACTATATAAAGGAAGTTTGTTTTTACTTCTTGGTTAGTTGGGTCTTACAACAATTAATTAACATTCTTAGTCATTCTCTCTCCCTCCACCCCCCTTTTCACTTAAAGTATCTACCCAAGTTTACTAGCACAACTTAAGTCAAAGAAAGCAAACTTCAAGAAGTTTGGGACTTGTGTTTAAAGGACTGAAAACTAATAAGGAGTAGTTCTTATTTACCAAAAACACTGAGTGGCTCCCTTTTCAGTTTTAGCAATTTTGTAAATTACTACAAATATCTTTTAGCCCAAAACTTCATAAACTCAGTGATAATCACACTATATTTAGTGCATGCTACACTCACAGACACAAATTAATGAGTATTTTATACAAACAAAAACTGTCAAGTATGTCTTGATAACAGCCTTTTATGTAGCTATTATCTTCTTACTGCTTTAGAGTCTGCCCACTTTGTCAAACATTATACAGTGAACATTGCCTTTCAGAGACTATGTTTGCTTCTCTTGCTAATGAAATGCTTTGCTTTCTTATAAAACAATATGTTGGCCGGGCAGTGGTGGCGTACACCTTTAATCCCAGTACTAGGAAGGCAGAGGCAGGTGGATCTCTGTGAGTTCAAGGCCAACCTGATCTACAAGAGCTAGTTCCAGGACAGGCTCCAAAGCTACAGAGAAACTGTCTGGAAAAACAAAAACAAAAACAAAAAACCAATATGTTCACTATGTTGAATAGTTAGGAATGGGCTTGGTTGTAGCTTAGTGGTCCAGCACTTGTCTAACATGTACAAAGTCCTGGGTTTGAGCCCCAACAATCGAGCAGATTAATTGTACTAATTTGTGGATGTTAAAGCTGGAAGTTATGAATGGCACAGAGCAGACCTTCCATCTGAGTGGTTTTCATGCTTTTAGGGTTTTCCACTATAAGCAGTAAATACTATATTATACTATTTTTTGAGTCTGAACTTTAATGATTTGTTTGTTTGAGACCAGATTGGCCTCAAGCTTCCAGAGATCTGCACCTGCCTTTGCCTTCCAACTGCTGGGATTGAAGGTTTGCAGCACCCCATACCTGGCTCCATTCCTTTTTTTTTTTTTTTAACTACACTTATTTAAGTGGGCATACAAAGCAGTAGGTTTCCTTTTGGTATTCATGTCATTTCATGAATATGCCATTTTAATTTGTTCCCTCCCCCACTGTCTTCCCTTGTTTTCTTTCTAAATAAACATTAGTTCTTTAAATCCAAAATGTTTCCAATAAACAGAAAAGAAATACATAGTCACACTAACAAATTCCACAGCAAAATATAAAATAAAAATAGAGCTTGTGAGATGGTTCAGAGGTTAAAGTTGCTTGCCACTAAGCCTGATGACCTGAGTTTGATTTCTTAGGGCTCAACTGGTGAAAAAAAAAAAAAAACTTATTCCCCAAAGTTGTCCTTTGACCCCCCTAAGTGCTTGACATGGCATGCACATGGCAGGGTAAGCATGTGAGAGTGTGCACACAAAATAAATTAATAAATTTTAAAATAAATAAATGAAGGTCTCCCATTTGCCAACTACACTCTACCCCAGAGGAAGCAATCTGTTAAGAATGTGGGCTTTTCCCCCTTTAGACTTTTTGTCTGCAAAGCATTTCTCTAAGCAGTGAGAACAGTTCACTAAATAAACATTGCAAGGTTTTATTTCCTCACATCTTTACTGGTTTCCAGCTTCTGTTCAAATAAAAAGCAAAATTAATCCAGCACCTTCTTCATAGAGAAAAAGTTCAGACATATAAGGAGATCAGTGTCATATCCAAGCACTGTTTAAAAGGTCATTGGGGATCCCAAAAGGCAGGTCTACACATATTTCAGCAACAGTAATAGCGTAGAGTTACAGCTCAACCACAGGCTGTAAAACAAAAACAAGTCCAAGAATGTAGACAAATAGAATTTCCTGGAAGTTGTAAGTAACTTCAGAGAATTGTCCAGTTAAAAGCAGGCTCCATGCGGACTTAGAGGCCCTATAAGAATAAGAACCACGGGGGCTCAGTGGTTAAGAGCATTTGCTGCTCTTGCAGAAGACAGGGTTTCCAGCACCTACATGGCAGCTTATGATCATCTGTAACTTCAGTTCCAGGGCCCATATCCTCTTCTCAATTCCATGAGCACCAGGCATGCACAAGGTACATATACATGCATGAAGGCAAAACGCTCAGATACATAAAATAAAAAAAATAAATCTTTTTCAAAAATTAAAGACCCTTGGAAGACAAAAGAAATCAACACTCCCACACAAAAGTTGGCTCAGTGGGAAAAGGGGGTCTGCCATCAAGCCTGAGTTCAATCTCTAGTGCCCACAAGGTATAAAAAAGAACCAATGCCTGAAAGTTGTCCTCTGACCTCTACACATGTGCTGTGGGTGTGCAAAACACACAGACACACACGATTAACTTTAAAATGTAATTAAGAAAACTTAAGGGCAGTCTCAGAATTTGGCTCCAATGTGAGACGTAAGCACAGACCCTAGAGGAATCTGAAGCCCAACATGTGGGTCCCATCAGAACTCCACAGGTCTGGCAAAGCACCCCACTGCCTAGGAGCAATATGAGTTGGATTGGCCCAGAGTGAGCACAGTGTGGAACAATCAGTTTCATGCTAATCTATGACACACAAGAAATCTGTGTTGGGTTGCTAGGAGACTGGGAAGAGCTGGCCAAAGTCACTGCTCTCCATAGCCCTCCAGTTCTGTCTGGGCCAATAAGCAGCTTTGGGATCATGAAACAGCCAAAGGCTTTTACTGCTTTTATAAACCAGCAAGGAGAAGGAGTTTTCTGTTTTGAATACTTCAGGGATATACACAGGAATTTCTACAGGCATCATGTGAAGAACTCTTACCTTCGGCTGGCTCCTGAGTTCCAGAGAATGGTGTCGCCATGGACATGAAAGAAAGGGGACAAGTGTTAGCGAAGAAGCATGTTTAGAAAACCCTTCTTGGACAGTAAAATAAATGCATGCAAATTTGCAATAAGAAAACAAAATAGTAGCCAGGCACACACACCTATAACCTATGCGCAGAGAAGCTGGAGGCAGGAGGATCAGGAGTTTAAGGTCAGTCTGAGCTACATAGCAAGTGCTCATAAATCTATTAGTTAGCCACTGTCTGTTAATTTACCCTCCCCCCAACTTAACAGGATGAAACAGATGCGTACCTCCTCACGTGCTTTCTGAGAAGTCATAGGTATGCAAAGAAAGTCCCACATTTGCTGTCGTGGTTTGTATAACTCTTTGGTACTTTTGGGGGGCCTGCAACCCAGCTCCCAAATAAACACACAGAGGCTTTTTTCCTTACTTATGAATGCCTGGCCTTAGCTTGGCTTGTTTGTAGCCAGCTTTTCTTAAGTTATCCCATCTACCCTTTGCCTCTGGGCTTTTACCTTTCTCTATTTCTGTGTATCTTTTTCCTTCCTTCTTATTCCATGTCTGGTTGTGTGGCTGGATGGCTGGCCCCCTCTTCTCTCGCTCCTCGATCTCTCCTTCTATTTATCTCTCTGCCTGCCAGCCCCGTCTATCCTTTCTCCTGTCTTGTGTTTGGCTCTTTATTAGACCAATCAAGTGTTTTATTCTTTTTTTTTTTTTTTTTTTTTTTTTGGTTTTTCAAGACAGGGTTTCTCTGTGGCTTTGGAGCCTGTCCTGGAACTAGCTCTTGTAGACCAGGCTGGCTTCAAACTCACAGAGATCTGCCTGCCTCTGCCTCCCAAGTGGTGGAACTAAAGGCGTGCGCCACCACCGCCCGACTTGGTGAGAGTCTTAAAGTCCTAATGGTTCTGCCTCTTCGTTTTTGCTCATCCTGTATATGCCTTACAAATAATTCTTTCAAAAGCTTGACTTCTGAGCCAGGTGCAGTGGCACCTACCTCTCTGTGACCCCAGATACAGTGAGAGTGGGTTAAGTAAGATGACTGTAGGTCTGTGACCAGCCTGGGCTTCATTAATTAATCCTGTCTCAGGCTAGAGAGATGGTTGAGTGTTTAAGAACACTGGCTGCTCTTCCAGAGGACTGGGATTCAATTCCCTGTACCCACATGGCAGCTCACAACTGCCTGTAACTCCAGTTCCATACAGTGCAATACCCTCTTTTGACCTCCTCAGGCACCAGATATGGCATGCGGTGCACAGATATACATGCAGGCAAATATCTCTGTCAACCACCATCCCCTCCAACAGAAACTACCTGTCGTCTGATTTCCCTTCTAGAACTTTCCTGAGCTTTCACACAGCAGTAGCTTATGCTCTTACCTATCCAGATTTTTCTATCCAGTAGGGCTTCTGTTCTGGCTCAGGAAAAAAGGTTGCATTTAAAGGAACAAATAATTGATTGCCAGTGAGCTCCTATTCACTGGG
This sequence comes from Ondatra zibethicus, assembly GCA_004026605.1. Taxonomy (NCBI): domain Eukaryota; kingdom Metazoa; phylum Chordata; class Mammalia; order Rodentia; family Cricetidae; genus Ondatra; species Ondatra zibethicus. Next base: position 229,466 of record PVIU01000537.1, read on the forward strand.
TTGCTCAGTACACACCCTCTTTCATTTGCCTGGGCACTTCAACCTCCCCTCCATCCCTCTGTCTGAAACTGCCAGGAAAAAAAAAAAAAAAAACTAAGGCCTGAGATCCTATGAAGAACTCCCACAGACCCTTCACCCCAGATCGCCAATGGTCACCCCTGAACCGGGCTTCTTTCATGTGCTCCCTTGTCACAGACATGAAAGCACAATCATACTTCTTTTTCCCTGGACCTACTGAAGGCAAGTGTGCCTTCTTCCCTGCCACTCAAGGGCAGAATTCCAAATAACAGCCATGCTCACCTAGGTTCACACAGCAAACTCAAACCAATTTAAGGATGAAAGAACTGCATTTGTCTGTTTTTTGTTTGTTTTAAGATGAATCCTCACTATGTCTCACCAAGTTAGCCTTGAACTTACTGTGTGGAGCCAGTTGACCTCAAATTTGTAGCACTCCTGCCTTAGGCCCAAAGTACTGCTGTCATTAAAGGCAGGAACCTCTCCTGACTTAAGGAAAGTCCTCCTGATTTTGGAGTGAAACAAGAATAGTGATACCTGGTCCTTCTCAGAGAACTGAAACATCCAGCCTACGTTTGGAAAAATATTACATACAAATGTCCCCGCTTGTTGTCCACATGTTCTTGTCCCTTTGTCTCCTAAGATTCTCTTCTAAAAGAAATCTGACATTTATTTGTACCAAATGACTTGAGATAAAGACAAAAAATGTCTAGGAAATGGTAACAAGTATCTGGTAGATTGGGGTAAAACATCCAACAGAGCTAAGATGTTAAAGAAAATGTGTTTTTCTGGACTAAAAAGATATGGGAAACCTTCCTGACAAAAGCCCTAGGCTGGTGAGATGGATCAGAGGGTAAAGGCGCTTGCTGCCAAGCTGATGATTTCCTGATTTTGATCCCTAGAATCTATAGGGTGGAAGAAAAGGACCAACTCCCACAAGATGTCCTCTGACTGCCACACATGTGCCATAATACATAGGTACACTCACGAGCACATAATAAATGTAAAAAACCATTTTAAAATCTTGGAATCTATAACACAAGTTAATGACAAATGCTACCATTATTACAGATTTTTGTAGGCAAAGCAGATTCTCAGCTGTAGACAGATTGGTTAAAAATGCAGCCATGCATCTGAGGTGTCTACAGGCCAAGAACACATCACAGATGCACTAATGAGTCCAAACTTACAGATGAGAAATTTAAGAATTAGAAAAATTAAAGGACCAGCTAAAGTAGTCCTAGGTCTTCAAACCCCCCAAGCCCACCGTCTTCCTCCCATGCTGATCCAAATGACTCAGATTTTAGAATCCATGAGCCATACACTAACCAACACTCTTGTGAACAGTGGCACCTACCAATGAGTTCATTCCCTCCATTCTGTTACCTATAACCTGGTTGGTATTTTGATAACTTGACACAAGCTAGAGTTAATTGGGAAGAGGACCCTCAATTGAAAATGCCTCTATCAGGTGGCCCGTAGCCAAGTCTGTGAGGTAATTTTCTTGATTAACAATTGATGTGGAAGGGCCAAGGCCACTGTGGGCGGTACTTCCCTGGGCAGGTGATCCTGAGTTATATAAGAAAGTAGGCTGAGCAAACCATGAGAAGCCAGCCAGGAAACTGAGCAGCACTCCTCCATGGCCTGCTTCAGTTCCTGCCTCCAGCTTCGTGCCTTGAGTTTCTGCCCTGGCTTCCCTCAGAGATGGACGACAAATAAAATAAACTCTTTCCTTCCCAAGTTGCTTCTGGTCATGGTTTTCAACACAGAAAAAGAAACCTAAGACATACATACCATAAGGGCTCCCAGGTGGGACTTATGTCAGTATTTTACTATTTAGTAAGTATATGAAAATTCTTGCCTTTTCTAAGAACGAAAACATACATCTAGCATATTTCAAGCCTAAATAAAACAAAATTTTAAAAACTTTTAAAATCAGCTCTTCCTAAGAGGCTACCAATAAATATCAAACTGAATATATGACTCACTGCAGAAGAACCGACGAACTCACCTGAATTCAAAGCAGCCCAATAAAAACAGAAACAAACCAGCAAGTCAATTACAGGGGTACATTTCCAGCTACGGGGTCTGGGAGCCACAACAACAAAGCTCGAGTAACCTGCTGGTCACAGGACACCTCAATACATAATTACAGCTCCTTACAAAAAGAAGTAGATTAATTAATGAGACCTTGTCAACAGGAAACTGAAATCCCATACAGCCACGGTTCAACAATCCCAGGATCCCTTACCCAGAAACCACAGCAAGCCTCATCACTACAGATACTCTTGAAGCAAAGAAACGCAGGCACTTCCTGACCTATCCAAAGAGCTGACACAAATCATGTCAGCCACAGTCTTCACTTCCCAGCTCTGCTGAATTATTTTTCTCATTGCTTAACTTCATTTTTAAGTACTTTCAAACTTACAGAAATAGTGCAAGGCATTTCCACACAGACGTGCTCAAGCCTCCCTGCATGCTAATGACTTACAGACCCCAGTTAAGTGACCAAAGTCAGGGCAGACCTATCAACATACAACCAGCCTATTAAGTTTACAGCCAGTCCTACTCACATTTTGCTAACTTCTGTCATTGGTGTACTTTTTCTGGTCCAGGACTGTGGGCTGTCTGTTGTCATGATGTCTTCTCCAGCCCCGGCCAGCTTGGCTGTGATGGACACCTGGAAACACTGGCCACTTTGTCTGCAAATCATCCCTCAGACTAGCTGCCTAATGCTCCCTCATGATTTGGCTCACCCTGTGTGCTTGGCAAGTGTCAACACAAACAGCAGATGGCCCTGTGCATGCATCCCACCAGGAGACACGAGATGTCCAGGGCTTACTCTGCTCGCTGGCTAGGGTGTGACACTCTCCACACTCTAAGGTTACCATGCTTCCCTTTGTTCTTGATAGTCATCTAGCAGGAAAAGGCTTTGAGACCATGCAGAACATCTCTATCTCATCACACTTCCAACCATGAACTTTGGCATCCAAATGCAACTCTCGCCTGCAGTGACTAACGTCTCCCAAGTGGCTAGCACACAGCCACAGCACCGGAGATGAAAATGCTAATGATCCAGGTGGATCAACATGGAAGGTGCTGCTGTTTTGGAAGAGACCAGTGTGGAAAACATGATGTGGCTGCAGTGGGGGCTCCTGTCTAGCACGTGCAAGGCTCTGGGTTCCATTGCCAGCAATGCCTAAACTCCACGTGTAAAGGCTGGGTATTTCAGAAAGAAACTGGTATCTGTGATAAACTATTCTCTTACTCTTTTCTACTGATCTTGTTAAGGGGCCTGTGCTCACTTCTCACTCAAATAATAAATCATACCATGAAAACTAATCAAATTACATTCCTAATTTCCAGACTGATAAATATGAAGACATTCATTGATTTTTATGTACACTGATAATCTTTGGGAATGTCTCAATACCTTTGACAATGACAAAAATAAAATTGATATATGATCTAAAAGTAATTCAAAAATATTACATATACTTAAGACATTAACAAAGCCAGGCAGTGGTGACACACTTTACTTGGGAGGCAGAGTCATGTGGATTTCTGAGTTTGAGGCCAGCCTGGTCTACAGAGTGAGTTTTAGGACAGCCAAAGCTACACAGAGAAACCCTGTCTCAAAAAACTAAATTTAAAAAAAAAAAGGATATAAACATGTCAGAATGAATTATAAACCAACCAATTACCACTGTCAACCAATAAAATCTAAACACCATCACCTCTTCTGTCCTTCACTGTTTTGGGGTGTGTGTGTATGTGTGAGAGAGAGAGGTGGGGGGGACTGACTAACTATATAGTCCTGGTTGACTGGCTTGGACTTATTATATAGGCCAGACTGGCCAGGAACTCACAGAAATCCTCCTGTCCCTGCCTTTTGGTGGCTGAGGTTAAAGGCCATACCACCATTCTGTCCACAATCATCTTTCAATTCTAAAGATTTAAACTACTAAAAAAAAAGAAAAAGAAAAGAAAGATTTAAACTACTGAAATGATCATAATTAGAAATATGCAGAATCTCTGATTTACAAGATCCCACTCTGACACACTATAAAAAGCACATACACATCACAAGGAGCTTAAGGCTGGGATGCAACTCAGCCTGTAGAATGTCTGTCTAGCATACATGACACCCAGGACTCCATCATATCAGTGCACAAAGCAGGCTTGTAACACAAGCTTAAGTTCCCAGTACGCAGGAGGTGGAGGCAGGATCAAGGTCATCCTTAGGTGCAGAGGGAATTAGAGGCAAGTCCCTTAAGAGAGCCCATTTGAAGAAACAAAGAAAGAAAACAAAGAGCTCGCTTGAATCCAGCCACCCGAAGTAATGATGCTATTTCCTCTTTGGGACTCAACTGGCAGTACCAGCAACCAAACACAATATGATGACAGTGAGTTTTCTCTTGTCACTCCTCCTCCAACCCCCTTTCTACACACAGTACAAAGCTGACAGGACTAAAATCCTGTACTGAATGACCTCACAGGTGCCTCTCAACCTTCACAGGCAGGTCTCTGTAAGAAGTCTGGATATTATTACAATCCCAGCCCACTTTTTCTTCAACATCTGGAATATTCCATTCAACTCTGAAGAATATTGAGCATCACTGGTAAAACATGCTTTGAGAAAGGGATGCAAGAGGCTTCAGCACTTGAAAACATCAGCAAAATAACCAAACTCCACAGGACCTACTACAAGAAGAGGGACTTCTCTTTAATGTACAAACAGCCTGGTTGCAGCAATGGATTATCTAAGGAGAGGAGAAAAGCTGATTAGGATAACAACAGAGAAGGGAGATGTTTCACTGGGTTACTTGTTCGGCTGTGTAACTCCACAGTGTGCGTGTGCATGCATGTCTGTGATGCTGGGAATTGAACTCCTTAGGCAAGTATTGTACCACTGAGCTACCTACCTTCCCAGCCTTGGAAAACACTTCTTATTTACAGTAATGATGAACAGTAAACATCAATAAGATCCACTGCAACTCCCTATCAGTAGCCACCCACAGCCGTCGGTGCCTTAACTCAGGCTACCTCAGCACTTTCGGATTCCATGTTCTCACACCCAGACAAGGCCGTGCCACCACTGCTGCCGCCACCTGACTTCTCTGCTCACCTAAGCCCCCCAAAGAGCAGAAAGGGAATGAGAACTACAGGTCCATTCCCTCAAGGACGCATCCACGAGAGCCCACACCACACCAATGACCCCAACGACCTCCACTGCGCTCTGGCCCTCTGTCTCTTGACAACAGGTCTGTCTGGTGTCATCTGAGGAGCCTGTGAACCTCTAGAGATTGAGCTGCTTCTTTTATCAGAGGCCAACACAAGACGCTGCTTGCTCAGTAAATGCCTCCTATGCTCTGTGGGCAACCTGGCCCCTGCCAACACTCAATGTACCCAGCTTTCCTTCACCCACACAGTATACACACTACCTGTTCTGGGATATCACTTTGTCAGCCTTGACCCTGAGAGGCTAATTCTTTACTCATTTGATTCTCGCCTTGATTAAAGTTCCCCTAGTCATAACTATCCCTTAGACATCCCTAATCCAACCCTCTTAACACATTTCAGTGTTCTCTGCAGAACAGACCTTTCGCCACCATCCCTCCTTCCCCAAGCCACCCAAAAACAATAAGGCAAATGAGAAATACAGATTTCACAGTCAAAAAACCAGGAAAGCTTTTGAACTGAAAGACATGATACAGAGACAAAATAAAATAAAAAAAATTTAAGGGGTCAGGGTAAATGCACCAGGTTATCCCAGAAAAAGAATAAAGATCATAAAAACAAACAAGCAACAGGTAGGTATCTGTTTGAAGGGCATGGGCAAAACCCTTCTGGCTCCGACTGCCTTCAATACTTCAGGCCACCATCTCTGACACATAGTCCTCGAAGAAAACTGTTAACAACCTTCTACTAGAATCTTTTAACTACACAAACCACACTGGCTCACAGCAGAAGAACAGCCACGACAGTGACCACAGCTCGTGTACTTTGTAATGATAAAACTTTGGACACAAAGAATCCTTGATCTAAAAACTCCATAATTTCAAACTGTCATACATCTAAGAATGCAATCACTAATTAACTCAACTGACCACTAACAAATCACCTGCCTTTTCACATCTGTAAAACACGCATGTCAGCAGAAGGGGTATACACTCATTGCCCAGGGCTGGAGAGACAACTCAAGAGTACTTGTTGCTCAACCATGAAGACAAGAGTCAGAACCCAGTACCCAACCAGGTGAATCACAAACATCTGCAACTCCAGCTCCAAGGGATCTGATGCCCTCCTCTGGCCTCCATGGGCACCTACACATATGTGCATATGTATTCACAAATACATAAATAAAATCTTTTTTTAAAATAGTCATTGTCTGCCTTCATTATAAGAAGATATAAATTTTTTCAAAGAATACTTATCAATTTCTGGTGCCTTTTCTAAAGCATATATATAATGAGTGATGCACAGTCACTTGAGTAACTACAAATTCAAATAGCATCAAAGGTTTATGCATCCATTTCTAGAACTTTCTGGACTCTAAGCAGAGAAAACTTGACTTTTACTTCTCTGAGGTCTCGTGGTATCCAACTGTCTGAGTGTGTGCTTTCCTCCTTAAATGGACCAATGTGACTAAACTTCTCTACAGACCAGGAAAAACATTTCCCCAAGTGACATTAACTAACTCTCCCAACCTCCCAACTCATCCTGCACCTCAATCTCCAACACAGCCCACAAAGCACTGCACTGTCTAACCCTCACAGTACTAACCCCAACTGGAAAATTGGAAGGCTTCACATTAGAAAACTGGAGTTTCTAAATTCTCTTGCCACTGAGAAAATCTAGCCAAGTTCCCCCACAGCAGCCACAGCTACTACATCCACCAGGTCCTGTCGGGGACAGGCTCCAGTTCTGCTTCAGAAAACAGGAAGTTTCCTTTTTCTCAGATAGTAGGAGAGCATAAGCAATTCACTCACTTATACCCATTAAGAGGATGACCCTATAGCTCCCACCTGCTCGGTAAATAATTTGATACTGTTTAAAACTTGGCTAGGGATGTAGCTCAGTTGGTAGAGTGCTTGCCTGGCATGTGCCAAACTCTATGCTCAAACCTGAACATCACATAAATCAAGCATGGTACCACACACCTGTAATCCCAGCACTTGGGAGGTGAAGGCAGGAGGATCAGTAGTTCAAAGTCATCCTCAGTTACATAGCAATTTTGGGGTCAAACTGGGCTAGATTAAACTCTGTCTCAAAATAATAAACAAACAAACATACTAAAACAAGGAACCCCCAACATAAATGTCACTCACAGAGGTAATGTCATCAAAGTTAGTTACTATCAAATCCAATTGAAGTAATGAGCAGTGACAGGTCTAGAATTCAGACTGAAGTCAGGAAGCCTGGGAACCTCAAAGAAAAATCAACCAAATATGTGAAGTGTATGCCACCCGTGTGTCCATATATGCTAATACATGAGAGGTAGTTCATTTCAGGATGCAATGTTGTCTTATCCTCTACAGTTCAAACTGGCTAGCAAATGGAGAAAACTTGATATTTCTAGCTTATTACTATAATCACTCCCCCAAAATCTATTGCTCAGCAAGTCTCCTTAACTTCCCTGGGTTCAACTAAAGAAACTAAAGATTCAACACCCAAATGTGTCCAACTTCAAGACTCACAAGAAAATCAACTGCTCTATTCAGTGAAGATGCTGCCGGTGGTTCCCACCTTTGTAATGTCTCTCAAGCACACATCTCTCCTCTTCACTGTCATTCATACAAACAATACTTGTTTCAGTCCGCATGGCTTGTGGCTTTTGTTTCATTTTGTTGGGGGAAGGAAGCAGTGGAGTTTTAGCTTCCGAGCTCTCAGACTAGCAACTGCAACCTGAAGCAAATTAGGATACAGTCTATACGGGATTCCTATGAGTTTTGTCCTGGCCTGTCTGCAGCTGGAAAGACTAAAGATGGGACAGAACAGCTAATGACAAACTCTGACCCTGAAGCTCTGCAGCAATCTGCCCAGAATAGTCAAGCCTTGGTGAAGGACACCCAGCTTCCCTCAATTTTGTCCCATTTACTATTCAACATCAACAAAAGAAACCATGTATAAACCCCACTTCTAGTTGGCCTGCTTCCAGCTTCCCACGCCAACATCCCAATTCTGAGTGCTGTACCCCTCTAAACAGATGACCTCTATGCTCCTTTGGGTGATCTTCATTTAGAAGTCAGAGGCTGGCCAGCTAACACTTTAGATTCTAAAAATGTAACCACCAAATCCCAAATATGAATGTAAGGTATCAACAGAGTAACAGTAAATTGTAAATGTGTGTCTCTATCATGAGATATGTTCAAAACAGACTGAAAGGAAAGAACATGAGAAGGAAAAGTGTGTAGGGGAAGCATTACTGAGAGTTAAGAAGGAAGTTGTGTAATCCGAGCACTGGGGGATGAGGCAGGATGATCAAGAGTTCAAGCCCAAGACAGCAAGCCTGGGACTCACATGACAAACAGTGAGCACCAACTCCTGCAAATTAGCCCCTGACCTCCATGTATGCTTTAGCACATCCATGTACAGACACATACAAACAAAATAAATAAATGTAGTAATTTTTTTTAAAGTTCAAGGAGAGCCTCTGTGACATAGCAAGTTCAGGACCAGCTTGGGCTATATGAACCCTGTGTCTAGTTAATTAATAAACTGGAAGATGCATGCATAACATCAAGCAGTATGGAAAGAACTAGAAAGCACCTTTTTTTCTATGGCTCCATTTTGTGGATTTTGAAGTGAGGCTCACTGCATTGCACACTGGCCTCAATTCCCTGGGCTCAATCCATCTTCCTGCTTCTACCTCTTGGGGAGCTGGGGCTATGGGTATGAGCTACTGGAATTCGGCTGTTCCCCTTTCCACGTGGGCTCAACCCTATTTCCTTGACTCTCTGCACACCCAACCTCAAAAATTCAAGGAATGAGCCCCCACCTTGTATGCATCCCAGATGGGCATGAGCCAAATGTCAGTGAAATGGGTCAGGCTTGGTTGACTTATAAACTTATTATGCCAAAATTTCACCCATCCTAGTGTACATAATTCAACGGCAGTTAGCAAATACCACCTCTTCAGTGGATGCTTTAGAACACCTCCACCATCCCAGAGGCTCCCTCATACCCCAATATGTTGGGTCCAAGTTCTACACTAGTTTCAGGAGACCATTTGCCACTGTATATTTGTTTTTCCTCTTTGTCTTTTCTGGACATTTAACATGAACAGAAGTACACACAACATTGTCTTTGACATAGCACGTCTGTGAAGCTCATTTCTGTGGAGTGTGTTAACAGCACCAGGCTCCTTTTTATTGTTGTATTGTATTTTGTTTATTCCTTATCGGCTGGGCCTTTGAACTGCTTCCAGAGTGGAGCCACTAGAAAGTACACTGGTAGGAACATTCAACAATAAGTCCTTATGCACACATTTTTTTTTTATTCTTCTTGAAGAGATACCTAAGAATGTAACTGTTAAGTCACATGGTATGGGTGTTTATGCCAGAATGATACTTACACTTTAGACAAGTCAAACTATATACCAAGTATATGTAACTGGCTAATCTGTCACCAGCAGCGCGTGAGAGTCGGCACTGTCTTTCTGATACCAGACATTCAAGTTGGGACACAGATCCAGGACTCCATTTGAAACTATGTTCTTTCCACTTTAATACTGGATGTCAGCCTTCTCCCAATACCCCACTTGTTTTACCATCTGGTCCCCTAGCCATAGCCACAAGATGTGATAAGACAAATTAAAGACAACATAGTTTAGGAAACTGGAGAAGAGGGTGCTTGTTTAAAATGACCTGGTTTGAATTTTTTTCCCCTTACTGTTTTTCTCTTGCCTTTAAATAAAGTGTGCAGTACAAAAAAAAAGCAGGGGACCAGCACGCATGAGGCACAGAGCTGAAGTTTCTATAGCTCTCGCTCCAATATTGTTAGGGTGGCACTTCCTTCCTTCTTCTCTTGTCCTGTCCACCAACCTCTGTTCACTCCTACATGACAGCCTTCAAGAACCCACAGTGTAAAGAGCCATAGAATGTCACTGACAAACACAATACTACAAATAATTCTCTAAGGAGAAATGGTGCCTGTTATGTCCCTACATAAGCACTCAAAGCAGCCTGCCTGGGTTCTACTCCCTATAAGAAGACACAGTGGTTCGAGGCCTGTGCTTACTGTCTGTCATTCACTCAAAAGGGACAGGGATTGGTAAATCCACTCAGTCAGCACAAGCAAAGCTACTTCTCCCATTGCTTCATCAGTAACCAAGTAAGTGTGACACAGTGACAAAGGATAGTCACAGAGACCAAGACTGGGCTTTGGAATTTAATAGCCTGGGTCTGGATCCTGTCTACCTCTTTCTATTACACCTAGGGTAAACACCTTTACCTCTCTAGACTCCAGGAACAAGAAGACCGAAGAGATGGTGCAATAGTTAAGAGAATTAATTGCTCTATCAAAAATCAAAATATAAATCCCAGTACCAATGTCTGGTCTCTCACAAACACCTAAAATACCAGCTGCAAGGGATCAGATGCCACCCTTCTGAACTAAATGGTCACCTACACACACACACACACACACACACACATACACACACGAACACACACACCCATACACGCTAAATAAATAAATAAATCTTTTTAAAATTATGTAATTAGGGACTGGCATGATAGTTCAATGGTTAAAAGTCACTGCTCCTCATGCAGAAGACCAAGGTTTGGTTCCCAGCACCTACGTGGTGTCTCACAATCTATCACCATAACTCTTGTTCCACAGATAACTGCATATATGTGTGCATATGCACACAAACACATAAATAAAAATAAACCTTATAAAAAGAAAATACACACTTTGCAAAGTTCCCTAAATACATTCCCTTGCAATATGCACTACATTGCAGCAACTAACTACAGGTGATTTTGCGGCCAGTGGCCACATCAGCTCCTTCATCTGATATCCTTGGCAACCACCAGCCCTGCCAAGCTTGAGACATTTGATGAATGCTTATTGAAATTAGAGACTAGGAGCTAGGCATGGTGGCACTGGCCTGAAATCCCAGCATTTGGGAGATGAAGGCAGGAGGACCTTAAGGCTATCCTCTGACACAATGTAGAGGTATCCTGGGCTACATGAGACTGTATCAAAATAAATAAACTTAAGGAGAGGCTACTTATTAGGAAACCACTATTGAGGGGCTGGTCAGATTGCTCAGTGGTTACGAGCACTGGCTGCTTTTGCAGAGATTTAAGTTTGGTACCCAGAACCCACAAGGCAGCTTTACAACCTATAACTCCAGTCCCAGGGGATCTAACACCCTCTTCTAACCGCCTCAGGTACCAGGTATATACATGGTGAATTTTACATAATGCAGGTAAAACACCCAACACACATAAAATAAAAATAAAAACTTTTTTTTAAAAAGCCACTATTGAAAGACCATTGGTCTGTAAGGTGAAAGAAGATTTCAAATATGGAAGTGAAACATGAGAATGCAGAAGAGAACACCTGTGAAAGACCACAAGGGTGAACAATATTGGCTCTTTACCAAACTGAAAATCATCACTACCTTACCACAGGTGAAAAGCAAGGCCAACCAAACATTCCGATCACAAACCTTACCATGATGATATAAGGGCATCCCACACAGGCCGTTGGGTTAGGGTGTGGGGTGAGGTTAAGCATGGGCTCCTGTAAGACATGTCTGTGAAATTCATGAATACCCACAATATCATAAGGGCAAGTGCTGAATCTGATCTCAGCCAATCAAACATTTGGGACCAGGAACTAGCTAATCAAGCCTATCATGACAGGTGGATTAAATATGTTTTCATAAAACTTCCATTTGGTTGTAAGCACTAAGATTCCATCGATGATGTGAAAAGCTTCAGACCCTAGTCACTTACCTACCAGAGGCTCAGGTTCCTGCTCAACTGAGACTCTCAACAGTCTTTCCACAACTACGCATTTTACTAGCATGGAAGGAGGTTGGGAAACACTCCTCAAATATTAGAACTGGCTGGGTAGTGGTTGCAGATTCCTTTAATCCCAGCACTGGGAGGCAGAGGCAGGTGGATTTTTTCCTAGATAGGGAAGTCAGGACTGCATTTACATGGGGGTGTGGTGAGACACCACTGGCATCAATGAGATGCAGCTGGGGATGCTGCCTGAATATTAGTGCACCCTTGATCTCCCACAGTCCCTCCCACTTTACCTTTGCCTTCTCATAAATAATCCCAGAAAATAAACCAGATCCCAAAGTCTCCCCTGCTTCATGAGCAACTTATGACAGCAGCTGAGTCACCAGACAGTGCACATTTCAGAGCCACACCAGCAGAGTCCCTCAGCTAATCAGGTGACTGCATCAGTGTAAGCATAAACACTAGCTGGAGAGGACAACAAAACCCTAACCACCCCCAAAAAGCCATTCACTGGTCAGGGAGGGAGTCATAATAGAAACAGATGAAAACAGGGATGGAGAAGATGAGATTGCTAGAAAAGTCTCTACTCAGAAACACCAGACTTTTTTTTTTAAGGAGTTTATTTTGTCGTAAATGTTATAGCAGACATTATCTTTTATTCCATGAATTCTGTCTAAATTGAAAACTGAGATGTATAGATTTCTGGGTTGGAAAATCCTTCACCTGCTCTTAAAGCTTAGCATTCAGGGAACCTTTCCATCTCTGTCCAGTATCATGTTAGCAGCCTCTGACCCTGTGTCATATCTACAGTCGCACACCACCTAGTTTGCCCTCTACACTGTCATCAGGGTACTTTTGTGCTGAGAGTGTGTAGTCTGGAGTCCCAAGAGGCCAGACAGACCTAGTTTTGACTTTGGACAAGTTACTTAATCTCTCTCTGCCTGTTTCTCATCTGCAAAAGACAGATAATAAGGGAGATTAGAAAAGTAAATACATGGGAAGTGCACATAGCCAAGTCAGGCTTCTGACTTTACTTCCGTGGGCTCATTCTAGGCCTTTTCTCCTCCTACCCCAAGGTCATACTGTCCTTTATATTCTAAAGAGCTTGACCTCTGAACCCAAGCACAACACCCTCATCACATATAAAGAAGTGACAGGAACACAGTCATCCATCTGATCAACACAGAGGCAATGGTTGGTATATGATCTAAAAGCCCAACCAAGGAGGCTTGCTCTAGAAACAGGGGAGTCTGTTTGTTAGTTTGTTTGTTGAGACAAGGTTTCTTTGTGTAACAAATCGCTGTCCTGGAAATCGATTCACTGACCAAGCTGGCCTCGAAATCACAGAGATCCTCCTGCCTCTGATTAAAGGAGTGCGCTACCACCGCAGAGACTGAATGGGAGGCTCTGTGAATCCAGAGGAGAAGAATTACACCGCCACTTCTCAAGACCTTACCACCGAAACTGAGGGCTCCCTTCACCTACTGATGTAGCAATGAACTATGGTATCAGCAGAGCCTGTGACTCTCTCACCAACAGACCCAGCTGCTTTCCCATCACATTCTACTTGCTGCAAATAGTTTAGTTTTTTTTTTTTGGGTGGGGGGTAGAGGGTGCGTACATGTGCAATGCACCTAAGTACAGCGCCTGCAGAAGCCAGAAGAGGGCATCTAATCCCCCAGAGCTAGAGTTACAGGGGTTGTCAATCTGTCTGGCAGGAGTACTAGAAACTGAACTCAAGTCCCCTGCAAGAGCAGGATGTGCTCTTAACAATTGAACCATCCCTCCAGGCCTGTTGTAAATATCTTGTTAGTATCATATATACCCAACACAATTTCAAAGCCTAAGCAATTATTACCAACACTAGATCTGGCTAAGTTAGTGGTAAGGGTGTTATCACTACTATTACACATTTCCAAAAACATTTCTGATAATTGTATTTCAGTACACATCTGGTCTCCTTTATAATCCTATGTATTTTCAGGCTTTATCTGACAACCAAAGGGTCCATGGCAAGAGAACAGTTAGGAAGTTCTGCTCTAGAAGCAGTTTTCACATGCTCCCAGTTATCTCTTTTTCTGATCGGCACTAACGGGGTTGTTTACCAGCAAAGAAAATGTTAGAAATAATTTTTCACTGGGAAAATGTATGGTGTTAAAAGTAGATCAACCAAAACTGGATGCAGACACCTCTGTCCTGAGAGGGCAACTCACAAAGAGCAAGAGCCTCCTACTCTTCTGCCTTGGGAGCTGAGTTCTTGGCTAGGCCCTCCCTAGGCCAGAATACCTGAATCCTGCTACATGTGTCTCCAGGGAAACTTTCCAGTCAAGCACATGTCTGAGAGCTGTGACCTCACTGGGCCTCTAGCAACAGCTTTTACATGACTAATGTTGTGGCTGTCTGCTAATAAGCATGGTGCAGGATTAATCAAGGTTATACTGTCCTACCTCCTGGTGGTGTGGTTGCCCTTTCACCTAAGTCTAATCACAGAAAAGTTACTATACTATCTCATTATAAATGACCACAGGGCTTAGATCAGTCTACAACACCCTACTATGCTAGCAAGCTCCATGAAGCCTGGAAAACCCCCATTGTCCTACCACTATTTTCTTCAGGGCAACACTCCTGAAACACAATAAACAGCCATTGAGTACATTAGTGAAAACAATATTCTTAGCTGTGGTTGGGTTTCTGACTCCAGAATGTGATTTCTTTTATTTTTTCTTTTTCTTTTTTTTTTTTCATTTTAAGGCAAGTCATATTTACCTTTCCCTTATCAAGCACCTTGCCAAGATCATAAAAATTAAGTGTCAAGATCTCCTGAGTAAATTGGGAGCGTGGGGATCATGGGAGAGGGTAGAAGGGGAGGGGAGAGGAAAGGAGGGGAATGAAGAAAAATATATAGCTCAATAAAAAAAAAATTTAAAAATTAGGTGTCAATCAACAGCATGAGCCAGAACTGGTGGCACATACCTGTAGTCCTAGCACTTGGAATACTGAGGCGGCAGGATTCTGAGGGATACCCAAAACTAGTATAATAGCTGTAAATAAATGTTGTTTGCCATCAATGGGAACATCTAAAAACTATACCTTTATTTAGTACTTGCATTTCCAAGGTCTCTAAACTGCCTGTCTACACTGATAGCTCCTAAACCTGTCAATCAGGACCAGAGTCCTTCTAGCCTGAGGACAGTTCTTCGTGCAACTGTAACCAACTCTAGGCAATATTATGCCAGTTGATGCTCTTCAGAAATCCCACAATCCTGACATCTGGAGATTAACACACTAGCTCCTATGAACTCATTTGTGATACTGTCAGTGTAAAGAAACCTGGTGTAGCTACTGCATGTTCAACCCAATCAATACTTATTGACTGCCCAGCATACATGATTGAAAAGAATGTCTCTTAAAACACGACACGGTCTGATAAATGACCAGAATAAGTCTACCAGAGCATAATAGTAGCCACCATCTACTAAGTATCTAGCATGAGCCAGGTGCTTACAAAAAGAGCTGGCCATGCCCACGGCAACCCTGCAATGGCCATGTGATGCATAGAGCCACCACCTCCACCTTACAGAAAAGGAAACTGAGGTTCCAGGAGGGAATGTGAGCTTCCAGATTTACACAAACGGCAGTGAGGCCCAGAGCTCATGGACCCACTCTAAGCCCTACTGCTTTCAATCAAGACTGTCTCTTGCTATCCCACAGCTAGGAGGATAACTAAATTCCAGCAGCAGCAGTATCTAAACCTAGTGCTTGTGGGGTTAACAAGCCACTCTAGGAAGAACAGGTCCGACCTCTTCCTGTAAAGTTGATTCTTGGTAATGATCAGTACCAAGTCCTCGGAGGCCAAGGGTGAACAGGAAACTAAATCAACAGTCAGTGAGGCATGAGCAGGAGATTTGGCACACAGACAGCTGCCCCACACTGAGTCCTAAGCAAGCTGAGCAGAGGGCACTGAAGGAGCAGGAAAAGTGGGGAGGCCTGAGAAAGTGTGTGACTGTGTCTCAGTGAGGCTGGTCAGAGTTCAGGCTGAGCTGGCAGCAGGCAGGGCTGAAAAGTGATCAAAGACTCTGAGGAGAGGGGAGAGAGGCGAAGGATCTGAGGCAGCACTGAGGTGTCTGATACAAGTGACTAGGAGAAGATCAGAGCCTGGAGATAACAGGTGAGGCTTCTGGAAATGGCAGCACTGAAGTTGTGTTTCTGGCCCATTACCCTGCTCCATGAAAACGGATGAAGGCTGGCAAGCAGGCTCAGCCAGTGCATCTACACTCAGGAGGGGAATTTCCATCCAGAAGAGCTTTCCTAGACTACAGAGACGGCTGTGAACAACTTAGTGATAGGACACTTGCCCGCAGTAACCTTCAAGAACCAGCACCACCAAAGCAAAATAAAATCTACTCTTCAAAAACAAATTAGAAGCCGGGGCGGGGGGGGTGGACACACGCCTTTAATCTCAGTACTTAGAGACAGAAGCAGGTGGATCTCAGAGTTTGAGGCCAGCCTGGACTACAAAAAAGTTTCAGGACAGTCGGGGCTACACAGAGAGACCCTGTCTTGAAAAGCCAAAAAAAAAAAAAAAAAAGAAGGAGGAGGAGGAGGAGGAAGAGAGGAGAAGGAGAAGGAAAGGAAAGGGAAAAAGGGAAGAAATTAGAATGGGACTGGAGAGTTAGCTCAGCAGTTAAGAACACTGGCTGCTCCTGCAAGAGGCCCTGGTTTCGGCTGCCAGCGCTATATGTTGGCTCACAATCATCTATAACTGCAGTTCAGAAGTTCCAAATGCCCTCTTCTGCTCTCTGGGAGCACCAAGCATGCACCTTTTACAGTGATCTGCCTTTTCACTTAGGAATACTTTTAATTATTTGTTAGATTATTTTCTGATATATTTATAATCAAATCAGTCCATCTGGACCAGCAGAATATTGGTTTGTCAGGATAAGACATGCTCAGTTTCTCCCTTTTCTGTCTTCTTTATGACACAGAAAGACACAAGGACTTCATATAACCCATGTCACTCCATTACCCTGAAGCAGATGAACCTCAGTCAAAAGCCCCCTAAAAACAGTTCCCTCTCAGTTCTTCTGCACACTTCTGACTCCACACACCTTTCTGTGAGCAAGGGGACAACTGGCGAGCTCAGAACCAGGGAATCCTTGCCCATTGCCCTAAGAGGCCTGCAGTAAATGCCTAGAACTGCTCACTCGACATGCTTTGGCAAACAGTGCCATAACCTTCAGAAATATCACAGGCTGAGGCTGTGGATATGGCTCAGTGGGTAAACTTGCAAACATGAGGACCTCAGTTTGATGCCCAGAACCCACATAAAAAAGTTGCGAGTGGTGGCACATGTTTGGAATGCCCACACTGGAGAGGCAGACAGATGGATCCCTGGTGTGCTCCCTGTGCTCACTGGCTGGCTGGCCAGCCTAGCCTGGAACTACTCAGTGAGTTCCAGCCAGTGAAAAAGAAAGACTGTCTCACATGTCTCACATGCTACTCTCTCTCTCTCTCTCTCTCTCTCTCTCTCTCTCTCTCTCTCAAGGACAACAGCACCTAAAGAAGACACTTAGATTAGCTTCTGGCCTCCAAACACAGATTAAAGCACACACTAAATAAATAAGTAGAATAAGTAAATCAAATATCTCAGGTTGAAAAGATTCTGTAGCAACATAGAAATGTTATTTTAAATGACATTAGTTAAAAAGGAAATTATGGTATTCGGGGTCTCACAATGTATATGAGGCAGGCTCCAAACTCGCTGTGTCACCTATCCCTGCCTTCTTGCCTCAGCTCCTGAGTACTGAGATTCTGTAATTCTGTGTATTTACAAATTTTTTTAAAAAATGGGGGTGATGTTAATGAACCCCAAACCCCAGGGTGAAAGTCAGGAAGAATAATCTTTGTCACAGAAGTCAGAAAGAGTCAGCACTGCTAGACTGGTCATAGTGATGTACACCTGTAATCCCAGTGTTCAAGAGGCAGAGGCACAAGCAGGCTGATCTCTGGAAGTTCGAGGCCAGCCTGGACTATATAGGAGTTACAAGCCAGCCAGGGCTACATAGTGAAACCCTGTCTCAAACAAACCAAAAAAGAAGGGAGCAGGGAAGGAAACAGACTAGAAAAGAACAAAAGAGATTAGATTTGGAACTGGAGAGACAGCACTTTCTGCTCATATAGAGGACCAGGGCTCAATTCCCAGAACCCATATGCAGCTCACAATTGTCTGTAACTGCAGTTTTAAGGGATCTGATACCTCTTCTGACTTCCAAAGGCAATCATACACACGTGGTGCCCAGACATACATGCAAACAAAACACTTATACACATAAAATAAAAATGATTTTTTAAATGACTCTACACTGCTGGTTGGAAAGGGAGAGACATACAGGAGCCCTGACAATAACAAATAAAGAAACTGGGCCTGAAGAGGTCAAAGCCGTCACAGGGACAACAAACCCAGCCCTGTCAGATATTCATGCTGTTTAAACATATGACAAATGAGTTTATACATGAAGTCTCCTCATTTTTAAATACTGAAGTTGTAAGCCAAACCAAGTACTCTTCTGGGTGAGTCAGGCCCATAGTACCCCACACACAACATCCAGTCTGTGTCTCACAAGCAGTGCTTCATCTTCAGAAAACAGGTACATTACCTAGTAACTACAATCCTAACATTAGATCCCCAAGAAACAGTAGGTTTAAAACACAGCCAGTGCCACACACAGAAATCAGGTGGTCAGAATGACAGCAGAACAGAGCTATGTGTTATGAACAACTAAAGGTTCCAGTAATGAAACTGTCACCACAAGAACATGCGTAGTGAACAAAAAACATCCACTCCTGGGAAAGTGAACTGGTACAGTGAGCAGATAGAAGGGCATACCGGCTCAGTCCATCATTAGGAACTGGAAGAACACCCAGCTCTCAGACTCTCAGATCGACCTTCAAACCATTGTCTTAAAGGCGACATCAAACAGGGGCCTTGAGAATAAGTCCAATCAGAACAATGGTAACCAGCAGGCATTGTAGGAGCAGACTCAGGTTTAAACATGTATCTGTGGTTCGTGCACACCTTACTCACAAACCACGAAGGTAAACACACGGGATTGTTAGTGCACCTGCATTTTGACTGCGGCCTGTCATGAGGTCAAGAGCAGAGTGTTCAATCTTGGGCATCATGCCCGTGCTCAGAAAGTTTTGAGATTATTAGAGCAGTTCCAATTCTAGACTTACACATTAGGGGTGCTCACCATGTTCATTAATAACTATTTTTAAGGTAAAATTACAGCAGTATGGGCCCAGAGTGGTGACACTTGGGAGGCCGAAGCAGAGGCAGGCAGATCTCTGAGTTTGAAGCCAGTCTGGTCTACAGAGCAAATCCCAGGAAAGCTGAGGCTATACAGAGAAACCATGTTGAAAAACAACAACAACAATCACAATATTATGATTCTGTTTTAACAGCATTCAAATGTTTGAGTAAATGGAATTTCCTTCAAAACAATATAGGAATGAAGAAAGGGAGGGAGAGAAGACAGGACAATGTTGGTCACAAATAAGGGTTTTATATATGCCAAGTTTTCTATAACAAAATTCTTAAAATTAAATGGCAAATATTACTTCTACATCCTTTCTGATCCTTATCTAAATTCCATTTTAGTTTTCTTAAAGGTGGGGCAAAAGCATTACTGGCTCGATTTATCTATCAAAACATGCAGATATATGCAATGCTACTCTTAATGATTATGGCTCACCCTGGAAGCTTTAAGCTGGGCTGGGGTGGAGCTCAGTGGCAATCTTGGCCCTGGGTCTAATTCTCAGCATCACAAAACAAAAAGATTTTATTATAAGCTTAAATAAATTAGGCTTGATAAATGTAAAGCAAAGATGAAATTTACCACAAGATACCTGTGATTTAGTTTTTTGTGGTTTATTTTTAATTTTTGTGCACTGCTGTGTTGCCTGCATTTATGTCTGTGTGAGGGTGTCAGATCACTTGCAGCTGGATTATAGACAGGTGTAAGCTGCCATGGAGATGCTGGGAACTGAACCTGTGTCCTCTGGAAGAGCAGCCAGTGTTCTTATCTGCTGAGCCATCTCTCCAGCCCCAATACCTGTGTTTTCTAAAATAACTCTGTGTATGAAAGTTAAGGACTCCAAGTTACTAAAGAACGAATCTGCAAAAGAAACTTCCCCTGGGGAACCAGGCAATCCTCAGAATAAAGCCACACTACTTCACTCTGAGTCTGCAAAGCCATGGAGGAACGTATGACTGTTCCCCACTTTCCAGCTTTGCTGTCCAATGACTGATGCCATGACTACATACTAAAGGCTAACAGATCATCCTAACGCTTGGCTTGATGTGGGGACACTGGATCCACAAATGCTGAGCTGATGAGAAAACCTTCCAAAGGTGCTATGAATCAGCTACATTCCCATATCACATTTCTTCATGAGTGCCACTGCCTTGTCTTGAAATGTAACTGCACCAGAGGTAGTCCAATAGTCCATCTACTCTGGAGCCTAAGACAGGAGGACAAAGAGCCTTACAGGGCTGAGGGGAGATGTGCTGTGGTTGTTTACCTCCAGTGACTGGACTTGTAATCATGTGGGAGACACCCCGGTACCTCTGGAAAGGCTGAACTGGGGAAGGAAGACTCCTCTGAACGTAGGCAGCATTACTACAAGGGCTGGGGTCCTGGACTGAATAAAAAGGAGAAAGGAGAAAGCCAGCTGTGCACCAGCATGCCTCTCTCTGCTTCATGAGGATACAATGCAAGAGTTGTCTCATGCTCCTGTCCTAGCTAGAGCCATGGTACCTACACCCTCCCTGCCATGATGGGCCGGGCCCACAAACAGTGAGCCAAAATTAGCCCTTTCTCCCTTAAGCTGTTTTCGTCACAGCAGCAAGAAAGTAATTGATACAGATGCCCAAAAGAGAACAAAGCACAGCAACAAAGCTCTAATGTCAGGACTGCTGCCCAAACTTTATTTATAATTAAACAAATCAATCTAGTAGATCATACACTGACCATTTTATACTGAACAGACTTTAGCAATTCCTAACAGCTATAACTTATTTGTTCTAGATTTACTATCTGCTCACATAACATGGAGTCCTCATTTTATCAAATGTAAGCATCCTTACAGCATTTTCTAAAGTTTATTCCTTTTTATTATCACTGAAAGTAATAAAAGCATGAGCAAGACAATACTCACATATCCAATAACAATGATAAAATATAAATTCTAAGCCAAGCCTGTGGCACACATCTACAATCCTAGCACTTAGGAGATAGAGGCAGAAGGATCAGAAATTCAAGGTCATCCTCAGCTACATGCTGAATACTACATGAGACCTTGTCTCAAACATAAATAAATGTATATACATTCTTCAAGTATTGATTCTGTAGTAGGTGCTCTTCATACTCTTTATTCAGAAAGCTTAACTAACAAGTTATCAAATAGATCAGTTTAACAGCCTGCTAGACTGTGCTGATCAAACTTGACAAAATCTATACTTACTATAATTTGATCGTATGTTTCTATTAACTACACAACAAGCTGCATTCAACCACAAATATTTTCTTTACAATCTTCCCTGACTCCTTTTCATAGCCATACTCAAACATACATAATTTACTCGCGCAGCATCATAGTGTTTCTGTAAACAGGAGCATGTACAGAGCCATCTACAAGCTCTGAGCACAGAATTATGCTCCAGCCCTCCCCATACTGAGGGCAGACAGGCTCCCGGGGGAAAGGCTCTTATGAAATTATATCAGACGTGTACGAGTCTCTAGAGGAGCACTTTCTATACAGGCAGAGAGAGCTGTTAGTCTCACACAGGCCATTTCACAGCAGAGAGAACAGGCATGTCCACTGAGCATGCCATAATTACATTTTGCATGACTTCCTTCAATTAAAATCTTCATTAAAATGAGCATCCATCTAGCAACAGAGAAATTTTAAAAAGTCATTATCTAATATGACCTAATGACGCCTTCCACTAATAAGGTATTAGTCAGAAAATGACTTCATATGTTTCAAAAAAATTACCAGCATAAGCCCTCCCCCAATATATTGTGCAAGAGAAAACAGTCATCTCACCACTCAGTGTTTTACAAGCACCCATCCGTACACCCACCAGGATCAGAGTGAAAAGAGGTTGGAAGTGCTTTGCTTGTATTAGATATTCATTAATTACCTAATGAGCTTGACTAAACTGATGCCTCTAACACATCAGAAGGAACAAAGAGGTTTCTAATGATTTACTAAGTGGACTGAGATCCACATCTCACACACACTCCTAAACTCCACAGTGCTCTCTGATTATTAGATTCAATCATGGAGGACAGGGGAGCGCCCTATGTCTACTGTAAAGGCAGAGACACCCATGCCATCCTTGTTGGCGTCTGCCCCAGTGTACAAGAACAAACAGTTCACGTGGGACACTAGAGAAATCAGTTTCTGGGTGAATCAAGGTCTTGAAGTATTGGAGGGTGAGGGTGCTGTCATTCTTTTGGGGGTTTTGTTTGTTTGTTCTTGGTTTTTTGAGTCTTTTTTTGCTTTTTGTTTGGTTTTTTTGAGGCTGGTCTCATGAATTTCCAGGCTGATCTCTGGAGCAGAGCGGAGGCTATCCTTGAGTTCCTTAATGACTGCTGCCACTCCCCAGATGCTGAACTGCAGGTGCTGAGATCTTGACATCTAAATCTCCTAAGGTTTTCAACTTCACAAAGCTCTAGTCTTAAGAGCTGACACTTGGTATGGGAGAGTCACAAAGGAGAAACTGCGCTTTTTTAAACATACCAAGCATGGTGTTAACAAACAGACATGCACACACAACCGCATACAGCACACAGTTGGAACAGAAAGCAGAAGGCTAAACAAGAAACCGGAGTAACTGGCCGGGCGGCTGTAAGTACAGCTGACATGAGAGAGGTCTTTCCTTTTCAGGATTCAGGGCTGACATTCTGAGAGATACAATCTCTTCAAAGAGGCAGAGGTACCAAAACACTCACACAGCCACGCTGGATCAAAATCCACTGCCAACAAGACACACGAGAAGGCTTCTGGTCTCTTGATTTTTTTTAAAGGAAAAAAAATTACAAACAGGATTTGATAAAATAAAACCAAGGTATCACTTCCCTCCCCCAAAAAGATGGTAATATTATATCCCTTTAACCTTTTGTCTTTAAAAACCAGACATCCGATTTTATAAGGTGGCTGATCTTTTCCAAGTCAAGCTTCTGGCTTTTCACGGAAAAACATATTCATGAACACCTGATATTGTGGACATGCTCTACAAACACACAGTGAAAAGGCAAAGAAATACAAGGGAGGGATAGCAAATGCGGAAACCAAGGTGCAGGGGAAGGGTTCAAACAAGAACAGATGAGGCAGGCTTACAGCCTACAGAGGATGAGTAACTCAACTGAGCTGTCAGGTACATAAACTTTCTTTCTTTAGACTTTTTCTCATGCTACAGTCTTCAAATTTTGCTCAACTTTTTTTTTTAAAAAAGTCCTGCTGAACAAAAGTAACCAGACTCCAGTTTACCAAAGCATGGGATTCAGATTGGTAGCCAACGGCTGAAGCTGGCTAGACTTGTTTTGTTTGGACAGCACAATGTTTTATTTTGCTTTTTCATTGTAGCTCCAGGCAAGACACGCACTCCCCAAGTAGCCAGAGGCACCACCATTATCCTCATAGTGAGCCAAAAAACCACCCCTCCTGAACTCCTGGTGGAACATGAAATGGTACAAGGGCTTTGGCAGTTTCTGAAAGGTTAAGCATAGAGTTTCCATATGACCCAGCAATTCTATGCCTAGATACCCACCTACAAGAAATAAAAACACGTGTCCATATAAATCATGTACCCAGGCAGCAGCATCACAAAGCCACAAGAACTGAAAACAACCCAATGTCCATCAACAGCTGAAAGGATATGCAAGACAGAGTCCATTTTAAAAAGGAAATACAAAACAAAACCACAGGAGGGAAAGACTTCAAATGGCACCTGAGTCAAAGAAGCCAGTCACAAACCATGAAGTGGACAATTCATTTACTGACACCCTGAGAATTCACCTCTAACTAGGAGGTCATGTTGAAACAGGGGCAATCTTAGTCACATACTAACCTCTCCACCTTTGGTGGAAGGCCAAGGATTAGGGACAATTCAACCACCTGACTAATAATCTAACTACACCTTTCTACTGAAAACCCTGATTTAAAAAGAATCTCTGGACTGAGCCAGTGAGACGGCTCAGTAGGTAAAAGTGCTTGTTCTATAAACCTGGCAACCTAACCTACATAAATGTGAAAGAGAACTGACTCCCTAAGGCTGTCCTCTGACCTCCATGCACACCATGGCACAGATGTGTACACACACCCACACACACACAACATGTGCACATACACACAATGATAATAAATTTAAAGTGTTTACAAACTCTAGACACAGAAGCTCACTGGCCCTTCCCCGGCTGGTGAAAACATGGGTGTACTGGGATGATGGCACCCACTGACTGCATATGAGAATGGCACAGGATTCTCCACTTCCTCCCAGACTGGCCCTGCATCTCTTGAGACCCTGATCCTTCTGATTTATATCCTCTACAGGAGCATGGTGGTCTCACTGTATTTGTGTGCTCTGGCTCGGGAGGTTGAACCCAGAACCTTCTGTACACATTCTACCTCTGAGCTGTCCCAGCACCAAAAGAGCAGTTTTAAGTGGACTGTTTTCCTGCTGATATTCTCTGAGTAGCAAACCAGAAAGGAACATGGGAGCTACAGATCTATATCCACCTGGAAAGTGGATACGCTGGGGACCTACAGTTAGGCCAGTGTGTAACGCAGTCTTGTGAAGAACTGTGGCCTTGAACCTGTGAAGTCTTGAGCTGACTCTAGGTGATCAGTGGAAGAATTGAGCTGCAGTACACTCAGCTGTAGGTCAAACAGAGGAAGTAGCTGGCGGGGGTGAGGGTTCCTGAAGGGAAAGTGTGTTCAAGAAGCCATGCTTAATAACAGGGGGACACAGTGAACAAAAGCAATGCTGTGTCTGGTTTGCCATAGGACAAAATCTAGAAAATAAAAAAAACTGGAGATTGGAGAACACTGAGAAGGGCTAGGACAGCATTTTTTTTTTTCAGCAAAATAAATTGGATCTGAAAATCAAGCTGAGATACATAAGCAAGTTTGGGGCTCATGCTTAAACAGGAGAAATCTCAGTCACTTTGGAGAACCAATAAAGGAGGCAATTATAGGTGTCCTCAAACTTTGTTCAAAGGAGCACTATGCTGTGAGCTATTACCACCTATGTCTAAAAAGAAAGTGTGTCATATTCTAATAAATGATGGACTAAATAAAGCTGCAAAGTTCTTCACTACAGGTCCATGGGTCCATTTACATGTAAACACACATCACTAAACCGTTCAAGGGGGAACAACTGCCCACACTTCTCAGGTACACAGGACATTTTCTTCACACTACTTACGGATACCTAGGAACGCCAGTCTGAGAAACAGCAAAGCAGAGAAAAGGGGAAAGGTTGTCAAATGGCATTATCAACCCAACAGAATTCAGAGCCTCACTGCTCCAGAGTGTAAGCCACTGGAAAACAGAGAGGATAAAAAATTACATTTTAGCCAGGCAGCGGTGGCTCACACCTTTAATCCCAGCACTAGGAAGGCAAAGGCTGCTGATCTCTGTGAGTTCAAGGTCAGCCTAGTCTACAAGAGCTAGTTCCAGGACAGGATCCAAAGCTACAGAGAAACCCTGTCTTGGGGGGGGGGGGATGGCTAAATACCTGAAGTGAAAGTTGTCTCTTGTGGCCTGAGGATTCCTGGGCAGTTCCCAAAGCTTTCCAGAGGGTCTGGAAGTCAAAACTATTTCCATAATAATGCTTTTGACCTTTTTAACTGTGGTGACATAAAAACCAGGAGCGGCAGAACTAAGGCAGAAGGATCAGGAATCTGAGAAGTCTTGGCTGGGTAGTTTCAGGGCAGCCCGGTGCTGGCACCTTAGAACAGTGACTCTAATAGTGGCTATTCTTCTTCACCATTGTACATCACAGAAGAAGAAAACGAGCTTTGTACAGGTAGGAACATCCTCAGTAAAGTACAAATATGTGCACTGAGCTCACCCCGACCCCTGTTGGTGTTAAGTTAGTGGAACAGAAAAAGAACAAAGCACTTGATTGCAGAACAAAGTACGAAACTGACATAGGAGCTGAGGGTTGAACTTTCTCAGGATGCAGTTAGTTGTTACCAGACACGGTGACAGTTCCTGTGTAATGATGAGCACGCATGAAGCAGAGTTGCCACTTTCCACAAGAAGCCACCCTCATGTGCTCAAGAGAAAATGGTGCCCGAGAAACCACCTACCATGGTGAAGGGCACTAGAAATTAAATATGACTAACGATTGTTTCACCTGCTTAAGAGTGAAGCATGCTACACCATATTATTGTAATTAGTTACAGTGCAGTGCTCCAAAATGTGGAGAACAAGCATTGAGACAGGTTCTTCCTGAGCAGTCATAGTTGGCCTAGAACTTGCTCTGTAGACCAGGCTAACCCTGAACTCATGGCAATCCCATGTCCTGTGAGAACAGCTATGTACCACCACACCTGGTATCTAATATGCTAAATTAAATTACACACTGAGAATGTTACTAGCTTAAAAAAAATCTACACAAGGTAAGAAATTAGTCATTCATTAGTTCCCAAATGACTTATAATTATGTTGCTGATGAAGATCTGGAAAGCCCCAAGGATGGGTCTAGAAAATTTAACTGGTTCCAGTTAAGATAATCTTAAAAAGATATTTGATTGAACTGGAGTGTAAGCACAGTGACTCTATATGAGAAAATAAATAAATACATAAACTGTCTCCAGTGGGTGTTCTATGTAATCACATTAGGAAGGGGGATACAGTAGATATAAGTATTTAACTTAATAATGTTACCCATAATGTTGGTAAATAAGAGGAAGTCATTTCCGTACGTGATGAAATGTCCCCTGGTTCATGAGCAAAGATTTGACCTGCTTTCCCAAATCAGTTGATGCTAACAGGGATTAATATCCTATTCACTGCAAATACAAAATCAAAGGTTCTGTCTGGTGTGTGTACACACACGTGTATACGTGCACATGAATGTGCAAGCATAGGCACGTAGAGGACAAAGGACCACCTCGAGTGCTGTTTCTGAGATTCTGTCCACCTTGTTTTTTGAAGCCCCAAGGATCTACCCATTGCTGCCTCAGGAGTGCGGGAATTACAATATGTGACACCACTTTTTTATATGGGTCCTTAGGTCTGAATTTAGGTCTTAATGACTGCATGGCAAACACTTGCCAACTGAGCTCACTCTCCTGCCCAGGGGAGCAGTCTTGTTAAGAGAAGGCAAATTAGTCATTAAGTGCCCAATCAACATTGGGAAAACTCAATAAAGTTTTCAGATCCTGGGCCAGTGAAATGACTCAGTGGGTAAAAGCACTTGTTGAAAAGCCTGATGATCTGAATTTGATCCTCTGAACCCCGTAAAGGTGGAAGGAAAGAACCAACCCCATTAAGTTATCCTCTGACCACACACAAAGACTTATTTATTATTATTCTTATCTTATTATACCTTTGTGAGTTTATGTGCCACCATATATGTGCAGGAGTCTGTGGACCCAAAAGACAACATCAGAACCCCTGAATTGAATTACATGCAGTTGTGATCTATTGTGTAATGCTGGAAACAAAACCAGGGTTCTCAACAGGAGCAGGAAGCCCCACTGAGACATCTCTCCAGTCCCCAATAATTGGTATTTCTAAAATTTCTGGTCCTGAAAGGCTAAAAACTTTAGAACCTAGGTAACTTCTTGACAACCAGAGACATTCAAGTTCTAACTAAACATGTTGATTTTTTAAGTATTTATCACCTTTATTAAACTCTATTATAGCATGGACTTCAACTTGAATGCAGTATAAAAATAATAACAGCATACTGAGAGTAACAGCGGACATTTCTAGAGGGCTCACTGTGCACCTGGAAATGACTATGAAACCGGGCTATCCCTGAACTTACTATGTAGCCCGGGCTGGCTATCCTCTTGCCTGCCTCAGCCTCCCAAGAGCTGGGGATACTGATGCAAACACTTCCATGTTAACTGAAAATCCTTAGTTTCCTATTCACAAGTATAGGTCCTGTGAAGTTGTGATCCGTTACTCCGCACTCTACAAGATAACTGATGTCATTAATAAAATTCTATATCAACTGAAAATCCCTAGTTTCCTAGCTATAAGTACAGACCTGTGAAGTTGGGATCCATTACTCCGCACTCTACAAGATAATGACACACTAATGAAAGTTTAAGGTAGGGCTGGAGAGATGGCTCAATGGTTAACAAAACTGCTGCTCTTCCAGAGGACCACATTTCAATTTCCAGCACCCACACAGGGTGGCTCACAGCCCAATGTAACTCCGGTTCCAAAGGATCTGACACCCTCTTCTGACCTCAGCAGGTACCTGCAGACACAAGGCACTCAGACACACATACTAACACCAATGCACATAAAATAAAGTTAAAATAAATTATTAAAAAAATTCACCAAGCTATGCACTTCTCTGTACATGTATATACTTAAATGAAAATTTGTTCTTTAAAAATCTATGGTTCAAAGCTGGGCATGATGGCATATGCCTATAGTCTCAGCACTCTGAAAGCAGAGGCAGGAAGATCATTAACTAGTTCAAGGCTGGCCTGGACTACATAGTTATATAGGGATACCTTGTCTCAAAAGTCAACTTGCTTAACTTTATTTGGCCAAAAAACATTATATATAATTATACTTAATCCTTCTTGGAACTTTTTAATCAGAGTGTATTTTACAATAGTAAATAATATCCAATTTCTATTCTTACTATATGAGAGAAATGAACCATCCAAAATGATCTATATAATCAGAAAGTGCTGCTTTTTCACAGACCTCCAAGACAGGAAGATCTCGGGCTGGAGAGATGGCTCAGTGGTTAAGAGCATTGCCTGCTCTTCCAAAGGTCCTGAGTTTACTTCCCAGAAACCACATGGTGGCTCACAACCATCTGTAATGAGGTCTGGTGCCCTCTTCTGGCCTGCAGGCATACACGCAGACAGAATATTGTATACATAATAAATAAATAAATATTAAAAAAAAAGACAGGAAGATCTCGGGGGACAGGTACTGTTTTAAGTTTGTGGGCTCACTTCATTTCAGTCACTTTCTCAGACAGCTACACCCCATAATCTGACAGACTGAATCCAAAGACAGTGGGCCTATCTACCTGTCACCCTACCAATGCTATCCTTAGAACCTAAGGCTTGGGGACTGAATGCTTCCTTCTCTAAACCAGAGATGCTTATTGGGTAAGAGCACATGCTACCATCCCTGAGACCTGAGGTTGATCTTGGGGAACCACATGGAAGAAAGAGAGAACCAGCTCCTGCTGGTTGACTTTTGATCTGCATATACATACACAGACACACACAAAATAACCACACAAACTAGAGTTTTCCACTAGCCTTGAGCAGGAAAATGTGAGAGAACTAATCTGCGTGACCCACACAATGGACATACAAGGCAGATATGCTTCCTCCTGGCTTGGTCTCCTTTGGGACACTCATCTTGGAACCAGTCACCAGATTATGAATTGTAGTCCTGCACACATTCTCAAAGACATCTCCACTCAACAGAGGATATGAACTACCAGGCCTAATGTCCACAGCCCTTCCAGATGATTCCAAACCCTGTCTTCCCAGCCAGATCCTACATAACAGGGAGTAGAGCAAGCCATCCCACTGTGCCCTGACTGGTCTCCTTAAGCACAGAAACCATAAAACAAAAACTGATGGCTGCCATTTTAAGGTACTGTGCTTTTGAGGTAACAGAAACATCGGGTAAACAAAGAGCAAGGGTGAGCTGCCATGCCTTAGGGAGGCAAAGTCAGAATTCTGAGCATAGTCACTGCATCCAGATTTACACAGTTGCCCATGGGTCCAAATAATGCATCTGTACTGCAAGTCCCCGAAGTGAAAAAACCCAAAAGCAATGCCCCGCAGAGCCATGGTGCATTTTACTGGCCAGTCTAAAATCCTGGCAGCCTCTTTGGTAGCCCAGGCTAGCCTCTAACTCAATATGAGCCTAAAGGTAACCTTAAATTTCTGATCCTTTTGACTCCACCTCCTGAGTGCTGAGATTACAGGTGTCCACCATGCCTGGTTTATGTGGTGCTAGGCATTTAACACAGGGCCCTGTGTATGTAAGGCAAGCACTCTGCCAACTGAGCTACATCCCCAGATTCCCAGTATCATGTTTTACAAGAATATACCCTTAATATGTCATTAACAACATAACCCATAATCCTTATCACTAGAGATACTTAAGAAATATCTCCACCATCAGTACAATAAACATTTGCAAAGCACTTTATGAAATATTTGACCAAACATTAATTTGATCTTTGAAGGAAAAAAATTCTGTGAAATAGGTAAATCTGGCATCATAGTAATTTGGTTCAAATAAGTTAAAATTAACTAGCGACAAGGCAGGCATGGTGGTTTACACCTATACTCTAGACACTCAGGAAGCTGAGGCAAGAGGATTTCTATGAGTTCCAGGCTAGCTTTGACCACAAAACAAGGCCCTATCTAAGGGAGAAACACTAGCTACATGACAGCTATGGGAGGATTCAATTTAGAATCTCTGACCCCACGTCCAGCAATTGTTAGATTCAAATCAAAAGATCACCATGAAGTACCACAAGCCACACTACCCAGTTTTTACAGAGGATCTACTTTGCATGGGGCACCAGAGCAGAAAATTCTCCCCCTCCTGACTTCTACAAGTCCAGGGTCAGCACAAAAGCATCCCCAACTTTACCCGGCTTTCTACAATACCAACTTTTCCTAATTCACCTCCTGCTCATACAAGCCAGAGACAGGTGTGGTAGCTGTAATCCAGCACTCAGGAGGCTGGCAGCAAAAAACTATAAATTCAAGGTCAGCCTGGACTACAAAATAAATCTCCTTATCTGTTTCCTGGCGTTTCTGTGATCTGAATCCAGCTTAGTTGATCTAATTTCACTCCATTTTTTGAGACAAACATAATTAATCTCATTTGTTTTTCCTAATTCACCTTCTCACTCTTTCCTTCTGTTCACACATTTGTCAAAATTCACAAGTTATGCTGAAATATCTGTCCTCGGCCTGATAGAATCAGGGTGTCCCTCAGAGAGTTAGCAATGTGCAGTAATTAAATTAGGTGGTCTCCAATTCACCTGTATTTAGAAGAGACAACCTTCTAAGGGCTGCAGGAAAGTCTTCAAGAAGGTAGCACTTGGAACTGCCCCACTGGGGACAGGATCTGGGCAAGCCTAAGGAGAAGCCTCCTCACTAAGGAGTCAGTGCAGTCTCCCTTTCTGCCCTCTCTGCGCTCACCTGCCTGGATCTTCACCACCTGTCCAAAGTGCTCACCCTTATCCGAGTTTCCACTGTCCGGAGCTCTGTCTGAAACCTCATAACATCCCCTCACTACTCATCTGCAGCCTGGGAACAGCCTCCTGGTAGGCTGTGTCTATAGGGAAGCGCCCAGGTTTGTCCAGGAGCCACTGACAATTTCAGTGAACATGATATTGTTTCTTTAACTTACCGGGCATCTCCTTTGGAAAGATTTGTATTTACAGGATTCAGAATAACTTTGTTTGCTTCGACATCCACGACACATTTGGTATGTAAGTCAATTTCTGCAGATAAAAAAAAAGCCATCATATTTAAGAAATGAATAATTTGGGGGAAATATTTAACAGAAATTCCAGTGTTTCATGAGAAATACGCTAAGAAGAAAAGGGAACTTTCTCAATCTAATAAAGCTAGCATCATACTTGATGACGAGGGACTAGACAGTTCAACCTCCAACATCAGAACAAGGATGCTTACTGCTCAAATTCTGCTAACCACTGTACTAAACATTCTAGTCAGGGCAGTCAGGCAAGAAAAACAAACACAGGTATTCAAGCTGGGAAGGAAGGAAGGCATGAATCTCTCTATTTGTCGATGGTTCTGTCTTGTGTATAGAAACGTCCTTTAAGACCCACTAGAAAAAGACCAAACAATTTGTGTGTATGTGTATGTGTGTGTGTACACATAATATGCTTCTTAATATATAAGCATCAGTTGTATTTCTATATACCCACCAGCAATGGAAATATGAAAATGAATTAAAAAATAACTGCACTTAAAATAGTATCAAAAATTTAAAATTAGGAATAAATTGAAAAGAAATTCAAGATTTGTATTCTGAAAACTCCAAAACACAGTTGAAAAGAGTTAAAGACTTAAATAAAGGGAAAGACATTCTACATTCATAAACGAAATCTTCATACTGCTTAGTCGGCAGTGACACCCCAAGCACACAGGTTGAAGGCAGAGATTGGGGTTATACTCAGTAGAGAGACCTCAGGAGGCTCTGAGTTAAATCCCTAGATCCTCAGCAACATGGGCAGGGGTAGGAGTCAAAAAAACAGAGAAAAGACCACAGAGAACTGAAAAAAAGTTTGCTAATGGCATCTGTATACTAAGGGGTTTGCATTAGAATATGAAGAGAACTCTTGGCTGCACATGGAGGTGCAGACCAGTAACCCAGCACTTGGGAAGTAGAGGCAGAAGGATCAGGAGTTGAAGATGACCCTCAGATGTATAAAGATGTGGAGGCCAGCACAGACTAGAAATACTGTCTCAAACAACAACAAAAGTCTACCCTTACACGTCAATAATAAAAAAATGATGAATAATCAATTTTCAAATGGACAAAATATCAGAAAAGACAACACTCAAACAAGGTACAAAAGTGCCCAGTGAGTACAGGAAGACATGCAGCATCACCCAGCACCATAGGAAGACAACCAAACCACAATGAGGTGCCCCCTCACACCCATTCAGAGAACTATAATCAACAAAGCAAAACAAAGGTTGGCAAGGATGTGCAGAAGGCACATGACTGGCAGGGGAGTGGGCAGTCACTTGGGAAAACTGTCCCTAAAAAGGCCAAACAGGGTCATCATACAGCCCAGAAATTCTATTCTTAGATACATGACCAAGAGAAACACAGAAACCTGCATCCACAAAAGAACTCCCAGACAAAACGTTCACAGCTGTATATTTTGCATAACGTAGAAAAAGAAAGAACTCCAAAGTCCATACAGCAAAACACAGATAATGTGAAGTGCCACAGAATGGAACATTACTCAATAATTCAAATGAACGGGGCCGGAGCGATGGCTCAGTAGGGAAGGGCTCAGTGGGCAAGCCCGATACAACCTGCATTCTGCCCTTGGAGCGCTCAGTGGAAGGAAAGAATCGACTCCCCAAAGCTGTTCTCTGGTCTCCACATAGGCGGGTTAGTACACACAACAAGCTTTAGAGTAATAAAATAAAATGAATGAACTACTGATACAAGCTACTACTTGGCTGAGGCTTACCCTGAGTGAAAACAGTCACAGACCAGTGAGATGGCTCAATAGGCAAAGGTACTTACAACACAAGCCTGCAACCTGAGTTCCAAACCTGTGACCCATGTAAAGGTGGAAGAAGAGAACCAGTCTAACCTCCACACACACCATGGCAAGCTCACATCTGCACACATACACAGTACACACACAATAATAATAACAGCAATGCAAAAACTGTAATACACAGTCACAAAAGACGATACGTTATGAGAGTCCATTCGATCTAAATACCCAAGTGGAAAACTGTGCAAACAGAAAGTAAGGATGGCTGTCTGCCTGGTGCAAAGGAGTGACTGCTACAGGTCTAGCTTTCTTCTGAGGGTGACAAAACGTGTTTATGAGTGTACAGTCAAGCAAACTACAAACCACGAAGCTGGTTACATCGTTTCAATGTGGATTATGTCTGAACACAGCTGTTTAAAAAAGACTAGTCTGTCATGTGTGTAAGTTCTCTTACTTTTATTTTCTTCTATTTGTCTGACCCAAAGAAAGAAACAGCTTCAGCCTGCCTCACTCCCCAGGGGAAAAAGATAAGCTCTCAGGAAGGGGGCTGTGCACTGTGGACTCAGTAGTATTTCCCAAATAACCCTGGCCAAATGTCTGTGTCACATTTGGGATAAAGGACTTCCATGTCAGAGAAGCCAAGTTTTTACTCAATTTAACTTACATAACAAATACAAAATAAGACAAGTCCCTCCTTTGCCAGCCCTAACTTAACATTTGCAGATCAACTATTCAATTTGCCTTCAGTTTTACCTAGATGTGAAAGACTAATTCCAATAGAGGAGGCTGTATTCTGTGGTGGCCGGTCAGTCAGCCTTGAAGTCTACTTTAATGCTTTATGCTTCAACTCGTTCTAGACAGTCCCCAAAGGAGGCAAGAAAGGCCAGATACTGGAGGGGCAGCTTTACAAACACTCTAGCACTTCCTCGCATGCACACCATGGAGATTGACTAATAGGCTTGCCCAGTGACATCTGACCACACTGCATTAGCTGGGCCCTCATGCAGATCTTTATTACACAAACACATCAGTAAAGCTCCGGAAACCCTGACTCAGAGCCTACAATCTCACCACCCACCACAAAGTCAGTGTCACTTTGAGTTAGCTAAGAATGCCTCCTGCCTACCTGCAAAACTGGGCTTTCCCTAAGAATGTATGACCAAAGTACCTTGAATTACGAGAGGATTCAAGGAATCTAAACACTTTCCTTCAATGTCCATACATCTGTATACTTCTGCCCTGCGTGCCACCCCCACCCTGCCTCTTTTCAGACAGGGTATTGCTTTCTCTCAGGCTGGAATCAAACCATGATCCTCTTACCTCAGTTTGCCATGTTCTGGGTTACAGGTGCGTGCCTACACTCCTGGCAATAGCTTTTCCCTCTGCAGCACTCACACACACACTATATAGGTCATCAGATTCAGTTAACAATTCAGGAGCATTAGATGGTATGATTAAGAAACCGGAAACTATCATTACCAAATATCACTTAATAATTAAAACATAAATTCATTTTATCCTAAAGACATCTACATTTATAAATACCCTTACATGCCCCTCAAAGGCAGTCTTTAACACGTGAACAGCAATCTGCACTTCTTTATTGGCTCAGGAGTTTTTGCTCATTCAATTGTTTTGTTGTGGGGAATGGGTTTTCTTGCATTTTACACTGTAGCCCAGACTAGAACGCAAGCCATCCTCCTGTTTTGTGCCTCTGGAATGTTGGGATTACAGGAGAAGTCGCACCCATAGCTCAGTATTTACCAAATAAAATCCCCACCCCAATTCCGTCAACTGGTGGACAGATATTAACAAGAGCTTTTCACGGAGCCTTTTAGAATGTGTCAGGGTTTATGGTCTCGGACACACACCCATACAGGCAGTGAGGTCTGGAAAGCCTGAAGGCTGGTTATCTGAGAACCATTCTGGGGCTGGAGAGATGGCTCCATGACTAAGAGCACTTTACTCAGCATGAGAACCCAAGTTCCATCCCTAACACCCACCTAAAAAGCTTAGCATAGCTGCAGCAAAATGACAAACTCTGGGTTCAAATAAGACTGTATCTCAAAAACAAGCTGGAGAGTGACTGAGGAAGACATGTGACATCATCCTCTAGCCTCCACCTGTGCACACACTACATACACATGAGCATATATGCCATGGGGGCGGGGGTAGTGGCTATGTACTGCCTCTGTAAAAATAAGGAGTTCATTCGTAGCAGCATTATTCATATTCTCTAAAAGTGGAAGAAACTCAAGAATCCACTACTGAATGACTGGGTAAACAACATGCATATACACAAGCTCATGTGAGCATGCATGTGCGCGCACACACACAAACACGCACACACGTAACATTGTTCAGCATTTAAAAAGAAACAAATTCTGGCACGTGCTATGTATGTTTTTGAGACAGAGTCCCATGTAACCCAGACTAGCCTTTCACTCTACGTATGTAGCTGAAGCTGTCCTTGAACTCTTGATCCTCCTGTCTCTACTCCCAAGTGCTGGGATCATAGGTGGCGACACCACACCCACTTCAGGGATGAACCTTGAGGTCACTATGCTAAGGGATGAAGCAGTCACAAAAGAAAACGTACCGTAGGTAAGATTCCACTTACATGAGGCCCCAGAGTCAGATTCACAGAGGCGGAAAGGAAAATGGTGGGTGCCAGGGTCAGCAGGATGAATGGGGGGTTAAGCAGATAATAACTATGCAATTTCAAAGTTTTGGGGTATGGGGGTGTGGCAAGGTCTCACACTGTAGCCCAATCTGGACAAAAAACTTGCAACAATTCCCCAGTCTCTGCCTCCAGCCTCTACCTCCCAAGTGCTGGGATTAGTTATATGTCACCACATCTGACTTTATAATGTGAGAAAGCTCTGCTCATGGATGGTGGTGATGGTGACTCAATCTGAAACATCCTTAATGCTTCTGACCAATACACTTCAAATGGTTAACCCATTGCCAAATACTGGTCGCTATTACAATAAGTAACATGGGCATGTTTATTCATAATGAAACCTAAAGTAACAAGATTGAGATTTAATTAACACTACATCTGACAACCAACTAGAAACCTTCAGTAATATATTGTGTTATGACTAAGCAGGCTTTATAATCCTCAGGATCATGGGTACTTTGATATACTCCTGAGCCTTTTTAAAAGGACAGGAAATATACCCACCGTATTAGCATGAAAGGCCCCCAGGCCAGTATTCCCAAGTAGGATGCCTTTCCCTGTCAAATTATCCATAATATTAAATATCAACAGCTAACACCTCTGCCAAGTGTATTAGTCACCATGGAAAAGTGAGCAATCATTTGAAACAAGTCTTTCTTCGATGTACAAATCAGCTATGATTGGTACCCCAATGACTTCATAGTAAAATACCGGCAGGGCCTGGGACACTCCCATTATGTAATTCATGTTCCGTCTGCGGAAATGCATCAGTCACTTGTGAGTGAAGTATCAGAGATGCCCATATGGTAATCTGTCTTTGTAATTTCCAAACCAGATTGCCCATGCCCTCCCTCTCCTTACCAATCATGTCACTAAAGAAGCTAGCACTAAGTTACTCTTCAATACCACTAGGCACCATTTTGTAAAGGGAGATAATAAATTACTTATAAGATTCAGTGTTTAGTTTTAAAGTGTGCAGGTAATGTGTGATGCTGTTTTCAAGTCACCTATGCCACATGCCAACTCTTCACTGATCCACACTGCTTACGGAAGTGGCTGATCCTTTTTACTTGCAGGTTTCTGGACCCTTCTTACTGTGGTCCAATGTTCCGGGGGGGGGGGGGAGGCTGGCAAAAAAAAAAAGTAAAAAACAAACTGGGAGCTGGAAGATGGCTCAGTGGGTAAAGGCACCTGCTGCCTAGTCTGACAACCTGAGTTTAATCCCCAGGATGCACGTGGTGGAAGGAGAGAACAATTCCTACAAGTTGTCCTCTGACCTCCACATGTGCTTTAACACATGTGCTGCTCTCCAATAAATACATGTAATACTTTGTAAGGAAAGGCCTTCCATACATAAGACATGTAATATAATACATACATAAGACATGTACATATAAGAAGTAATCTCAACCTGTATATATTAGAGGATATCAAAATCTACTTGACTAAAATGATGGCAATGGGACTCTAGTATGGAGGAGCACTGAAAAGACGAAATAAAGAGGTGATGTGTGTTAAGCGGAAGAAAGGAGAGTGAAAAGTTACAATTATTTTTTGTGGTCCCAAACTCTCAAAACAAACAAACCTCAGGATCTGCAAACAAGTGATTAAAACCCTCTAAGATAGGGCTGAAAGAGCAGCTCAACAGCAGAGCTCCAGCACAGCAGTGCAAGGCCCCGGGTTCAGTCCTTGAGCTGACAAAGAAAGGGCTGCACACATCAAGTATGAGCATCGATGGGGAGAAACTGCAGCCTCCATGCACTGATGAGGGATAGAGAGTGATGCAGGCACATTACCATATAGTTCAGCAGTCCCTCCAAAGTTAGAACTGCTGTATGCCAGAGCAACTCCACTCCTGTGTCCATGCATACACAAAATAAATGAAGATACACTCCATATAAAAACTTGTACACAAGCTGAGCAAGGTGACACAGCCTATGATGTCAGCACCAGAAGAGGAGGGAGGAAGAGATGGGAGTGGGGACAGGTTGAACAGGAGTTCAAGGACTACCTGGGCCACATACCTGAATCAAAAAGCTGAACTTATGCCAAGCATGGTGGCACATACCTTTAATTCCAGCATCCTGTAGGTAGAGGCAGGCAGAACTCTGTTAATTCAAGGCCAGCCTGATCTACAAAGTGAGTTCCAGGGAAGCCAAAGCTACACAGTGAGCCTCCATCTCAAAAAAAAAAAAACCAAAACAACAACAACAAAGGAACAAACTAAACTTATACTCAAATGTTCATAGCAGCTTGACTCATAACAGCCAAAAGGTGGAAACAAGCCAAATGCCCATCAACTATGAGAAAACCTAATGAAGCATAATCAAATATTTTATTCAGACATAAAAAGAATGGAGTTTTGATTTATGCTATACAGCACAGACAAGTCCTGAATTCATTACGCCAACTGGAAGAAGTCTGTTCCATGTTGTATGACATTTACAAAATGCCCGAACAGGTAAATCCTCAGAAATAAAAAGGGATCAGGAATGAGAAGTGACGGTGACTTGGATGAAGCAAACATTCTGGGACCAAAAAGCAGTGGTGGCCACACGTCTCTGAGTGTCCTAAGACACTGAAGGGTACAGTTTTGGCACTCAAACTTCATCTACATTTTAAAAGGAGAAGGAAAAGCCAAGCACGATGGCAAACACCTGAAGTCCCAACTGTTCAGGAGGCTAAGGCCAGCCTGGGCAAAGTGAGAAGGGAGAGGGAGGAGAAGAGGAAGGAGGGGAAGAAACTTAAAAAGTCTATAACCCTACTACCCTCGATAGATATAAAATACTGGAGTCCTTCAAGTGCTTTATGTTTCCTTTGAGACGTGATTTACTGTGGTCCACAGGGCTGCCAAGGACGACCTTCGGCTCCTTCCCTGGGACTACTGGCATGCACCACCACACCCATTTTATATGGTGCTGGGGGTAGAGAACAGGCTCCAAGCATGCTGAGCAAACATGCTACCAACTACGCTATTTCTACACACTGTCTCTGATGGTTTCAGCTCACCCAATTCTTCTCACTTCCAATTCTTCACATTTTAATCTTGCCAAGAAAATGAAGCTTTCCAGGACCTCTTCATGAGGGAACCTTTTCCTCCCATAGTTCAAAGCTTTCCCTCTGCATCAGCTTTCCGCGTATAGCTGGACCAAATATCTCAGACTTTAAAAAGAAATTAAGTCAATAGGAGGCTGGAAAGGTCTAGCACTAGCTGCCTGGCCATCTACACACCACTCCTTAGCCTTTCTGTGCCCGGGGAGCTCAAGTCTCAACACTGGCAGGCCCACCACAAATCATCCATCTATTTAGGTGATTATTATTCTGAAAATTACCATCAATGCCATGAGACCAAAGCCACAGGCCACTTCTGTGACATCTGACTGCAGGCCAATTATTCTGTGACACATTTTGTCACCCTGATCTTACACAGCATTACTGCCACCTCATGCTCTTAGGTACCTTATCTTGGCCTCTATAACCTCCTTCACACAAGCCCTAACATAAATTCTCTTTTCTACAGTATGACTCCAGGTCTCTATGGACCCCCACAGTCCCTAAGTTGAGACAATTACCTTTGTCCATTCAGCTATGGGCAGCCACTGAGTTTCTTCCAGATACCAGCTAACTCACGGGTGTAGAGACAGTACCTGGCACATAAGCATTGACTCAAGTTGACTAATGATGCAAAGTAGGCGCATCATCTCCAACAACTCCCCCTAAAACCTGCCTCTACTGCACTTCTCCTGCACTACTGCCACAGGCATGCACCCTGACATCTAAAGCAGAACCTGCAGAGGATTCCACAGGCTCAGAGCTCCTCAGATGGACACCTCCACCTCCTGAACTCACTTCATCTGTAGCATCCGAGTTCCTCCGCATCACTTCTGTGTGGCTCGGAGGCCAAGACGACAGCCAGTACTGCTAACAGTGCACTCTCAACCCCAAGCCCTACTGCTTTGCATCAAAACTCACTGTCATTGCTGCACATCCATCTGCGGCCTGATAAAGAACCAATCTGTGCGACCTGCTGTTACCTAAGTTCCTTTGGTTGAAGATGGTGATTTACTGGCACAGTAACTTGTGCCTGTATGTACTCTCGTCACTCAGGAGACTCAGGCAGAAGGACTGTTGTGAGTTTGAGGCCAGCCTGGGCTACACAGTGACACCCTGTGCAAAGGTAAGAAAGAAAGCATGCCTCTCAGAACTGTCAGGTTCCTTCGACCCCCATTTGTCTTAGATCTGACTAGTTCCTGTGAAGACCAATAAAAGCACAGGCTTAAATGGCAGACCCCTGAAATACTAGATTGATTATCCTACAAGGCTAAGCTCATTCTCTGTGATTGCGATATACAGAAATTCTACAAAAGCATTTCAAAGTTCAGTTTGAAGAATACAGTAAAATCATGTATTTTTTAAAACCTAGAGATGGGCCAGTTGTGGTACTGCACACATTTAATCCCAGCAGACAGGAGGCAAAGGCAGGCAGATCTCTATGAGTTCAAGGCTGGCCTGGTCTACATAACAGCCACACTACATACTAAGATTCTGTCAAAAAAGAAAAAAAAAAAAACAGGCAGTGGGGGTGAACACCTGACCTTTAATCCCGGCACTGGGCTACACAGAGAAACCCTGTCTCAAAAAAAAAAAAAAAACCAATAGATAGAGGTAGGTAGGTAGATAGATACAAAAAAAAAGGACTTAACTAAATAGGTTAATGAATACCACTTTCTAAAGCCACCTACAGCTTGCATGAATAAAAGCCTAGCACTTTATAAGCCAACTTCATACACTTCCCCAGCAGGCACCACCCATCTCTGCCAAGTTTCTGCAAAGAACATGTCCTGCCATCAGTGAGCAGAAATCAATAAATCTGTTTCCACTCAATAAATGCCTCAATTCATCTCCTTAAGTAATAGCTTTGTCAGTGGTTTCTCCCACATTCAGAACCGAAGAAGTGGAAAAGTGGGGGATTAGTCATGGATTTACAGAGGTGACAGGGAAAAAGTCACACAGGTTGTGTTACAGGCTCGCACCTTCAGGAAAGGGCTCTGGTCCTCTGTGTTCAAAACCAAGCTTCCAAGCTTCCGTCCCTGGACTGATGGCAGGAACAATGTTGTAATGGTTGGGGTGTTTCACTGGACACTGGCACATCAAGCAGATTGCAGCAAACAAGTACCTTCTGTTTCAGCAAACACTGTCAGAAATGTCCAGCCTCTGCCACCCAAGGCTCCACATTTGCCAAGCATCCTTCTGAATGATCCAAAGCCTCCCTGTGGTCAGCTCTGAGGTCAAAAGCGCCATCCTTCTTCCCTTGCTCCCTGAGGACATCTCCTATCTCTTTTCAGATGAAAAGGGTCTTCTAAGTTTCCCATTTCCAGTTTCTTCTGAATCAAGGCTACTGGAGTAAGGCCAGCCTTCTCTGACTTCTTGTTCACCCGGTTACATTTCTATCAAGTGGGTTTTAGAGTCATCTACCTAGTCTTCTGAACTTGCCTTGCAATCTAGCAATCTTTCTCCATGACTGTGGACACACAGCTCTACATCTAAAGAGACCAGCGACCTAAGCTGACTTCTGGCCTGGCTGTCAGCAGGGCTTCCAAGCTTCTACCAGTCCTCCTCGTCCCCGCACCAGGCAACCTGTGCAATTCTCCTTTGGGACAGGCCAAGCCTGTCTCTGCGGCCTAAACAAGCCTGCTCGTTCTTGTCCTTTATGCTTGGCTCCCAGGCCACACTTCCTCCTCAGGGAACGGAGGCCATCCCTTCCCACCCCAGGAAATCATAGGTCTCCTGCTGGGAATGTTTTGTAACAGAGATCTGCCCTCCTCGGTGAAGCCTTCCCTAATCACCAGGCCTACAGAGGTCTTTCACTCTTCTAAATTCCTCCCAGTCCCTGTCACTCACCTGGCACTTAATAAGTAGCAGTCAGCTATGCCTGTTTATCTTTTCATCTTATCTCCTCACCTGACAGTCATTTCCTCATACAGAAACCATAGAGCACACCTGAAGACACAGGACCACACTGGGCAACACAAACAAGGTCTTTGGCAAAATATTCTCCACAAGAGCAGTCCATTTCCTTTCCCAGTGTCTTCTGGCTCTGGCTCTACACTACATGGTTTCTATTCCGCAAGAGCCACACCAATAGATTCCCTCTTAGGCACACACAGAGTTAAAAGTTCTGTTCTTCCTACAGCA
Organism: Ondatra zibethicus; assembly: GCA_004026605.1. Classification (NCBI taxonomy): domain Eukaryota; kingdom Metazoa; phylum Chordata; class Mammalia; order Rodentia; family Cricetidae; genus Ondatra; species Ondatra zibethicus. Next base: position 271,878 of record PVIU01000537.1, read on the forward strand.
TGTCTGTCTCGGCTGCCATCACTTTCAATGGCTACCCCATGGTCCCTCCACTTCGCCACTAAGACCATGATTTATGGAAGTGCTGATTCGTACTTCTTTGTGTTTTCCCCTGCATTAAACACTGCAGAATGCAAATTTGAAACTCACTGGAAATACCTTCTGAAATAGAGTTATCACCTATGCTCAGGAATACCTGAGACTATCCCTTCTGGCTCAACTTCTAACATAATTTTCTGTTCCATTCCCCTAGGCAAAGGTATTTTCTAAACACTTTGTGGTTTATTTCTTTTCCTGGATAATCTTGCACATATTCTAAAACTTGCAGTTCCCTGACTGAAGCTCCCATGCAGTCTAGTACGAGCTAGAAACCTGGCAAGTAGTCACTATTCATTTACCTATTATTTTTTAAACTATCCACTATATAAAATGTCAAATTCTTGAAAAGGGGAGTGTACCTGATATAGCTATGAAAATTATGCTTTGAAAATGTTCAGAGAGGCTGAAGAGATGGTTCAGTGATTACGAACACTAACTAACTTTAGCAGAGGACCCAGGTTCAGTTCCCAGAACCCACATGAAAATTCACAATGCCTGTAACTCCAATTCCAGGGGCTCCAACACCTTCCTCCTCTGGCCTCTTTAGATAATTCACCCATGTGGTGCATATACATATATACAGGGGAAACACTCATGCACATAAAATAAAATAGCCAGGTGGGAAATGGTGGTGCACGCGTGTAATCCCAGCTCTCGGGAGGCAGAGGCATGCAAATCTCTGTGAGTTCGAGGCCAGGCTGGTCTACAGAGTTCCAGGACAACCAAAGGATATACAGAGAAACCCTGTCTCAAAAGACAAAAATAATAAATACCTTTCAGGCTATTTAATGATTAGATTAATTAATAATAAATGAACAGGTCTTCTGTGCAACAAGTGGAAGGATGCAGACTTATCTGCTGAGTTGTACAGTCTGAAGGACTAGAACAAAGTTGAGCATGATAGAGCAAGTCTGTAATCCCAGTACTTTAGAGGCAGAGAGATCTGGAGTTCAAGGATAGCCTCAGTTACACAACAAGTCTGAGGCTAGCCTGAGTGGACCACCTGAGACAAATCTCAAAACAATATAAAAAAATGACAACATCTGTAAATACAACTTCAAGATCCTTTAAGAAACTATGCTTACCCCTTTCCTTTAGCAGTTTAGCTTCCGATTTCAGAGGACTAAAAGCTACAATGTTAAGACTATGAAAGATTACACACACATGTGAGCAAAATGCTAAAATGGGAATATTAGTATATGCAAGGCCCTGGTTAAGTCCCCAATATCACCCAAAAAGAAAACGATGAAAAACAGAAGTCAGGAGGAGGAAGGTTAGTTGGCTAGCAGGGAAGAATATAGGGGATGTTTTACCTTTTAAAAAAGCAATTTCACTATTTATGCCGCCCAGACTCACCTCAAGCTAAGATCCTCCTGCCTCCACCTTCCAAGTGCTGAAACTACAAACACACACATACACACACACCTCCTTTCTTTATGTCAACAAATTAGCCATTACAACTCTAGTTATTATTAAATTAGGGTCTCCTGCTTGATGTTCAACCAAGTTTGCAAACCCACGGGCAGCTGAGCAGAAAAGCTGAAGCCCCTAAGCACAACCAGCCACTGGGCCACACAAAGAACCGAACCCTGCACCCAAGGCTTCTGGGCGTCTTCAGACTTCCCTCAAAAGACATCAATGTCATTTCAAACAATAGAGTCCATGAGTGCATCCCAGTGACCCGTTCTCAGCCTGTCTCAATGCCAATTATCAGGGTGCTTCCAGCACATACCCCCAAGTCAGGAGCACCCAGGACTAGACCCAACTACTTGACAGCCATGTGCTATTACTTAAAACATTAATTTTCCCAAAAGAAGTAATATTCAAAGTAATAAGATTCTTTTCAAACTCAGCAAAAAGGAGTTCAGTTTTGTCACTGCTTTTTCATAGGAATTCAAGATGCCAGCTTTAAAATTCCTGGTATATTGCATAATAATGTTGATGAAGAAATCATCCATGATGATCACTGGAAAGGCAAGCCCAAGTACATATCAGAAAACAAAAGACAGGAGACAGTAAGCCAAGAGACTGGGGGCAGTGAGTCATCGGACAAAGGAGTCAAACTGTAAACACTCATTTTTAAGTGAGTTCAGCCAGGAGTGGTCAGGGCACCCCTACAATCCCAACACTCAGGAGGCTGAGGCAGGAAGATGACCATAATAAGTTCCAGGTCAACCAGGTCTACATAAGGAAACTGTCAATAATTAAAAAAATAAATAAATAGATGGGGAAAGAATAGGACTGGCGAGATGGCTCAGTGAGTAAAGCACATACTGCACAAATGAAGACCAGGGTTGAGATCCTTAGCACCTACATTTAAAAACAGAAAGGAAGGTCAAGTTTTGGTGGCCCACGCCTTTAGTCCCAGCACTTAGGAGGCAGAGGCAGACAGAGTTCTGTGAGTTCCAGGCCAGCTTGGTCTACTTAATGAGTTCCAAGACAGCCAGGGCTTTGTAGAAAGCCCTAAGAAAGGTCTCAAGAAAAAGGGAAGGAAGGAGAGAAAGGAGGGGGGAGGAAGATAACATTCAACTCAAGGAACAGCCAACATGCACTCCACAGCTAAAACCATTCGATGCATGTCTCAAAACTCTTGAGCATGATTAACAACTGCTGTCCAAATTACAACCATGGCAAATTAAGTAAAGAGAGTAAGTAGCTTCCTCCCCGTAAGAGAAAACAAGAAAGAGGAGCCCGGCTCCCACTATCCGCGCCAAGCCCTGCTGAGGTGGCCTGTTGGCGGCCTCCTTTCAGCACTAACATTTCCAAGTGTTTTGCAAAAAGGAAATTTTAAGAATGTGCTGAACCCATCCTTTCCGAATCATTCCCAGATAAGTTGGGTTTCATTTGGCCTGTGTGTGTGTGTGTGTGTGTGTGTGTGTTTTCTTCATCACGCTGGCAATCACAGTAAGCTTAAAGTGAACTTAATAAAGATGCCTGGACACTCAAAAAAAAATGGAAGCTTTTGAAAGCTTTCAGAGTTCTTAGTTACTTTGGTTTATGAGCGCCTAGATTCGAGGAGGCAGTCATCTGAGAGCTTAAAAACTTAAGTCTCCCAGAAAAACCTTGCCTCATAGGCTTAAGCGAGTTCAGACGGGCAAACCAACGCCAACAAACAGAAAAACGAACTAACTTCCCACACAACAACCAACCAGAAAAACCTTTGTCAACTGTTTCACCTGTTTAACTCCATCTATACACAAAAGGGCCAGGAAACAGAAAAACTGTATTTCCTACACACTTGATTTTGAACCCAGTAAAACAAACACGAAACTTTAGAAAGTGATGCCGGCACTTAGAAAACGATTCTAGCTAGTCAGGAGTCTGGTCAATTAGCTGCAATTCCTTCTCCTGGGAGAGAAGCAGCAACCTAATAACAAGACTAGTACACGAAGTGTTTTTAAACACGTCACCTCATTTAAAGCACCCTGCCCAGGCAGCCTCTGGTGAAACCGCAAAGGCAAAATCCAGCTACTCTGGGGACTTGAGTTGGGCTTTAGTCCTTCCAACTTGGAAAGATGATTTACGCGTCCTGGGTTTATCTACTTTCTCTACCCTCCCTACGGACTTCAGAGCATGTTTGAAAGATACAATTTCCCAAGAATCTTGGCACCGAGACTATTTATTGTTGAGTTGATGACTATCACTTCAAGCAAAAGGAAAAAAGAAAAGAAACTCTCGACAATCGCAAACCAAAAGAAACTAAGAAGGCACGTCCTTCCTTTCTGCAAACAGCCACAAGATGCAGGTTCAAGTGATGGAACGTGGAAAATCGAAAAGTGGGGCTGTCCGCCCCGAGAGCTGCGTGCACAGGCGGGCTGCGAGGCCGGAGCGGCCCAAGGCCTGGCGAGCGCGGTGACAGCTGGCGGGGCGGAGGGCTGAGGGCCCGGCCGCGCCGTCGAAGGCGCACGCGCGGTGAGGGGTGCCCGCCGGGACCCCCGGGACGCCGAGGCTCTAGCACCACAGGCACCTGTCGCCCCCGACCCAGGACGAGCGCTCACCTCGTCGGTTCATTGGCCGGACCCGCACCGCCACCTTCACTTTAGAGTCGCCCATCGTGTCGCTGCCGGGGTTATCGTTGCACCTCCGTCTGCCACGGCCACCGAACAAACTCTCAGAGACCAACCCGGCGGGCGGGGGCTGTGGGGAAAGGGGGCGGAACTGGCGAGGGGCGAGGACCGGTGCGTCCCGAAGCATGCCGGGATTTGTAGTTCCCGAAAGGCGGGCGGAGGCGCTGGCGGGAAAATTCGCGCGTCGCTCCCTGGAACTTGTAGTCAGCTGTCCCTGGTTTGAAAATGTGTTGCTGTTTCTGAACCTCCCTCTCCCTTTCCTTCTCTCTTTCTTTACTTCTTCCTCTTCTTTCTTCTTTCTTCCCTTTTTTTTTTTTTTTTTTTGCGGAGGGTATGGAGATTGAAACCAGGGCTCTATGCATGTTAGGCAAGCGTTCTATCCTTTAGTTATATTGCCAGCCTTCCTTTATATTTTTTTGAGATAATAGAAATAGTTTATTAAAAATAAAGGCAGCCTGGCGTGGTGGTGTATGCCTTTAATCACAGTTAATCCCAGTACTCGGGAGACAAAGGTAGGCCAGCCTAGTCTACAGTGAGTTCCAAGATAGCCAGCGGTGCACAGAGAAACATTGTCTCTTAAAACCAAAAAAGAAAAAGAAAGAAGGAAAGAAAGGATCACTTCCGCATACTCTTTAAAGCTCCTTTTCTGCATTTTTTTGTGTTGGACTTTTCCCCCCTATTTATTTATTATTCATTTATGTGTGTGTGTGTGTGTGTCTACACACTTGTGGGAGCATGTATCTAAGGACAATTTTCAGGATTCAGTTCTCTCCTTCTACCATGTGGCTCCTAGGAATGGAATCCAGGTCATTCGGCTTGCCACCCAGAGCCTTTACCCACTGAACCATCTCTATGGCCATGTTTGGGGTTTTCTTATAGTTGTTTGTTTGGTGAGTGAGTGGTTTTTGTTTGTGGCTTATTTGTTTACTTTTTTATGTTTACGGGTGTTTGCTTGAAAGTCTGTCTGTGACCAAGGGCATGCAGTGCCAGCTTCTTCTGAGTCAGAAGAAGGTGTCAGATACCCTGGAACTGGGGTTACAGACAGTTGTGAGCTACCACATAGTGCTGAGAACCAAACTTAGGTCCTGTGGAAGAGCAACCAATGTGATTAGTGATTAACCACTGAACCATCTCTCCAGCCCCACCCCCTTGGGGTTTTGACACTGGTTCACAGAGTTGCTCAAACTGACCTTGAACTTGCAGTCTTCCTGTCTCAGCCTCTCAAGTAGTTGGCCTGCCTCTGTACCTAGCCTTGGCTGTCATGTAAACTCACTTGGTAGACCAGGATGGTCTCCAACTCAGAGATCTGTCTACCTCTGACTTCCGAGTGCTGGGGCTAAAGGCTTGCGCCTCACAACTCTTAACTTTCAAAATCAGCTTTGAGACCAAGCTGAAAGCCGACCCTTCATCTGAAAATCTCGTCATCTCATTTTTAAAACCTCAGAGTCCGATCCTTGATTCTAATGATGCTCTGACTGGCTTGCCCCACCCCCCTCAGTTTGTTTGCTGACTCATCCTTGGCGATAAGTGGACAGAAGCATTCAACCTTCACCACTGCCTTTCAGTCCTTTAAGTCATAAACTTGAGTTCTGGAAGCAAACTAAACTCAAATACCACTCATTTCCCAACCCGTGGCCATGGTCAAGTTACTTGGTGGCTCAAATTTCAAATTTTACATGTAAAATGGAGACAGTAATTAGGCAGATTTCAAAAGCTGTATCACCTAACCTGCAGTAAAGACCCCAGGTACATTTCTTGTATGCATCAATGAAACCAAAGTGAAAATACTGTTTATTATACTAGCAGAGACTACTAATTGATGGCTTGTGAGCCAAGTCTATCCTGCAAACATGTTCTGTTTAGCCAATACAAAAATAAGATTTGGGAATGCATCAGTGGCCTAACTGCATGATATGAATATTACTAGGTCAGAACTGAATAGCACTGAACACGCTGCAATCCCAGCACTCAGTAAGCCAAAGCGGGATGATTTTCATAGTTTGAGACTAGTCTAGACTACACGTTCCTGCCTTCAGCTACTGGGATTACAATGAGCTGCTCCAGTCTAGCTCCTTAAACAGGAGCAACTAAGCAAGAAAAATGGTTATGCAGTTTCAATTGGAAATTATATTTACGTGGAAATTCAGGACAAAACCCCTGAGGAAGTGTGGACAGTCTCCCTTGGGACTTCAGGTCTCCTTTGACTTCTTAAAGAAGAGGCAGAAAAGGATTCTTAGAGGCCTGGAAGTCATCCAGCGACAGGTGAGAGAAGAAAAACAGCTGCAGGTTGTAACCTGCAGCCTGGAGAGTCCCAGGGCCTCCAAGGCCAGCTAAGCCGAAACTGGAGCCATTCAAGTCAGCATGCTCTGGGAGACAGTAGGTTGCAAGAACAAGGAAAGTCCTGGTTTCTGTCTTGTCACCTTTAAGGAGAACGGGAAAAGAGCAAGAAAGAAAAGCCCTCTCTCATGTGCCTTTGTTTTGTAAATTGATAGTGTAGTGTAGTTTTGCAGAGCTTCAAAATGGATTTCTGAGATACTACTGATTAACTAGATCTAAGAAAGTCTCACTTTCCTCCCTGGAAAGTTTTGCAAACCTATCCATCCTTATTTCTTCTTTTCTTTTTGTTCCGTTGATTTGGCAGTTCCTGATACTAAGGAACCTTCCTTGCCCTGCCTCTCCCTCTTTCTTTCTTTCTTTCTTTCTTTCTTTCTTTCTTTCTTTCTTTCTTTCTTTCTTCCTTCCTTCCTTCCTTCCTTTCTTTCTTTCCTTCTTTCTGTTTTCCAAAACAGGGTCTCATTATGTAGCTCTGGCTGTCCTGGAACTCACTAAGTAGACCAGGCTGGCCTTGAACTCACAGCAGTGCTGCTGCCTCTGCCTCCCCAGTGATGGGATTGTGCCACTATGCCTGGCTCGCTGTCTGTTTCATTTTGTTCATCTTTGACCTGATAATGGAATACCTACTGTGTACAAGACACCACCCTAAGTCCTTTACATCTCTGAACCTATTTAATCCTCACAGAGACTGGATGGACCAGTTGATATTATTATCTCTACGCCAAGGATTTAAGACTGAGTAACTTATTCATACTGAGGCTAGACTGCCAGCATCCACCCTCTCACCTCTGCAATCTCTGGAAGTCGAAACATCTGTATACTAACGGTTCAGTCCCCAGAAATTCCAAACAGCTCCTGTTCTGCATTCCACTTACTTTTTAAATTCAAGATTTAACCTGAATCAACTTACTCCCCCAAAACACCTGTTCCTGCATTCTTTCAAGCATCAGCACTTGCCAGTGGTGGTGGCGCACGCCTTTAATCTCAGCACCCAGAAGGCAGAGGCAGGCAGATCTCTGTGAATTCAAGGCCAGTTTGGTCTACAGAGCGAGTTCCAGGACAGACTCCAAAGCTACACAGAGAAACCCTATCTCAGAAAATAAAAAGGAAGGAAGGAAGGAAGGAAAAGAAAGAGAAAAAAATGAAAAAGAAAGAAAAGAAAAAAGACTCAGAGCTCTGAGAGTTTGAGCCCTGCCTGGTCTACATAGTAAGCCCCTGTGAAAAAAAAATCACACCTCTCCCATGAAAATTCCCAACTCCAGTTGTGCCCACAGTATGACTTGTCACAGCTCTCTACTGGCACGGGTAGATGGGAGTCTTCAGATGCTCGATTTCTCTTACTCCAGTCCATAGAAGTGAGGTTCTGCTAGCTGGCCCCTGTATAACCCATTCAACAGCTCTTCCATCTTGAGACCCTTCCTGACAGCTTCGGAGCCCAGGAGGAAAAGCAAGGACAAATAATAACAACTTAATCTCTTTTTGTTTAGAATTTCATATATAACTATATATATATCCTTTCCTCCCCTCCCCAAACCCTGTAGGCTCATGCATTTGAATACTTGGTCCCCAAGTGGTTGTAGCGGCAGTGCTGTTTTGGGAGGTTTCAGAGATGTGGCTTTGTCAAGTGTGTCACTGGAGGCAGGCTTTAAGACTCGTTGTTTTCCAGTTCGTTCTCTCTGTTTCATGCTTGTAGTTGAAGATGTAAGAATTAGGTAGCTTCCTGCTCCAAACAGGGTCACTTGCAGGCAACCAAACTGTTGAGAGTTCACGTCCAGAAGACACATGCTAACCTAAGTCTGGATCCTCTGGTCCTTACAGTATTTTTGCCCCCTCTTCTGAAACCCTTGGGTGTAGAATGTGTGTTAAAAAAATGTCCCATTTGTGGGTGGCACTTCACTTATTTTCTACACTCTGACAAGTTGTGGTTCTCTAAAATAGAATCCATCTACTGTGAAAAGAAGCTTCTTTGATGAGAGGTAAGATCTGCACTTACCTATGGGTAGAAGGATAAATATCTAGAAGACAGTTTGTTTTTATATTAAGTTTGGCAAAATGATAGTCATAGGCTCTCCCCTATAGTCTATGACTTCTCCAGTCATGGAGTCCTGGCCTGGTTAGTTTTACAGTACCAGGTCTGAGTTTCCTCCTACTGAGTGGGCCTTAAGTCCAATCTTACAGCTCTTGGTCACCCTCAAGATATTAGTGCCACTATTGCCCAACCAGTTGTTGTTGTAATTTACAGGATTTACATCTGGATAGGACTGTTGATAACTGTCCCTAACCCCCGGCAATTTGCATAGCATCCTCCAACATTTTGAAATCTAGCTGTCAGGGAGAAGCCTTCCAGTCAGTACCAATTTGATTTCTCCAAGTCCTATGACAAAAGAATAATTATTGACTGAAATCAAAGGGTCATTTCCTTAAGCAGGAATTCACATCTGGTTACTTGTCTCCCTGCCTCCTGCACAACCAAGCTACCCAAATAATAGTCTACAGTATCTTTTCTTCCTTGCCTGTCATTAGTCAACCAACTATTAATTTAATCACGCTTTCACCTGTCCTCAACCCTCCAATAAAACCATCATGGTAACATGTACAATTGACCTTCTCATTAAAAATCTAATAAGGTAGACTTTGGTCCTTATTTTTCTTGACTTAACCATTCCCTTCTGGAAAGGCTAGGTTGGTTCCCTTGGTTTCTGTGACATCACTCTCTCTGTCCCCCTAGTCTTAATTATCTTATTAGTCTAGTCAACAAATGGCCCTAGCCTATGGTCATCTTATATTGGGTATCTAGGATGCAAATTTGAAAACAGGAAAAGGCAGTGTAACTCAGCTGGTAGACCAACACTGGTGAAGTCCTGGGTGTGAGCCTCCCAGTGTCTGTAACTGATGGCGGTGCCACATGCCTGTAACCCCAGCACTTCTGAGATGGTGGCAGGAGGATCAGAAGCTCAAGATTGGAAAGCTGGAACGTGGCTCAGTTGTCAGAATGTTTGTCTACCACGCACAAAGCCCTGGGTTCAATCACCAGCACCCCACAAACTGAGCATAACAACACGTGTCTGTAATCTCAGAAGTCAGGAGGTGGTGGCAGGGAGATCAGAAGTTTAAGGTTATCCTTGGCTACATATGAGGTTCAAGACAAGTCTGGGTTACATGAGACCCTAGCTCAAAAAACTTTTATTTATTTATAATTCCTAAACTTTGGGCTGAAGAAATGGCTCAGTGGTTAGGAGCAATGGCTGCTCTTCTGGAGGACCCAAGTCAATTCCCAGCACACACATGGTAGCTCACAGCCATCTCTAAGTATAGTTCCAGAGGCTGTGATGCCCTCTTCTGTCCTGCACAGATATCAAGCACACACGTGGTACACAGACAGACATGTAGACAAAACATGCATACAAAATACAATAGCAAGACATTTAAAAATAAATGAATTAACTAAAGAAATAAAAAGTTCCCAAACTTGGGCATGTGTGGAGGTGCATGATTTCAGTCCCAGTGTTGGAAGACAGAGGCAGGTGGATCTCTATGAGTTGGAGGTCAGCCTGGTCCACATAAAGAGTTCCAGGACATAGTGAGATTCTGCCTATCTGAGAATAAAAGAAACAGTTTTGAAGTTCCAAACTTCTTTGGGGCTACACAGATGGCTCAGCTGTTAAGATGTTTCCTGCTCGCCAGGAGATGGTAGTACAAATCCCAGCACTCAGAAGACAGAGATAGGTGGATCTCTGTGAGTTCAAGGTCAGTCTGGTCTATAAGAGCTAGTTCCAGGACAGGCTCCAAAGCTTCAAAGAAACCCTGTCTCGAAAAACAAAAAAAAACAAACAAAAAAGATGTTTCCTGCTCTTCCAGAGGATCCAAGTTCAGTTCTCAGCATCCCAGTTGGGCAGGTAACACCCATCTGCAACTCTAGCTTCAGGGGATCTTCTGTTCTCTTTGGGCACCCACATGGATGCCCACACAAGCATGTGTGACTTGCATGTACACACACACACACACACACACACACACACACACACACATCTTTAAAAGTTCAAGGTTCTCTTCAGCTGCAAAGTTAGTTCAAGGCCAGCCTCTGCTGGAGGCCCCATCTCAAGAAAAAGAGAAAAGATCATTGTCATGTCTCTAAACACTAGGAGATTTGAACCGATTTCTGAGAATTTGTATCATCTTGCAGTTATTTTGCAGCTTCTAGAGCTGGACTGGTGGTGCACGCCTTTAGACCCAGCACTCCAGAGGCAGAGGCAGGTGAGTCTCTGAGTTGGAGGTCAACCTGGTCTATAGAGTGAGTTCCAAAAGAGTCAAGGCTACCCAGAGAAACCCTATCTCAAAAAAAAAAGCAAAAACAAATGGAAAAAAAAAAACAACAAAACACTGCCCTCAAACTGGAGGTTTGGGTGGGCCTGGCTTTGGGAACAACACGGGAGCCAAAGAAAGCTGAGGCTCTTCCACTCGCTCTCATGGGAGCAACAAGCGAAGCGAAAGCAGTCAGAAAAGAAACGCCATCTGTGTCAGGAAATAGCTCTAAGTTCCAAGAGGTCAAAACCAAGGTCCTCAGGAAGCAAGCAAGGCAAGTCTGGGGTTGCGCCTCCCAGCCCACCAGTGTCCTTCTCTAAGCTTTCAGTGTTTGCTTTAAAGCGCCTACGTAATTGCTCCCACGGTCACAGCATTCAGCAGAAAGCACTGGCCCTTGCTGGGCATGGGTGTCCCTTGATAATTATCCAGCTGTGTCTCTCCTGAAACGATAAAGCCACCATGCTGTAGGTTTAGGCAGCTGAGTGGAATTGACTACTATTTGGTTCAAAGATTAAGTGTTCAAAGGATCCTCATAGGCATTGAAGGTTAAGAGGGCTCCTAAGATGGGTTAGACAGGGTGGGCCCCAGCACTGATCTCTTTTCCTGCGATCTCAAGCCCCGAAGAACAAGGTATGCCTTGAAAACTACTTTAAGGGTGATGTGGTTCTCTGTGTTTTGCAAAAATTTCTTTTGTTTTGTTTTTCATCTTGTGCTTGTTGTCATTAATGTTTGAGATGGCTTCACTCTGCAACCCAACCAGTTTGAACCCTCTAAAATCTTCCGGCCTCAGCCTCCTGAATGCTGGCATTGCAAGTATGTTAGCCACCACACCAGTTTGCTGTATTTGCACACATATATACACAAGTGGAACTCTAAGCAATCCTCCTGTCTCTGCCTCCCGAGTGCTGGAACTATAGGCATGAGCTATGTTATGTTAACCAATCCGGCTAACTTTTATTAAATTTGTGTTTATTTGACCTATGCTAAGGGAAACCAAAGAGGGGATGTTGGTCTACACTGGAGACAAATGTTGAAAAGGAAAGAAATCCAATCTCTGAGCCAGAGTGGCTTAGGCTCAAGTGAGGGCGGGGGGGGGGGGGCGCTCACAACATGGAGCACGGAGAGAAACTACAGCCTGCATCCAATCAGCAGAGATAAAAATGTTGTGTTGGGCTTCAGCAAAGGTCTCCCTCCATCCTGGCCCTGTGGATCTGGTTCCACTCAAGTTATGTATGGATGGTGACACTTCCTAGAGTCTCCCAAACACGTTTATATTCTCTTCTCATTTGGCACTGTCTCTGTTATCCTACATGCTGGCTCTGGTTGTTTGGACTGAAGTTCCAGCCTCCTAGCAAGCCTTTCCTCTCCCAATTGAAGTCTAACTATTCAAGCTGCATCGCCCTCATGAAGTCAAGCCTCACTACCCAGCCACTTCCCTGCTTTCCTTTTGGAAACTCTGAACTCTGGCACATAGTAGCATTTGGTTACCAGCTGATTTAAATAATATATGGAGGTCTTGTTGTCTCATGTTAGACTCAGGACTTAACAACAGGAATGGGGTCTTCTCCGGTATCACTCCAAGAAAAGCACCCAGCCCTCCTGATAAATACGGAGTGAACGAATTGTGGTGATCCAGTTAAAACAACAAAGAGAGCGCCATCCAGATGTTTCCAGACATAAAAGCGCTTTTCTTTCTTTCTTTTTTTTTCCCCCAAAGACAGGGTTTCTCTGCAGCTTTGGAGCCTGTCCTGGAACTTGCTCAGTAGACCAGGCTGATCTCGAACTCACAGAGATATGCCTGCCTCTGTCTCCTGAGTGCTAGGAATAAAGGTGTGCACCTCCACTGCCCAGTCCTCCTCTTTTTTCTTCTTTTTCTTTTCTTTTCTTTCTTTCTTTCTTTTTTTTTTTTTAAAGAAAATGTCTCGTCGGGCAGTGGTGACACACACCTTTAATCCCAGCACTCAGGAGACAGAGGCAAATGGATCTCTGTGAGTTCGAGGCCAGCCTGGTCTACAAGAGCTAGTTCCAGGACAGGCTCCAAAGCTACAGAGAAACCCTGTTTCGAAAAACCAAAAAAAAAGAAAGAAAGAAAGAAAGAAAGAAAGAAAGAAAGAAAGAAAGAAAGAAAGAAAGAAAGAAAATGTCTCTTTATATAGCCATAGCTGCCTTGGAACTCTCAATGTGAGCCAGGCTGACCTTGAACTCACAGAGATCCACCTGCCTCTCCCTCCCTGGTGCTGGTGTTTAAAGGATGCACCATTGCACACCCCTAAAATGTGTAGTCCAGGACAGCTTTGAACTTGGTGATGCTCTTACCTCTTCTTCATCATATCCTACCAGTGTGTGCCACCACAACCAACTAACTCATCCCCTTTATTGAAAGACTTTAAGACCCTTCTGACCTCTAAAGAACCAGAGCATTCCTGTGGTCAGAACTTTAAAAATCCCTCCTTCTAAAACATACAGGCGTCAGAACCCCACTCCTTCCCCCTCCCACACACACACATACAAGAGTTCACCATCTATATGAACACCAACTTCCTTCCCTTGGAAAGATGCCTTTCTGAAAAACATCAGTAATGACTCTCCAGTGGGTCTGGTCGACCTCCATAAACCATTAAGGGACCGAGAGGGCATCCTTTCCCTGTTATTCAAGACAGATTGTACATTTCAGGCCCCATTAGCAAGCACAAAGGGACACCCATAAAGTATTCATGGGTTGTGGCACAAATGCATTGACAGCCCTGGGGATCCCCCACTCCTGCTTGAGGGATTTGATTAGAAGGGCCTGTGGTTGCACAGAACCCCCTTAAGCTCAGAGGTTTCTGTAGCTCATCTGCAAATCTTATTTAGAATTTACAGGGATTTATTGAAACCTCAGGCAACAGGGTGAGGTAAGCTGGGAGTGAACTATGGAACCAGGGCTCACACCCTAATGAGAAGCAATGGGCGTTGTTCCCCAAGGACAAAAATTTAGAGAGATACTAGATGAATAAGGGGGAGGGTTGTAGCTCACTGGTAGAATGATTGCCTAGAAATACTGGCTTAAGCTGTGGCCAACAAGCCTGAGGAATGGATGAGTAACTTGGGACTGTATGGGTTTGGGTTATGTACACACACCCCTTCAAATGCTTTTAGCGGCCTGTGTCCTTTACCTACCTAACTACGCACTGTTCTTTGAACAACATGCCTAATTGACCTTGGACCCCAACCTGCGCTGGGCTACACACACACACACCTCTTTCTGAGCAATGGGATAGATAGATTTCTTCTCTTAGTGGCCATCAAACTTGGACAGTTTCTGTTCAAACACATGCGAGGGAAGGGTGTGACCCAGCCTGGACTGGATTTAGGCACATGGGTACATGGACAGTAAAATAAAACCTTGTACTCAGCTAAACTTTTTTGTTTGTTTGTTTTTTCGAGACAGGGTTTCTCTGTAGCTTTGGAGCCTGTCCTGGAACTAGCTCTTGTAGACCAGGCTGGCCTCGAACTCACAGAGATCCGCCTGCCTCTGCCTCACGAGTGCTAGAATTAAAGACATGCACCACCACTCAAGTAAACTTTTAAGGAGAATCTATTTATCTTCTTATGCCTATGTATAATTGAGTGTGCATGTAATGAAAATCCAGCATTGTGGGAAAAGACATGCAGGGCAGACAGAAGATTCTATTACAATCCATCAGTCAAAACAAAGCACCATCACTCTGCCCCTTAATAGCCAAGCTCCTCCCTCCCTTGAACTCCATAAAAGGTAGCCCTGACCAATCAGGGCCCTGGGGTACTCTCATTTGGTCACTGTCTCCTTGTGGTATATTTTGGTCTTTTCTATCATTTTGCTTTAAATAAAGTTTTCTTAATCCTTTTGCAATTCTTCGTGAGCTTTTATTTCAACTGCTTGAATAAAAAGCCAAGAACCTGGAAAACCTCAACCCTGACCACCAGTGACGAAGTCAACCATGAAAGTGGGGGGGGGACGACAAAATTCTGAATGGGACTAAAAGAATAAACCAACTGTGGCGCACACCTTTAATCCCAGCACTGAGGAGGAAGAGGCAGGTGGATCTCTGAGGTCAAGGCCAGTCTGGGCTACAGAGCAAGTTCCAGGACAGCCAGGGCTACACAGAGAAACCCTGTCTCCAAAAAAAAAAAAAAAAAAAGAATGAAAGAAAGAAAGAATAGGTCTGGGAGAAAATCCCTCAGTGAAGGTGCTCTCATCCCTGCATTCATTACCGACATTTTTAGACAAATATAGTCAATCTAAGTAGTATAGTAGTAGTCAGCTGCATATATAATTAGTCAATGCAAGGTTTTTTCTTAATCAGGAACCACAAAATGAATATGTCAGCCAGGTGGGTAGTGGGGGCTCACATCTTTCCCAGCACTTGGGAGGTAGAGTCAGGAGGATCTCTGTGAGTTCAAGGCCAGCCTAGTCTACAAAACGAGTTCTATGACAGGCTCCAAAGCTACAGAGAAACCCTGTCTCGGAAAAAAAAAAAAAAAAAAGAAAGAAAGAAAAAAGAAAAAACAGTCATGCTCGACATTCTAAAATGTAGTAGCAGGGCCACGGAGGTGGTTTAGTAGGTGAAGACACTTTGTTGCCAAGCCTGATGACCTGAGTTTGACCTCTGGAACCCACACAAGGCAAAGAAATAACTGAAAGAAATAACTGACTTCTGCAAATTGTTCTGTGCTCTGACCTTTAGCCTCATGCTGTGGCATGCATACACCCCACCCCCACCCCACCAAAAATAAATGTAAAGAAGTACAGGGGTACACTTCAGTAATAAAACATGGGTTTAGCATGTGTGAGGCCTTGCTTGGGTTTGAGGCCCAGGATGGGAGGGGGAAAAAGCCATTTAGAAGATTAGGAGTTGGGGATGCTCAGTTGGCAGGGAGCTTGCCTAGCATGCAGAAAGACCTGGATTGGATATCAGCATCAAATAAAACCACTCTTGGCCTTGGCATCCATAATCCTAGCAATTGAGAGGTGGAGGAAGAAGAACAGACGTTTAAGTCCAGCCTGGGCTACAAAGCAAGATCCTGTCTCAAAATAGAGAAAATAAAGTGTTGTTGTTTCAAGATAATTATGCTTCTAAAAGGAAGCCTGTAGAATCCTTCCCATGATACTGGGCCAGCAATTAAGAGCCTGTTTTCCCAGGGACTGTGTCACCTATGGTGGCAGGTGGGTGGGGGTGGGGCCTGAACGCAGAAGGGAGAAAGAAGATCCACTCTGACTCACCAGGATGAATAGGTGTCACCGTCGGGAAGCATGAAGGGAGGGTTTCCAGAGTCTTGGTACAAAGCGAAATGGAAACGACTCAAGCCAGGAGGGAGACCACATAAGGGAACAATCTTCCAGTCAGGGGACATGAAACAGTTAAAGAAAAAACTCAAGACAGTGGGGGGGGGCGCACAGGAAGTGTCACAGGGTTCATTTGTCTGTGCCACGAAGGGAGACTGGTTTCAGCTGGCCCCAGTCTGCAAGCCGTTCTTCCGACCAGAAGGCCAGGAGCAGGGGAACCTCCCTGGGCCACGCGTGACTCACTCCCAGGCAGCTGAGGCTCGCAACAGGGGCGGCGGGTGTGGCCTGTTCACACCCTGCACTTCCGTGCCCTGAATGGAAAGCATACTCCACTGGAGGGAACAAGGCATCCTCGGAAGGGGAGAGAGAATAAATCAGGACCCAGCGATACAGGTTCCGGGCGGACACAGGGCTTGTGTGGCAAACTAGAGGGAAATACAAGTGAATCTTCAGCTGATCTCAAGCAAAGACATCTTCCTGGATGGAAGTTTCGAGAAACTTGCCCTAAGTCTGTGTTGGGGGATCAGGGACTCAACTCTGAGACAGAGACCAAACTTTACTCTTTTATTTTCTTTTTCAATTCCATTTGTTTATTTGAGCCAAGCATGGCGGTTTTCACTTCTTTAATCTTAGCACTTGGGAGACAGAGACAGGTGGATCTTTTGTGAGTTTGAGGCCAGGCTGGCCTACATCGTAAAACCCTATTTCCAAAACAAAACATATATTTATTTATTGTTTTGTTTTACCCACTGAGTCATCTGCCCAGCCCAGACTTTTTCTCTTTCACTCTATGTGAAACTGGCTCCTGCAGAACAAATTAAAAACAGTTCATTCAGAAACCATAGACCTTTAGCTGGGCATTGGTGTCACGTGTCTGTCATCCTGGAACTCTCAGTGTGAAGGCAGGAGAGACAGGAGTTCAAGGCCAGCTATAGCTGGGTGCTCTGTTCAAAGCAAGCCTGTGTTATGTGAGTCCCTATCTCAAAAGAAAGACAAAGAAAAACAAAACAAAACAAAAATCTTGAAAGTCTCTATAAACCACTATAATCCACAATTGGGACAAGTTTGCACTTAACTCGGGGTTAAAGTCCTAAAGGAGGCTTAACAAATTAAAAAAAAAAAAAACACAAAGAGGTCAAGAGGAATTTTGGCAGAGGTTACTCCTAAATTGTTTTCAAAGGAAGTACTGTGCTGGCCTCTGAGCATGTGAAAACGATCAGTCTAACCAAGAAAGGCACAATCAGCAGCCACCTCTTCAAATCTCAGTCACCATGGCTTACCAAGTCACTGTGTAAACACAACATTGGCATATCATTTTTTTTTTACCTAACAACTTGGCAAACTTTTTAGAAGTTATTTTGCATTCATTAATACGTGTGACGATCAGAAGATAACTTGTGGGAGTCAGTTCTCTCGATCCGTATGCTCAGGGGATCGAACTCAGGCCCTCTGGCTTGGAGGCAAAATAATCCCAAGCAATCTCACGGGCAACTTGGCAATTATTTAAAATGTGATGTCTTCCTTGGCTTGGGTTTGAGTAAGGTGACTGTCCTTTTCAGAGGGACAACCAGGGGCACAATTGTTCTAGACAAAAATGATACATATAATCTATAACAATGGCACAAGTTGCTGCTAAATATAAAAAATATGAAAAATACAGTTACTTTATGCCTTTCATTCTGTTATTTATTTTTCTGTCAAATGCACTCTACTGCTTAAACAAAGGCCCATGCATCTAGTTGACAGATGCAATTAGTGGTAATGAATAAGGGAAGTCATTTTAAAATAGCTACATGTAGAGCTGGATGTCATCAGCCTACCCGTAATCACAGCAATTGGGGGAGGAGTATAAAGACAGGAGGGTTACAAGTTCAAGGCCAGCCTAGACTACATAATGGTTCTAGGCCACCCTGAACCATATAGTGAGACTGTGCCTCAAAAAACAAAACATATGCCAGGTGGTGGCAGCGCACACCTTTAATCCCAGCACTCGGGAGGCAGAGGCAGGCAGATCTCTGTGAGTTCGAGGCCAACCTGGTCTACAAGAGCTAGTTTCAGGACAGGCTTCAAAGCTACAGAGAAACCCTGTCTTGGAAAACCAAAAAACAAAAAACAAAACAAAAAAAGAAACAAACAAAACATAGACTGGTTATGGTGGTGCACACCTTTAACCCCAGCACTCAGGAGGCAGAGACAGGTAGATCTCTATGAGCTCAAGACCAGCCTGGTCTACATAGCCAGTGCAAGGCCAGCCAGGGCTACACAGCAAGACCTTGTCTCAGCAAAACAAATAACGCCAACAATATAAAACAAAATATATAAAATAAAAACACATTTTTTTTACAAGATGAGGCTATAGCTCAATGCTACAGGACCTGACTAGCATATGTGAGGATCTGGGTTCAACCACCAGCACTCCTAAGCAATGTGTTCAGGCAGTACATTTTGTGCAAGTGAGTCAGCTTAGCAGGTTAAGGAAGCTGCTACCAAGTCCGAGGACCTGAATTTGCTCCCAAAGCCCCACACAGTCGAAGGGGAGAAGCAACTTCTGAAAGTGTGTTCTCTGACCTCTATGGATAATTTAAAATAATTTCCTCTAATATTCTGTATACCGAGCCCAGAGCCTGGTACATAGTAACACATGCCTACCACTGAGCTACATTCCACAATCTTGTCTGTCTGTCTATCTTGTGCTACTACAGATGGAATCTAGAGCCTTGTGTATGTTACTCAAGTGCCCTACCACTGAGCTTCATCCCCTGTGTCAATCTTTTCATAATGCTTTTTGTGGGTTTCCATTTCTTTGCTGTTGTTTGGTGGTGGTGGTGGAATTTGTTTGTCTGTTTTGAGATAGGGTCTCTTGTAGCCCAGACAGTTCTTGAAATTGCTATAAAGATGAGGGTGACGTTGTATTGCCAATTCTCATGTTTCTAGCTCCCAAGTGCTGGGATTTTGGACCAGGACCAGGACACCTGGTTCATTCTGCTCCTTTTGATTTCATGATAGAACCATTTAAGAAGATACATTGTTAATTGTTTAATTATATGTATATGTATGTGGATATGTGCATATGTGAGTTTGGGTGCCTGAGGAGTTGAAAAGAGGGCCCCAGATCTCAAGGAGCTGAAGTCACAGGTAGTTATGAGCTGTCAAAGTGGCGGGCGGCTGGCATCTGAATTTGAGTCTTCTAGATCAGTATACACTCAATTGCTGAGCCTTCTCTCCAGCCCTGATACTGCCATCTAAAAACAAAACAAAACTCTTTGTTAGAAACTTAAATTTTGTAACTTATGTGGTTATATTATTTTAAATTATTTTTAGAATTGTTTTATTTTATGTGTGTGATATTTTGGCTACATGTATACCTGTGTACCAAATGTTTACCTGGTGCCCTCAGAGGTCAGAAGAAAGCACCGTATCCCCTGGAACTAGGCTATGATGAGCCACACCTATAGGTGGTTGAGAACTACCGTGTGAGTGTTGAAAAATGAACCCAGGTCCTCTGCAAGAGTGTTGATCCATCTCTCCAGCCCATTATATATTTTTGAGGTACATGACTGTACTACACTTTCAAAGGACAGCATAAATATGGTAGGACTAATAAACATTAAATAACATTTAATAAAAACAACATGTTCTGCTTTGTCCCATGATATTGTGAGATATTTTTACCCTCTTCTTGCACCAGGAAGGAAAGGTCATTTATGTCACCAGGGAAGGGAGCTGAGACTTGGAAGAGTTTGCAGAAGCAGACTTTACTAAAATAACCTTCGTTTACATTTGTTCCACCATATAGTTTCTAGATCCTCACGCTAATCAGGGTCTACCAGCAGAAAATTATGAGGGTATTTAGTAGATGGCTTACCAGGTCAGACTCCACATAGTCTCACAATAGCCGATTGTACCATAGAGAAAATAGAAGCCAGGGCCACTTATCCAAGGACCAGCGGTTCAGGCCTAGTCATGGGCTCAGTACCGCTGGAGAGCTGTTGGAGCAAGCCAATATTCAGAGATTAAAGAATCTGGAGTCAGATTCTTCAATGGCAGCATCAGAGTGTCCTAGGGGCTCAGTCATTAATAGTCCTATTGTTCTTTTTTTAAATTTTTTTAATCCCTCAGAACCCATGATATTTATTGAGCTCTACATTTTTTCTCTGCTCCGCTCGCTGCCTCTGCCCTCCCTCCTTCAGTCATCCCCCAAGGTCACAATGCTCCCAATTTACTCAGGAGATCTTGTTTTTTTATACTTTCTACTTCCCATGTAGATTATATCTATGTAAGTCTCTTTTAGTGTCTGTATTGTTGTCTAAGTTCTCTGGGATTGTGGTTTGTAGGCTAGCTTTCTTTGCTTTATATTTAAAAACCACCTATGAGTGAGTACATGTGATAATTGTCTTTCTGTGTCTGGGTTACCTCACTCAAAATAATGTTTCTAGTTCCATCCATTTTCCTGCAAAATTCAAGCTGTCATTATTTTTTTCTGCTGTGTAGTACTCCATTGTGTAAATGTACCACATTATCCTTATCCATTCTTCGGTCGAGGGGCATTTAGGTTGTTTCCAGGTTCTGGCTATGACAAACAAAGCAGCTATGAACATAGCTTGAGCACATGTCCTTGTAGCACGATTGAGCATCTTTGCATGTATACCCAAAAGTGGTATTATTGGGTCTTGAGGAAGGTTGTTTCCTAGTTTTCTGAGAAATCGCCACACTGACATCCAAAGGGGTTGTACCAGCTTGCATTCCCACCAGCAATGCAGAAGTGTTCCCTTTTCCCCACAACCTCTCCACCATAAGTTGTCATCGGTGTTTTTGATCTTGGTCATTCTTTCAAGTGTAAGATGGAATCTCAGAGTTGTTTTGGTTTGCGTTTCTCTGATGACTAAGGATGTTGAACATTTCCTTATGTATCCTTCAGCCATTTTAGATTCCTCTGTTGAGAGTTCTCTCTTTAGGTCTGTACTCCATTTTTTTTTTATTGGATTATGTGTTCTTTTGGTGTCCCATTTCTTGAGTTCTTTGTATATTTTGGAGATCAGACCTCTGTCTGATGTGGGGTTAGTGAAGATCTTTTTCCATTCTGTAGGCTGTCGTTTTGTCTTGTTGACCGTGTCCTTTGCTTTACAGAAGCTTTTCAGTTTCAGGAGGTCCCATTTATTAATTGTTTCTCTCAGTGTCTGTGCTGCTGGGGTTCTATTTAGGAAGTGGTTCCTTGTGCCAGTGTGTTCAAGTGTACTTCCCACTTTCTCTTCTATAAGGTTCAGTGTGGTTCTCTTTATGTTGAGGTCTTTGATCCATTTGGACTTGAGTTTTGTGCATGATGATAGATATGGGTCTATTTTCATTCTTCTGCATGTTGATATACAGTTATGCCAGCACCACTTGTTAAATATGCTTTCTCTTTTCCATTTGATATTTTTTGCTTCTTTATCAAAAATCAGGTGTTCAAAGAAGTGTGGATTGATATCCGGGTCTTCTATTCAGTTCCATTGATCCTCCTGTCTGTTCTTATGCCAGTACCAGGCTGTTTTCAGTACTGTAGCTCTGTAGTAGAGTTTGAAGTCAGGAATTGTGATGCCTCCAGAAGTTCTTTTATTGCCCAGGATTGTTTTGGCTATCCTGGGTTTTTTGCTTTTCCAAATGAAGTTGAGTACCATTCTTTCGAGGTCTTTGAAGAATTTTGTTGAGATTTTGATGGGCATTGCGTTGAATCTGTAGATTGCTTTCGGTAAGATTACCATTTTTACTATATTAATTCTGCCTACTCAAGAGCGTCATGGGAGGTCTTTCCACTTTCTGGTGTCTTCTTCAATTTCTTTCTTCAAAGATTTAAAGTTCTTGTCATACAAGTCTTCCACTTGTTTGGTTAGAGTTACTCCGAGATGCTATTTGTGGCTATTGTGAAGGGTGTTGACTCTCTAATTTCTTTCCCAGCCCTTTTATCATCTGTACACAGGAGGGCTACTGATTTTTTTTTAGTTAATCTTGTATCCTGCTACATTGCTGAAAGTGTTTAGGAGTTGTAGAAGTTCCTTGGTAGAATTTTTGGGATCACTTATGTAAACTATCATATCATCAGCAAACAGTGAGAGTTCGACTTCTTCTCTTCCAATTTGTATCCCCTTGATTTCCCTTTGGTGTCTTATTGCTCTATCTAGGACCTCAAGAACTATATTGAATAGGTATGGAGAGAGTGGACAACCTTGTCTTGTTCCTGATTTCAGTGGAATCGCTTGGAGTTTCTCTCCATTTAGTTTGATGTTGGCCGTTGGCTAGCTGTATATTGCCTTAATTATGTTTAGGTATGTTCCTTGTATCTCTGCTCTCTCCAAGACCTTTATCATGAAGGGATGTTGTATTTTGTAAAATGCTTTTTCGGCATCTAATGAGATGATCATGTGGTTTTTATTTTTCAGCTTGTTTATATGGTAGATTACGTTGACAGATTTTCGTATGTTGAACCATCCCTGCATCTGTGGGATGAAGCCGACTTGGTCATGGTGGATGATGGTTCTGATGTGTTCTTGGATTCAATTTGCTAGTATTTTATTTAGTATTTTTGCATCAATGTTCATGAGTGAGATTGGTCTGTAATTCTCTTTCTTATTATTGTCTTTCTGTGGTTTGGGTATCAGGGTTATTGTAGCTTCATAAAAACAATTTGGTAATGTTCCCTCTGTTTCTATTGTATGAAATAATTTGAGGAGTATTGGTATTAGTTATTCTTTGAAAGTTTTGTAGAATTCTGAGCTGAAACCATCTGGTCCTGGGCTTTTTTTGTTTGGGAGACTTTTGATTACTGTTTCTATTTCTTCAGCAGTTACAGGTCTGTTTAATTTGTTTATCTGGTCTTGATTTAATTTTGGTGATATTTATCCAGAAAGTTGTCCATTTCCTTTAAGTTTTCCAATTTTGTGGAGTATAGGTTTTCAAAATATGACCTGGTGATCCTCTGTATTTCCTCCGTGTCTGTTGTTATGTCCCCCTTTTCATTTCTGATTTTGTTAATTTGGATATTCTCTCTCTCCCTTTTGGTTAGTTTGGATAAAGGTTTGTCTATTTTGTTGATTTTCTCAAAAAACCAACTCTTTGTCTCATTGATTCTTTGTATTGTTTTCTTTTTTCTATTTTGTTGATTTCAGCTCTCAATTTGATTATTTCCTGCCATCTAGTTCTCTTAGATGAGTTTGCTTCTTTTTGTTCTAAAGTTTTCAAATGTTCTGTTAATTCACTAGTGTGGGATTTTTCCAGCTTCATTATGTAGGCATTTAGTGTTATGAACTTGCCTCTTAACACTGCTTTCATTGTGTCCCATATATTTGGGTATGTTGTATGGTCATTTGCATTGAATTTTAGGAAGTCTTTAATTTCCCCCTTTATTTCTTTCTTTACCCATTGATGATTCAGATGAGCATTGTTTAATTTTCATGTGTTTATGTGTTTTCTGGAATTGATATTGCTGTTGACTTCTAGTTTTAAAGCATGGTGATCTGATAAAGTACATTGGGTTATTCCAATTTTTTTGTATTTGTTGAGGTTTGTTTTGTTACCGAGTATGTAGTCAATTTTTGAGAAGCTTCCATGAGGTGCTGAGAAGAAGGTATATTCTTTTCTTTTTTGTTTGGATGGAATATTCTATAGATGTTTGTTAAGTCCATTTGTGTCATAACATCTGTTAGTTCTCTTATTTCTCCGTTCATTTTTTGTCTGAATGACCTGTCCAGTGGTGAGAGGGGAGTGTTGAAGTCTCCCACTATTAGTGTGTGGGTTTTTTTTTTATCTTTGAAATAGCTTTATTTTAAAATGCCTGATTATATAATAGCCTTTGATCACAGAGACATGATGGTCAGTGCTAATAGATGTCAGCCTCTACAATGCAGGGTGGCTGCTACTCTTCTACCTGTGCATTGCATTAATCCCAAGTGTGTGGGGTTTAATATATGATTTAAGCTTTAGAAGTATTTCTTTGACATATGAAGGTGCCCTTGTATTTGGGGCATAGATGTTCAGTATTGAAATTTCCTCTTGATGGGTTTTTCCTGTGACTAATATGAAATGTCCTTCTTTTTCTCTTTTGACTGATTTTAGCTTGAAGTCTATTTTGTTAGATATTGGGATAGCTACACCCTCTTGTTTCTTAGGTCCATTTGATTGATATATTTTTTCCCAACCTTTTACTCTGAGACGATGTCTGTCTTTGAGGTTGAGATGCATTTCTCATATGCAGAAGAGGGATGGATTCTGTTTTCATATCCAATCTGTTAGCCTGTGCCTTTTTATGGGTGAGTTGAGTCCTTTTATATTAAGGGATATTAATGACCAGTGGTTGCTATCTCCTGTTAATTTAGTTTTCATCGTTGGTGATGTTAATTTGCATTTTTTCTTCTTCGGATTTGCTGTAATTAGATCATCAATTGTCTGTTTTTGTTGGTGTAGCCATCATGCTTGGGTTGGAGTTTTCCTTCTAGTATTTTGTGTAGGGCTGGGTTTGTGGTTAGGTATTGTTGAAATCTAGATTTGTCACGGAATATCTTGTTTTGTCCTTCTATGGTGATCGACAGTTTTGCTGGGTAAAGTAGCCTGGGCTGGCATCCCTGGTCTCTTAATGTCTGCATAATGCTTGACCATGACCTTCTGGCTTTCATTGTCTCCACTAAGAAGTCAGGTGTAATTCTGCTAGGTCTATCTGTATATGTTACTTCGCCTTTTTCCTTTTCAGCTCTTAATATTCTTTCTTTACTCTGTATGTTTAATGTCTTGATTATTATGTGGCGAGAGGACTTTTTTTTTGGATCCAGTCTATTTGGTGTCCTGTAAGCTTCTTGTATCTTCATCGGCATATCTTTCTTTAGGTAAGGAAAGTTTTCTTCTATGATTTTGTTAAATAAATTTTCTGTGCCTTTGAGTTGAACTCCTTCTTCTATACCTATTATTCTAAGAGTTGGTCTTTTTATGTTGTCCCATATTTCATGGATATTTTGGGTTAAGCTTTTGTTAGATTTAGTATTTTCTTTGACTGATGAGTCTATTTCCTCTATTTTATCTTCAGCGCTTGAGATTCTCTCTTCCATTTCTTGTATTCTGTTGTTCATACTTGCATTTGTGGTTCCTGCTCTTTTTCTCATGATTTCTGTTTCTATAATTCCTTCGGCTTGTGTTTTCTTTATTTTTTATATCTCAGTTTTCAAGTCCTGAATAGTTTCTTTTATATGTTTCAGTTTTTTTACTTGGTTTTCTTTAAGTGATTTGCTGATATCTCCCAATTTTTTGTTTGTTTTTTCCTCCATTTCTTTAAGGTAATTTCTCATTTCATCTTTAAGAATTTCAAACATTCTCTTGAGGTTATTTTTTAGGTCATTTTCTTCTGGTTCATCCATATTTGGTTGTTCAGGTCTTACTTTTGTAGGGTCTTTAGGTTTTACTGATATTTTGTTGCTCTTTGTGGTGTAGCATGTGATCTTACCTTTTGTACTCATCTTTTCCTCTAATAGGTATGGTTGGGGTTGTCTGAGATTCTGTTGAATAATCTTTTAGCTGCCAGTGAATCCAAAGCTCAGATGGTTGTTCCTCGTGGTACAGTCAGTGTCACAGTTTTAGTTACACCGTTGGTTATTCCTGTTTCTAGAGGTAGCTTAGTGCTGTGTTTTGGTCTGCTTCCTTGGAGTTTGCTGTCTCAGGCCTACTTTGGCCTAGGCTGCTGGTTTTGATCTGTTTCTGTAAATCTTGGTCTGGATCGCCTCTTGCAGAAGTCCCTGGCTTGGAGTTAGACCTGTTCTGGTGGCGATCGCTGTCTCTGGATCTGGTCACTGGTTCAATTGTAATCCGTGATCCACCCGTGTCCCGGGACTGGGTTTGCTCATGGCTTCTGCTCCTGGTGGAGCTTGCTCTCTCTGTGTCTTAGTTAACTGGTTCAGTCCTACTCCGGTTCTGGTGGAGGTCATGGACTCTGAGTCAGGTCGGTGGCTCAATCCTGGTCAGCCAGTGTCCCAGGACTGGGTTGGCTCCCTGGGCTGGATTTGCTCCTGGTGGAGCTTGTTTCCTCTGGCTCTCTCTGTCCTAGGAGTCTAGTTCAATTCCACTCCTTTGGAATTTGTTGCCCAAGGTGGAGTTCCTTGCCTCAGGGCAATTTTGGCTTAGGTTACCGCCTTTGACCTGTATCTGGTCTACAGAGCAAATTCCAAGACAGACTCTAAAGCTAAATGTCTTTTTTGTTGTTTGTTTCTTTTTTTAATTTGTTTTATTTTTTTTTTTCGAGATAGGGTTTTATCTGTGCGGTCCTGACTTTCCTAGTACTCACTCTGTAGAGCAGTCTGGCCTTGAACTCACAGAGATCTGCTTATTTCCTTCTCCTAAGTGTGGGGGTTAAAGGTGTGCTCCACCGTGACCCAGTTTTTGTTTGTCTGTCTGTTTTGTTGTTGTTTCAAATGTTTCAAGTAGTTTTCTCATGGGACACTTCGGTTATAGCCTCTGAATTGAAAAGTAAACTTGGGCTGGAGAGATGGCTCGGAGGTTAAGAGCACTGCTTGCTCTTCCAAAGGTCCTGAGTTCAATTCCCAGCAGCCACATGGTGGCTCACAACCATCTGTAATGAGATCTGGTTCCCTCTTCTGGCCCACAGGCAGGCAAACCACTGTATACTTAATAAATAAGTCTTTAAAAAAAACAAAAAGAAAAAAATGAAAAAGAAAAGAAAAGTAAACTCATGGTGTGGCCCAGTCTGACCTCACACTCACAGCGATTCCCTGTAACCTTTTCAGCATCGGGATTTCAAGTGTGTGCTCCACCACAACAGCTCTGAAACAAAAATAAAACCATGGTGTCACACACTTGGACTGGACTCGGACTTGCTCTGTACTGGAGGCTGGTCTTGATCCATCTGCTTCTGCCCCCACGAGCTGGGATTAGAGGCTTCTTTAGAAAAACAGCGTCCCTGAGGGAGAAACACTTGGCTGTATAGTTCAGGGCTTGTGAGGGCTGGCCTCCATATATGGTCTTAACCTCCTTCTCCACCAAGCCTAAAGCAAAATTATGGTCCAAGTAGTATGTTCTGCTTTGGTTGTTGGTCTTCGTAATTGGGCGCCTGTGTCCTTCCAACTGTCATTAAGGTAGCCCAGTCACATAGCCTTCCTCTTTAGTGACAACTGAATCATGCTGATGCTGCTTTATAATCTGAACCCTTTAAAACCATGGTCAGACTAGTCACAGTGTTAAATATTAAACAAAGGCTATCTAAGTACAAACAAAGGCTGTGAGAGAGTCCACAGGCAAAGTCAAAGACTGGCTGCTAACACTTGCAGTTGGAAGGCTTTTCATTGTCTCATTAGGTCATAGCCTATTCAGCTGCAGTAGCCGTGGGCAATCTGTTACTGGGGAGTGAAGAGCCAGAGAGCCAGCGTCCATGGCCATGGACATGGATGGGGCACCATCGAGACACCCTGCATGAGACACTAAAGGCAGGACTGCATTCGGCCTTGTATTTTTGGTCACTCTGTGGAGTTTGTATTTGTCCCAAGGTCTTCCCCATTCCTCAGTATAAACTAGGGCTCCCCAGCATGGGGGTGGTGATGACTCCTGAAATGTGGGACATTTGGCACTGAACCTTGTGAAACACTCTCTGTGAAGAGAACACCTTCGGATCATCCTGGTAGGAGTGTATGTTGGTGTGACTCCTTTAGAGAGAACCCTGGGTATGAATTTCAAGCGGAGTCTTCCACTTCTCCACTTCTCAGAGACTAGTCTTAAAGAAATAATGAGGAGCCGGGCCGTGGTGGTGCACGCCTTTAATCCCAGTACTCGGGATGCAGAGGCAGGTGGATCTCTGTGAGTTCAAAGGCCAGCCTGCTCTACAGAGTGAGTTCCAGGACAGACTCCAAAGCTACAGAGAACCCTGTCTTGAAAACAAAAAGAAAGAAATAATTAGGAAACCAACGGATTGGCTAAGGAGGTAAAAGCCTGGCCAACCTGAGCTCAATTCCAGAAACCTACATGTATCCCCCTCTCTCTTTCTCTCTCTCTCTCTCTCTCTCTTTCTCTCTCTCTCTCTCTCTCTCTCTCTCACACACACACACACACACACACACACCAGGAGGAGGAAATAAAGGGCAAAAATGAAATAGTGTAAAAAGTGAGAATTGCGGGCTTATGTTTATCACATGTGGACTATGACAAGCCCGCCTGATTGCTTCCTCATTTCTTGGATTAATTTATTCCAATTCTCTCCCTTCCCTGTTGCCAATGTTGTCAACTTCCTTATTAGAACAGAAACTGATAATGACCCATAAAAGGCACCGACAGCAGAGACTGGGGCAGGGTTGGGGTTAGGATGGCAAGGTGAATGGTTCAGGCTGAAAAGCTGCCAGGCTGGAAACCAGCCTGGAGGCTAAGCATGGACAGCCAAAGACAAATTAATGGAGGATGGCTCGCTGGAGCTAGCAGTAGAGGAACAAGAAACTGCAGCAGCCAGCTGAGGCCAGGAGGTCACAGCTGAGTCCGAAACTGGTTCTCCTTCCGGGATGTTATCTGTGAACCATAAACCAGATTAGGAGCGGGGAGGGTGAGTCAAGGTGTGTTTGTGACCTGATGTGAAGACAAGGCTTGTTTGCCTTTCTGAAGCCTTCAGGGCAGGAACTGGGGTCACGGGCTATCCCAGCCTCCCAGAAAGCAGTTGGGGAGCAAGTGTAAGAACTGTGTGGCTATGGGTGAGTCCTGGGCACGAGCCAGAGGAGGTGCTGGCAAGGCCACTGAAGTGGGTAATTGGGCTAGACTCTACTCACCGCAGGAGCTTTTAAACAAATCCAGGAGGTCGGCCACACCCCAGGCCAATCATGTCGGAATGTCTGGGGGTTGGGCTCTCAGAGTCAGTTGTTCGAGTTTCCTAGGAGATTTAAATGTTCATCCAGAGAACCCGGTGGGATCTCAGACCAGCTCCTTAAGAGGATTCAGGTGGGGAATCAGGTGAACTTATTTTCTTGTGACCAGTCGGTAGTTAACAAACTTGATAAAAAATAGTGTCTAGCCGGGCGGTGGTGGCGCACGCCTTTAATCCCAGCACTCGGGAGGCAGAGGAAGGCGGATCTCTGTGAGTTCGAGACCAACCTGGGCTACAAGAGCTAGTTCCAGGACAAGGTTCCAAAGTCACAGGGAAAACCTGTCTCGAAAAACCAAAAAAAAAAAAAAAAAAAGTGTCTAAAGGAACACTGAAGCCATTGTAAATATGTGGGAGGTTGTATGTATGTATGTATGTATGTATGTATGTATTTTGAGACATGGCCTCACTATGTAGTTCAGGCTAGTCCAGGCTGACCTCAGCTCACAGAGGTCCTCCTCTGTCTCAGCCTTCCAAGTGTTGGGATTACAAGGGTGCACCAATCTGTTTGGTTATGTGGTGTTGGGGTTGGGTCCCAGGACTTTGTACAGACCAGGCAAGCACGCTCCCAACTGAGTTACACCCCAACCTGGTCCTGAAGGGGTTGGATCAGAGGCTTTCCAGGACAGAGTGTGAGCAGTGACTGGCCCCTGACAAGCAGGTCGGTCTCCCTCAGCACACGTTTACGAACACTAGCAGTTGGGGGATCCACCGCAGTGAATACTGTCTTATTCAATGCTGCCAAAGGCCCTAGGAGGCCGGCAGTTGTCAGCCTGGTTTTGCAGGTGCAGAGTCGAAGGGGCCGGAAGGTGAAATGGCTTCCCAAGGTCACGGGTTAAGTACAGGACTCAGAGGTGACTCTGGCTCTCAGCTGCAAACTGCCCTGTAGAACCACTCTGCTGACATGACTGCCCTCTACTGAATGACTGGGTTCTGATTACCCAGACACAAAGATGTATGGTCACAGTTCTTACCTTTAAGAGATGGACAGTTGTCACCGTATATAAGCACAATGAAGCTGGGTGTGAAGGTTCGTGCCTGTAATCCCAGCGCTCAGGAGGATGAGTCAGGAAGATTGCCACAAGTTCGAGGCCAATGTAGGATCCTAGGGTGAGGGGAGACTGGTATTAAGGCATTTGCCTAGCATGCCTGAAGCCCAGAACTGGTACATTACCTAGGAGCGGTGGAGGCAGGAGGATCAGAAATTCAAGGTCATCCTTGGGCACACAGCTAGTTTGAGACCAGCCTGAACTCCCCAAGACCCTGTCTTAAATTCAAAACCACTAAAATAAATCCCCCAAACCTCAAGAACGACAAACAGAATCTTGTAAAGATGCTGGAGAGATGATGGCATGGTGAATGAATGAAGGTGCTTGCCGCCAAGGCTGAGGAGTTGAGTTTGATCCCCAGGAACTCCCATGGTGGGAGCAGAACAGTGACTCCAAAAAGTTGTCCTCTGGCCTCCATATATGCCCCAAATAAAATTGTAAAGTAATAAAATCTTAAGTCTTATGTAAAATTTAAAAAATTAAAGTCTGAATGTAAGGGATAAAAGTGAAGGTTAATGAATTCCCGGGGAAAATCTCTCCTGCGCTCCGTGACCCATCCTGCCATCCTTCCTCACCTCCAGCTGAGACCCATCTGGAATGTCCCTTGCCTTCCTGCCTCACCTAAGGGCAGAAGAGAACAGAAAATGTCCACATGGCTGGGTTTTCAGCTGAAATCAACTTTCAAAGTTAATTTTCCTTCCCGAACCGGAATTTGCTTCCCTTCCTTCTTGTCTTACTCCATCCTGAATCTCCCTCGCCATCTGAAGTCTTGGTGACTCATGCTATGACATCTGCCACATTCTCTCTAGGCGCAGAACATTTTCTGCAAAGACATTTATTCTCGCTCCCTTTCCCTCTGTCTCTTCAACAGCGTCTCATCTAGCCCAGGCTTAGCCTTGAACTCACTGGGTAGCCAGGGATGATCCTCCTGCTTTACTTCAGGGATACAGGCATGGGGTACTACATTCAGTTTATGGGGAACTGGAAATTGAACCTAGGGCCTCTTCTGTGATGGGCGAGCACCCTACCAACTGAGCCACACCCCATTCCCCTTACCTTTCTGATTTTCCCTGAATCTTTATAACTGGAGAGGGAAAAAGTCTCCAGACATCTTGGTTATATAGTGAGTTTGACACCAAGCTGGGCTTGATGAGACCCTGTCTACAAAACAATCTCCCAAACCCTTTAAGTGACTTCAAATGTAATTGAGGTCAGTAGCTGGAGATAGCTCAGCAATTAAGAGCACTTGGTGCTCTTCCAGAGGATCCAAGTTCAGCTCTCAGAACCCACGTCAGGGTTCTGCCTCTAACTCCAGTTCCCAAGGATCCAATGCCCTCTTTTAATCTTCACAGGTGTGTGTGCACACTCAAGTACATAGACACACATCACACACATACACACACACAACACACACACACCTTTAAAAGGTAACTGAGGGGGCTAGAGAGATGGCCCAGCAGTTTAGAGTATTTGTTGCTCTTGCAGAAGACCTGGGTTTTATTCCCAGCACCCACATGATGGCTCACAACTGGCTGTGATTTCAGTTCCAGGGAATCTGATACCTTTTTCTGACTTCCACAGGCATGAGGCACATATAACATGCAGGCAAAGTACTCATATGCATAAAATAGTAAAACAAATCTATAAATGAATAAATAAATGGTCACTGACGAATAAATAAATGCTAACCCGACCAGCACTGTTGTAATTGTCCAGGTCCTGAAAGGTCGGGATCAGAGACTGGCTAGCTTTCCTGGGGTTGACCCGTCTTTATTCTTTTTTCTTTTTCTTTTTTTTTTCCAGACAGGGTGTCTCTGTGTAGTAGTCCTGGCTGTCCTGGAACTAGCTCTTGTAGACCAGGCTGGCCTCAAACTCACAGAGATCCGCCGGCCTCTGCCGCCTGAGTGCTGGGGTTAAAGGCGTGCGCCACCACCGCTCGTCTCGTCTTTATTCTCTAGCTAGCATCTTTCATCATTTTAGGAGGAGAAAGCCACCCTTCTCCAGGGGCTTGCACCTGGATGAGTGGTAGGAGAGAGGACACTGATGGGCCAGGTGGGAGGTGGAAAACCCCTATCAGAGCTGTCCGCCATAGACTCTCTGAGTCAGAGAAGCAGCCAGCAGAGGTAGGCAGGAGAAGGCACTCAACCAAGGTGACCTTGCTGTGCCAGCCTTATCCAGATCAAGGAAAACGGAGCCCAGAGAGGGAGCAACAATAGGAAATGTGAGGCGTTCTATCAGGAGTGGAGTGGTGCTGGGAAGGGAGGGCATTCTGTTGTATGGGGTGGGCAGAGAGGGCAGAGTGACCGAGCGGCCATGCCTAGCACTGTAATGGGTGATGAGGTGATGGGCAAGGTGGTCACGTGAACGGAGAGTTGAGGGGATTTCATGTAGGGCACGGGCTAAAGGAGGCAGCTATCCTCTTCACCCAGTGCGAAGTTCAATGGTATAGAGCACGTTCGTGTGCGTGCGTAACCACTCATCCATAGAAGATGTGATGTGTGCGTGCGCGTGCGCGAGAGACAGAGAGAGATTGCAGATATGTGCCACCATACCCAGCATCAGCATCCATGGAGCTTGTCATCTTACCAAATCAAAATGCTGCCCCCTCTTAAACTCAGTCCCCAGGCTTGTGAGATGGCTTAGAGGATAAAGGGTTTGCTGTATGACCTAAGGTCATCCTTAGGGCCCACGTCACGGAAGGAGAGAACTGACCACAAAAAGTTGTTCTCTGACCTCTGCACAGCGCACTATGACATGTGTGCACTCCCATGCCCACATAAGAGCAGCACACACACACACACACGGACACATACAGACACACATGGACACACGCACACACACATGGACACACAGACACACACGGATACACACACAGACACACACAGAGACAGACACACACACAGACATACACACACAGACACACAGACAGACAGACACACACACATATGGACACACACACATAGACACACACGCACACACACATGGACACACAGACACACACGGATACACACACAGACACACACACAGACATACACATGCACACACACATGGACACACAGACACACACGGATACACACACAGACATACACAGAGACAGACACACACACACATACACACACACATACAGACACACACGGACACACACAC